>OX439140.1:142652909-143021663 GCA_949318255.1 Pollenia labialis | reverse complement strand
CCAAAAAGAACCTTCATATTGCAACTTGTTAATTCAATACAGATCGATTCACATCTACCCACCTCAGAAGTAGTCCAAACTACCTTAAACTTAAGCGTATAAGAATTACAGAAACAGTTTTATTGTGGGGAATGTAAGGAGAGATAAACTCACTGTTTATTGTTGATGATTTTGTTTTAACTTTGATATTATTACAAATAGAACTGTTTCTGTAATTCTTATACGCTTAACAGTTTTATTTGGTACAATATCTTTAGTTTTTCTAAAATCTTTATGGATGAAGTTTCCTGATGATCTGGCCTAGGCAACCAGTGAAATGCGCATAGGAATAGCTTATCCCATCAACAATAAATTTCAGTGTTTTTATCAAATAATAAAAACTGGGAATTAAGCACGAATAAAAAAAATCATTTCAATTAAATTTTGTATTCCCACAAAAATTATTTTGATAATTTTCCAAATTTATTTTAAAAAATTGTGTGCAACAAATTAGGACAAGTTAAAAATCCATTTGCACAATTTTAAAATACAATTGGAAATGGTATATAACCATTAGGAGGAGTAGAAGTTCAAACAAGTACAGTTATTTTAATAATATTAGATATTTTATTAAAAAAATAATTATGTAAGTTTCTAAAAAGTAAAAAAGGTACAAGTTCAGCGTTACAGTCTTTTGTGTGGGTTTGGTTTAAAGGGGTTTTATTAACTAATAATGGTATTTTTAAACATAAGATCTATGCGCACTAATTTTAATTCTTTTCTAGCAACAATAAACAATATAATAGAATATATAAAAATAATTGTTCTAGTTGAAACTAATATAAACGATGAGGAGAATATGTTCTATGGAATAGACGATTTCGATTCGATATTTATAAATAGAACAAACAAAAGCGGCGGCGGAATAGCAATTTATGTAAAAACTGACTTGTCCTTTTCAGATACAACTATTGTTACTTCTTCATTTGAATCGATAAGAATAAATATAAAACTATCTGAAAATATTACGATCGTTGCTATATATAGACCCCCATCCCTGAACGTATTTGATTTTTTAAGAGAACTGGATGACATGTTACAAACAATGAAGAAAGAAAAAACGCTCATATTAGTAGGAGATATCAATATAGACATCTTAAAAGAGACTTCGGTAACAAACTCTTATCTTGATATATTGGCGTATAATGGTATGAAATGCTTATTTAAAGAGACTACAAGAGAAGACTTGAATTTAAATTCACATACATGCATTGATCACATTTTCGCTAGATGTAAACATTTAAATACACATATCCACACATCAATTATTCAAACCAAAATATCTGACCACTTCTCCTTATTTTTTTCTATGTTTGAAAAAATCAAAGACAACAAATTACAAACCAACACTACCCACCAAGCAATAATATGCAACAATAAAGTAAACCAACAAATTCGTACAACAAATTGGAAAGAAGTTACAGATCTTACAAACCCCGTCGACATGTTCAACGCATTACAAAAGAAATTCAAAACTATATATAATTCAGCTACAACAATAAGAAAAAAGAAAAATAGAATATCTAAACCGTGGATAACCGAAACGTTAATAAAAGAATGTGAAATAAGGGATAAACTTTATATTAAATGGCGCAATAATAAAAACAACAGAACATTAGAAAACAATTATAAAATATATCGAAATGCATTAAATAAAAGAATAAAATATGCTAAAAATTATTATTATAAAAACAAATTTTTTGAAAATAAATATAATATGCGTATGACATGGCAAATAATGAATGAAATTATTGGTGTAAAATCAAAAAGTATTGATGAAATTATCATAAAAAATTTCAACACTATGAACTTAAATGAAATTTGTGATAACTTCGCGCAGAACTTTAATAAGAACGTTAATAATACGCTTCATAAATGTGTTATCAAAACAAGTAACCAATCTTCTAACTCGGTTTTAAACTCACTCTTTTTATGTAATACTTTCAATGAAGAAATATTTAATATACTCAACTCGTTAAATATTAGAAAAAGTGCTGGATTTGATGAAATCAGGTCCATAGACTTAAAAAATAACTCAATAATAATGACTCCAATATTAACAAAATTAATAAACCTTATTATAGATACATCAGTTATACCAGAAATTCTAAAAATATCGTACGTAAGGCCTATATACAAAAATGGAACCAAATCTGATTTTAATAATTACCGCCCAATCTCAATTTTGTCCGTAATAGAAAAAGTATTAGAAGAAATTATTTGTAAAAGACTAACAAAATACACCGAAAAACACAAAATCATTAATTCAAATCAATACGGATTTCAAAAGGGGAAAAATATTAACAAATTATTAGGAAGCTTCTCAAATTATATAAACAGAAACCTAGGTAAAAACCACCATTGTCTTACACTCTTTATAGACTTTACCAAGGCATTTGACACACTTTCACATGAAAATCTTCTTATAACGCTAGAACGTCTTGGTGTAAGAGGCCAATGTTTAAAATTATTTGAAAGCTATCTAAGCTGTAGGAAATTTTACGTTAAGGTTGGCAATATTCTCAGCAAAGAAGCCAATTCAGATAATGGAGTACCTCAAGGTTCGAAATTAGGTCCTATACTGTACATATTATACACGAATGAACTAACCAGTTTGTTAACAACTTGTGAGACATTCTCTTATGCCGATGACACGGCTATAGTAGTAGCACATAAGAACTTAGACGATGCAGTTAAAATAATGCAAACACAACTCGATATTGCAACAAAGTGGTGCCATGATCATGGACTAATTATCAACGCAACAAAAACAAAACTGATGCATATCAAATCACCATATATCAGATACCACGATATAAAGATAAAATTTCATGATGTTCAATGTCTACATAGAACCGGAACTCGAAACTTCAATTATGACACAGATCAGTGCAGTACGGTGATCGAAATCGTAAACACCTACAAATATCTCGGTATATATATAGACCATAATTTTAAATGGAAAACTCACATAGAAGAAGTACACAAGAAACTTCGAAAATCTTCGTATATGATGTATCAGTTAAGCAACTGTTCCAATGACAAAGTAATGAGGCAAGCTTACTTTTCATTTGTAGAGTCACATATACGTCATGGCATCACAGCATGGGGAAACTCATCATACTGCAGTAAACTTCAGCAAATTCAAAATAAAATAATCAAACTATTAAAACCATCTACTGTCGTCAATAACTCTACACAACCACAACACACAAACAACACCACGCAAAGAAGTCAAAATAACAACTATGCTAAAGATCGCAACGTCTTAAACGTCTTCAATATATATCGAACAACACTTGCAATAGAATTCTATAATGACACCAGATTTTTATGCAAAATTGACCACAACCACCAAACACGTAGCAACACTCAAGGAAAGTTCAAAGTTCAAAAATTCCGCAATGAATATAGCAGAAGCACCCTACCCGTAATGTTACCAACAATCTTCAATACAATACCCAATGATGTTCTTTCTAAAAGCAACAACAATAGAGCCAGAAACAAAGTCCTTAAAACACATTTTATTAATACACAATGAGAAAATGAGTAAAAGCAATAGAAAATAAGTTTTATGTAAAATTTTAATAGGAAAGTAAAATAAGTATTATAACTTCTTTTGTATATTCGATGTTTACTATACCCACCTGCAGATAAGCCATAACGGCTTCGCAAGGTTATACTAACACTGAATTGTACACTGAATAATTAATATTAAAGTGAATAAAGTGAATTAAAAAAAAAAAAAAAAAAAAAATTATTATTATTATTATTATTATTATTATTATTATTATTATTATTATTATTATTATTATTATTATTATTATTATTATTATTATTATTATTATTATTATTATTATTATTATTATTATTATTATTATTATTATTATTATTATTATTATTATTATTATTATTATTATTATTATTACTATTATTATTATTATTATTATTATTATTATTATTATTATTATTATTATTATTATTATTATTATTATTATTATTATTATTATTATTATTATTATTATTATTATTATTATTATTATTATTATTATTATTATTATTATTATTATTATTATTATTATTATTACTATTATTATTATTATTATTATTATTATTATTATTATTATTATTATTATTATTATTATTATTATTATTATTATTATTATTATTATTATTATTATTATTATTATTATTATTATTATTATTATTATTATTATTATTATTATTATTATTATTATTATTATTATTATTATTATTATTATTATTATTATTATTATTATTATTATTATTATTATTATTATTATTATTATTATTATTATTATTATTATTATTATTATTATTATTATTATTATTATTATTATTATTATTATTATTATTATTATTATTATTATTATTATTATTATTATTATTATTATTATTATTATTATTATTATTATTATTATTATTATTATTATTATTATTATTATTATTATTATTATTATTATTATTATTATTATTATTATTATTATTATTATTATTATTATTATTATTATTATTATTATTATTATTATTATTATTATTATTATTATTATTATTATTATTATTATTATTATTATTATTATTATTATTATTATTATTATTATTATTATTATTATTATTATTATTATTATTATTATTATTATTATTATTATTATTATTATTATTATTATTATTATTATTATTATTATTATTATTATTATTATTATTATTATTATTATTATTATTATTATTATTATTATTATTATTATTATTATTATTATTATTATTATTATTATTATTATTATTATTATTATTATTATTATTATTATTATTATTATTATTATTATTATTATTATTATTATTATTATTATTATTATTATTATTATTATTATTATTATTATTATTATTATTATTATTATTATTATTATTATTATTATTATTATTATTATTATTATTATTATTATTATTATTATTATTATTATTATTATTATTATTATTATTATTATTATTATTATTATTATTATTATTATTATTATTATTATTATTATTGTTATTATTATTATTATTATTATTATTATTATTATTATTATTATTATTATTATTATTGTTATTATTATTATTATTATTATTATTATTATTATTATTATTATTATTATTATTATTATTATTATTATTATTATTATTATTATTATTATTATTATTATTATTATTATTATTATTATTATTATTATTATTATTATTATTATTATTATTATTATTATTATTATTATTATTATTATTATTATTATTATTATTATTATTATTATTATTATTATTATTATTATTATTATTATTATTATTATTATTATTATTATTATTATTATTATTATTATTATTATTATTATTATTATTATTATTATTATTATTATTATTATTATTATTATTATTATTATTATTATTATTATTATTATTATTATTATTATTATTATTATTATTATTATTATTATTATTATTATTATTATATTATTATTATTATTATTATTATTATTATTTATTATTATTATTATTATTATTATTATTATTATTATTATTATTATTATTATTATTATTATTATTATTATTATTATTATTATTATTATTATTATTATTATTATTATTATTATTATTATTATTATTATTATTATTATTATTATTATTATTATTATTATTATTATTATTATTATTATTATTATTATTATTATTATTATTATTATTATTATTATTATTATTATTATTATTATTATTATTATTATTATTATTATTATTATTATTATTATTATTATTATTATTATTATTATTATTATTATTATTATTATTATTATTATTATTATTATTATTATTATTATTATTATTATTATTATTATTATTATTATTATTATTATTATTATTATTATTATTATTATTATTATTATTATTATTATTATTATTATTATTATTATTATTATTATTATTATTATTATTATTATTATTATTATTATTATTATTATTATTATTATTATTATTATTATTATTATTATTATTATTATTATTATTATTATTATTATTATTATTATTATTATTATTATTATTATTATTATTATTATTATTATTATTATTATTATTATTATTATTATTATTATTATTATTATTATTATTATTATTATTATTATTATTATTATTATTATTATTATTATTATTATTATTATTATTATTATTATTATTATTATATTATTATTATTATTATTATTATTATTATTATTATTATTATTATTATTATTATTATTATTATTATTATTATTATTATTATTATTATTATTATTATTATTATTATTATTATTATTATTATTATTATTATTATTATTATTATTATTATTATTATTATTATTATTATTATTATTATTATTATTATTATTATTATTATTATTATTATTATTATTATTATTATTATTATTATTATTATTATTATTATTATTATTATTATTATTATTATTATTATTATTATTATTATTATTATTATTATTATTATTATTATTATTATTATTATTATTATTATTATTATTATTATTATTATTATTATTATTATTATTATTATTATTATTATTATTATTATTATTATTATTATTATTATTATTATTATTATTATTATTATTATTATTATTATTATTATTATTATTATTATTATTATTATTATTATTATTATTATTATTATTATTATTATTATTATTATTATTATTATTATTATTATTATTATTATTATTATTATTATTATTATTATTATTATTATTATTATTATTATTATTATTATTATTATTATTATTATTATTATTATTATTATTATTATTATTATTATTATTATTATTATTATTATTATTATTATTATTATTATTATTATTATTATTATTATTATTATTATTATTATTATTATTATTATTATTATTATTATTATTATTATTATTATTATTATTATTATTATTATTATTATTATTATTATTATTATTATTATTATTATTATTATTATTATTATTATTATTATTATTATTATTATTATTATTATTATTATTATTATTATTATTATTATTATTATTATTATTATTATTATTATTATTATTATTATTATTATTATTATTATTATTATTATTATTATTATTATTATTATTATTATTATTATTATTATTATTATTATTATTATTATTATTATTATTATTATTATTATTATTATTATTATTATTATTATTATTATTATTATTATTATTATTATTATTATTATTATTATTATTCACCCCTATCGTGAATAACAAGTGTAATTTTTGTTCCCATGAAATTTGCATTCCCCTCGTAGGGAAAAAAGCAATCGTGAATCTTATGTGAAAAATGTTTTACGCTATCATTTACAGTGAATGTAAAAATAAGAAGACAGATTAAAAAAAATTAAAAATCAATGAAATTTTTGTTCAAAAATATATTTAAAAGAAAAGTTAAAATAAAAAAGCAAAAAGAATTGGAGGGATAGTTTGATTACAACGTTAGTTTTTTGCACTTTTTAAATTTTATGAAGTAAAATATTTTCCAAAATTCTTCAAAAGCTTTCCAATTCCGCGGGCAATCGAGCTGCTGTTTTGCATCTTGTTGAACAATATATCGGTTTGTGCCTTTTACGGATCTAACCCTTAATATTCGATTTATAGGAGGAACTATTTACATACATGTTCTGTTCCCTAGCAAAAATAAAATGAGAAAATCTAAGGGAAATGTGAACAAATTACGAGGAAAAAAACTTTTCACGATAAGGGGAATTTTTTTCCCGTGAACATTTTTTCACGTTAATATTTCTCTTTGAATTACCTTTTGTAATTCAACTGATACTAAAAAACGGCTACTTATCCGATATTTTAAGAATCGTTTTCCCTACGATTTAGCTGTAGTCTACAGGTATTCCGCAAACTCTAAATAACCCTCTTTAACTCAACATCTTAAAATTACAAATTTTCAATTAATTCACATAGAGGTTAACATATAAAAAAATACGTTTTTTATACCTATAATATTTTTTTTTTTTAAAGGAGTAAATTCATAAAAACAATAACGGAAAGGAAAAGTTAAAAAGTTATGAAAAAGCTTAACGTAAAAAATTTAAAGCATCTTATATTTATGCGAATTAGAACAGATAAGACGAGAGGAACTCTTGAAATAGTTTTTTGTTTTCGAGTAGCATAAATCTACGACGCATACCTCACACAGAATGAGTAAATTTTACATATTTTGTGGATAGTTGCGTCGAATTATTTTTCGCCCATTGAGGCCAGTGATCGACTTATTCTGGCGGACTACTTGCGAAGGCAAGTGTTGCGGAGGTTTTCTATTCTGGATTTAACCTTATAAAAGTCGGGGTGTAAGGGTAGGCTAAGTTCTCATCCTACATAGAGGCTCGCTAACTTCTAGGCGAACGTTTCTCGATAACATAATGGACCTTTATTTATTTGCATTCGCTCTTATAAATCAACTAAAAGTTAGACATTGTTACGTCTAAATAAATAGCAATTCTCAACCAAAAAATATAAAATAGCACTATAATAAATTTGCTGGAGGCTGTAAAAACAGATTCCCTTTTCGCTCAATGTAGCCCACAAGACACAAACACTAAATTTCGTGTTTTCCGCAAATAAGTCAAATATAAAAAAAAGTACTAGAGTAATGACTCATATCTGGACACTAACCTTACAGATTCTCACAAAAAAACGAAGCAGCGATTATTAAAATATTTTCCCAAAATATACCCGAAAGGCTGCTAAACACTTTAAAACTGATTGGTAACTCCAAATATTAACGAGCTGTTGATTTGTGGTTGCATAATATTTTACAGTGGGGCACAAATTTATATGAAATGTAAAATGTTATCGATCGACTTGTTGTACTGAAAATTTCAAGTGGGGCGCAAATCAGCTCTTGTGATTGAAATTGCAAGCGGTCGATAGCGGTTAACTCGTGGGACAGGCTGTAACGGCTCAGTTAGGTGAACGTTGCCGTACCGTATCAATCTGATCGCTTTTTGTTATATGAAAACCAAAAACTCATGCCGTTGTTACGTGACATTTGTAAAACAGTGATGGGCGGTTTGTATGTTACATTGAATGCGGGTAATTTTGCTCTTTTTGGGTACTTTTTTTCAGTATAGCTATGGAATTGCGACAAAACAACTGATAATACAACATATTTTCATATATACAAACATAAATGTGTTTATATAAATAAAAAAAAAAATAAGTAAATGTATAAAATAAACAAATGCATATACAAAAAATGGAAATGTAAAACATATAAAAGGCTTTAAATGCTATCAAAACCTTGTTTGTTGTATGCACATTAACAATATATGTATGCTTGAAATATTTATTGGCTAAAATACAAATTAGTTTATTGTAAATAAACACACAAAGTTCTGATTTAATACCATATAAATCACTTGGTACTTTTTCTGCACAGCGGTCACCATTTAAAAATGTTTAATTCCCATCACTGTGAGTGTTGTTTTATGTATACTATTCCTATTTGTTTATGTGTGGGAAAACATATGACATGTTCTTAAAGGTCCCAACAAACACGGAGGTTTGATTTCAAATTAAAAATGATTTGATATCAAACGTTTTCTCAAACGACAAACATTTGATAATGATTTGAAAATCATTTGAAAATCATAGCGTTCTCAACAAAAAGGGGAAATTATTTTCAAATTGAAAAATGCCTTTATTTTCAACTTGCTTTCAAACGTAATTCTCAAATGTTTTTCAAATGTGGATTATAATACAATGTGGAATATAAATAAAACTATTTAATTTTTTTAATTTAAATTTATTATTTATTTAAATAAACTTTGAGATAAACATTCGGTACCATATATAAAAGATGAAATAGTGTTCTTTCCGTCCTCTATATCTTGGAAAGACAAAATACTTGGCTCCCTTTTATTTTGAGGATTGTAGCACCGCGATCGTTCAACAATCTTTCTTCACTTTCCCGTTTTATTATTTTTCTTTTCTTTTTTCGTCATTGTAATTTCTCACAAATAATTTTTATTTTTCACAAGAAATACACTGTTCACTTTATATTAAAATTTATTTTAATAGTACAACACATGTATCCACAAGGAAAAAATATGTAACTTTAATCGCCATTTTTAATGCTTACATTTATTTTACGCTTTAGTATTGCCAAGTTTATTTTTGATTTGATTTTAACATTTTACAAACATTTGACATCAAATTGAAAAAACATTTGACATCAAATGTTTATTTTCAAATCATTATCAATTTGAATTTAAATTTTAAATCAAACAATTGAAAAACGTTTGAGAATTGCGTTTGATGTCAAATGATAAAATCATTTCATATCAAAGGTTTGACTTCGTGTTTGTAAAGAGTGCATCAACGTGCTTACATTACGGGTACAGCAACGTTCGCCTAACTGGGCCTTAAGTCTATATTTAGGAAATAAAACAAGCACCTCTAATTTCGTAGCTTCCTTACATTTTTCCCAGAAATTGCTTGCATAATTGGCGTTTTTTCATCTCAGAACTATTTATCTGGAAAAGTTGTTAATTTATATGTATTTATTTAGAGACCCATCTCAACAATGTAAGGGAATGTGTCAATTAGTGACATCCTTTGTAGAAATAATGACTTTTTGCACAAGGTGGTGCAAAAGTCCCCCTATCGGAAGATGCTATAATTTTTTGCAAATGTCGGTTAACGGCAGTTCTGCTTTGACACTTTTGCGAAGTAAACAGATACCAGATAAGCGTCAATTATTTTGCGTAATAATTTAAACCCTTCGGCCACAAATGGCCGGCAGTTCACTATGAACGAAATCTGGCAAATTTGATGATCAATTCTGGCAGCAGCCACTATCAGCCTAGTGGCTGACAAACACAAAACTAAAGGTTTTACATTAATTAAAAAAATCACAGTCAAAAAATATCGGTAGACACCTCTTGCGCCAACTTGTGGTTAAAAAGTCCTAAGAAGTGTTTGATGAAATTTCTTAATACCATATACGTTAATTGTAGTAGATACTGCTGCTGGGAATGTTGTGAAGACTTAAATTCTGGATAATGTTTTTCCGCGAAATGCTTTATATTTAATAGATGGAATAAAGGGTGGTTAAATTATAAGGGCCTATGTTGATTTTGAATAAAACACAAATTATTTAGGCAATTTTTGTAATTTATTTTTATTATAATTATATTGGTATAGTTTAATTGTGTGGAACAAAGGATCGGTCAAATGGCCGCCGCGACCTCAGCGGTACACCTTCATCCGATGGTCCAAATTTTCGATGATGCTGAGGCATAATTGAGGTTATATGCCGATAATGAGCCGCATTATTTCATCCTTTAGTTTTTGAATTGTTTGCTAGCTTATCGACTTACACCTTTTCCTTTAAATAAGCCCAAAGAAAGAATTCCAACGGTGTCAAATCACATGATCTTGGCGGCCAATTGGCATCGCAACCACGTGAGATAACACGGCCATTGAATTTGTCGCGCAAAAGAGCCATTGCTTCGTTAGCTCTGTGGCAAGTGGCACCGTCCTGTTGAAACCACATATCATCCACATCTTCCAATTCGGGCCATAAAAAGTTCGTTATCATCTCACGATAGCGAACACCATTCACAGTAACTGCCTGACTGGCCTCATTTAGGAAAAAATTCGGCCCGATGATGCCACCAGCCCATAAACCGCACCAAAGAGTCACTGTTTGTGCGTGCGTTGGTTTTTCGATAATCACTCTTGAAATATCATTCGCCCGAATGCGGCAATTCTGCTTATTGACGAGTCCAATGAGGTGAAAACGTGCCTCATCACAGAAGATGAAGTGCACGATATGCATTTTAACTTGAAAGTTAATTTTCATAACAAGCCTAAATAACTTTAACTCATTGCTCGATTGTGTATCTTTCCATGGTTCAAATTGAGTTTGTCTGAAATTGAGAAATGTCAAATGAAATGCAGATCAAAACATGACGTTTAGGTGTGGTTCACATTCAACGTCGGCCCTTAAAATTATGTATGTATTGCATCCATCGACTTAGGGTTGGAGGTTCAGCAAAGTCAGGAGTAGGTGGAGGGTGCTATAGACTAATAGCGTCAACAGAAGAGTACACAGAAAAGCGTCAGCAGATCAGTGTTCATAGAAGTTCAGAAGCAAAAAACTGATGAAATACAGCAGGCAAAGACATATGAATAATGACATATAATAAGTTGTCCACAATCAGTTCGAACATAATAGAAATTTAGCAGCTACAAAACAACATTTCAGCATATAAGTAGTTAAATTAAATAAGTCAGGGGTCTAGGTTATATAAGTGCAAAAGGTGATAAGTGGGACGATGTAACAGAGCCGGTAAGAGAAAAAAATATAACCAAGAACACATAAACAGTACTATTAATAGTAGTTTAATAGTGATTAGTTACACTTGTCCCGTGATCGATAAGGACAAGTCACTGGATTCACAGCCAGTCTAGAAAGGAGGATTCACATCTGACTTATCCTGACGGAGATTTACATTCAGTCTGGAATAAGTATAGAACACTGAATTATGGCTAAGCTTTTGTAGACGCTTCTGTGGTTTGCACTCAGAAATCAAACGGCCATAGTAAAGAGTCTTAGATTTTATCTAAGATAAACGATGGGTAGGAGTTAGAGGGCAGGAGTGTCTCTGTTTACACCTAAAACCGCACAAAGCAGCAGAAGCTTCTAGGAAAAACTATGGACTGCGGATGATGTGCATATTAAAGAAATTAATAAAACAAAAGTAGTATAAAGTATCAAGAAAATTTTAAACAAAAGTGTTTTTCTTTTTTTAATTATATACAAATGACCCTGGGCGCAACTGAGTTGCTCCCCAGCTTTAAGCCAGGAGCAGCCGGAGGTTCCCTTTTTTTTTTTTTCGTACGATGGAACGGGGAGGTTTCCCCACAGTGACAGGTACCGCGACCAGGTTAGGTCTATTGTACCCACTCCCCTTAGTTGGCCAAAAGACCATCTGCTTCCCATAGGAACCCAACCAGGGCCTTTGCCGGTATATCACCGATTTGGGACGCACACATTATACCATGCCCCAAGTGCCTCCTCCTGGCCCATGCCAGCGCCGGGCAGTCACACAGTACATGCTCCGTCGTCTCGTCCCCGTCTAGACATAGTCTGCATTCCTCATCCTCAGCCAGGCCCATCCGATAAAGGTGGTATTTTATCGTGTGGTGACCAGTCAAGAAGGCAACCAGCAGTCGCAGATCCCGTCTGCCGAGACCATTCGTCCTCATTACTTTCCCGGGAGAGATAAATCTCCTTGCTTGACGCATTTCCGGAAGCGATACATAGTATCCCCTATGTTCGCCCAGAGCCCAGTCCTCCATGACGGACTGAACTCCTGCCCAACTTAGTCCACAGAAGGGCTCGGGACCCACCATCTGCGCGTTAGAACCAGCCATGGACAGTTCATCAGCCATTTTATTACCCGGGATCCCTGAGTGCCCCTGCTCCGGAGGTTCCCTACTTTGTTATGATATTTATGCTTATATATTTTCATTTTTTTTAGCTTGTAATTTCCAAGTTTATATGTATTTATAGTTTAAGTAAACAATTTCCAACACTGGCAACTCACTCGCATCACACAATCCTTTCAAATGAATTCGTCTACGCTTGATTTGATTCTAAAATATAAATAAGTGTGTCTTCTAATAAATAAAATTCTAACAAAATGATAAATTGTCTAATTTTTTATTGCTGCAATGAATATTAAAAAAAAAAGCCAAAAAAAAACTGTTGTTATGAAATAAATCGTACGAGTAAAGAACTACGAAATTACTCACTCTGTCTGTCTGTCTATCTTCTCGCATTAAACTCCAGCTGAATGAGTTTTATATGATTGTGGCTTTTGTGGATTAATTTATGAGTTTTTTTTTTTTTGCTTTAAAAATTCTGTTTGCTGGTTTTGGTTTTGAAATCTAAAATTTCTTGATTTCAATGACGAATGACGACGGTACGTTGCAGACGATTTTATACTTTAGACATTTTAGATAAAATAAAAAATAATACCTTCTTTAACTACTTGTTCTTGTAACATTCTAAATGTATCATGAATATTAAAATCTAAACTCGGAAAAAAATATACAAATGAAGAAGAAAAAAAACGACTATTTTAATGTTTAAGGGCTTTTTTAATGCTTCTAATAACTTCATCATTTGTATAAAGTACGAGTTTTTAAAATTAAAAACAAAAACATCATTTTGTTTTTAGCCATTTATTATTCGTGTATAATTTTTAGTTGGTTGGCCAAGTGCTTTGTAAATTCATTTGTATCAGCCTTACTGTCCGTATGTCTGTCTATGAGTCTGTATGTCGCTGCTTTTGTTGTGTGATTATCTAGTGGGCGTGCACGCTCTCTCACATTGACTGGTTACCAGTAATTTAATATACAAAATAATATTTAATTAACCCATTTTTCGCCGACCGGTGATTATAATCACCAGCACTTTCAGACGTTGTAACTGCTTAAGAAAAAACTTTTTATTTCGTATGATTTTTTTAATTACTTAAATAAGTCCTTATGTCTATTTGTTTAACTAGGTTGAGTTTTTTTTAATGCATAATATTTTTTTTTTTACTAATTTTAAAAAGTCGTCAAAAAGGTCATTTAAACATTTGATGATTTAAATGCTATGATAATAGGATTTCTAACAATTTCGTATTCAACATTAAAATTTCCTATTTCGATTTCTTACTGCATCGATTTTTTTCCAAAAAAATTTTTTTATAACGAGTAACTGAGTATTCAACATTGTGGTGATTATAATGACCATTGGCGAAAAAGGTATGCCTAAATGTGAGCTTTACAAACATACATAAAAAAATTTTATGTATACTTCTAAAACCAGAAGCCACTATGTTGCTGGGTTTTTAACGGTAAATAAACGGTAAGTTATGGGTTCTTGCTCCATCTGATGGATATATGTATAATTGTATGCCCTACGCTGGTTCCCAGGAGCTCTATAGTAAGGAAATCGGCCTTGGAGCTCATGTGGTCTTGAGTTTGCTGGAATGTGTGAAGAATCCCGAACGACATTACCTTTATTTTGACAATTTTTTACTTCCTTTCATCTAATGTGTCTTCTGTCAGATAAAAAATTTCGAGCCACCGGTACAGTGCGCAACAATCGATTACCAAGCATTATGGGCATTAAAAATTACAAAACTTTAAAAAAAGGTGATTACGATTTTATGTTTGATCGCGCAAATGAAATATTCATTGTAACTTGGAATGATAATGCAATTGTTACGGTAGCGACGAGTTTTGATACCGTCGATCCTCTAACAACTGCCCGACGTTATACCCGAAAATATCATAAGTACCCTGCAAATTATAGGACTATTCCAAACACGCGTGTAAAGTGTAGCCACAAGGGACTTGGACTAGTCCAAAAGTAAGCCAAACGTATGGAAAAACATGGTATATTTAACGTTACGATGTCCTAGGGCGGGACCATATAACCCAGCTTTGGACTACAAAGGAGTAGTTTTAAGACTACTCCATTGTATACACAAGAGAATTAGTTTTAACATCGTTTAAAAACGAAAACATGTCGTTAAAAAACGAAGACATGTCGTCTCACAACAAACACTTTTTAACAATGACATGGTCCATGCTTGCATTACATCGGACCAGTCCATGGAGTAGTCCATTTAATCAAAATGGATCAGGTGGTCCAATAATATTTGCAGGGTATGTTAGTTTTGAAGAACCTAATTTGATAAAAAATTATAACTTGCATATGGAAGGCGTTGATATGGTAGACAATGCCATATCGAACTACCGTATAAATTTAAAAGGCAAGACGTGGTGTTGGCCTTTCTTTTCAAACGCTGTGGATTCCGCTATTGTAAACGCCTGGAAATGCACTGTTTTTTGTGTAATATTGGAAAAACCCGCGCCAAACCACAACTAGACTTCCGGTCTGAAATCGCTGGGCTCTACTTGTTTCTGAGGATAAAGTCCATCAGCGAACAGAATCAGAACAACCAAATTCAAACCGTACCAAATTGTCACAACACGTTATTTTAAGACAGAAGGAAGGCAAAAAACGTCGATGTAAGCAATTCCACGGCCATATACCACTTATGTGCAAGATGTGTGAGGTTCACCTACATACGAAATGTTTTGAAATATACCACACTGATAAAAATATATAAAATTATTTATAAATAAAAGGTTTTTCATCGTTCCTAAAAAAATTTTATTTGTTTACATATTTCGCCGGTGGTGATTATAATCACCACTAATTTTCCGGAAAACTAAAAAAAAAAATCGCAATTAAAGTTTTAAATTTTCTTAATTAGCATTATATCAGGTAAAAAATAAAGTTTTATTGAAATTGTTCGACGGGAACTATGTGCGGCGAAAAATGGGTTAAAAGGTCAGTAAATTTAACACGATAGTTTATCAAATATGATTATTTTCCCATGATAACAACACACAAAAAAAAACCAAATAAATTAAAATAAAATTCAAATATTCAAATTATTCTTTGGGCAGGCAGGAATTTATGATTTAGTTACACGTTATTAAATTTGTGTATTTGATTGTTTTTTAGTGTCAGTATGTGAAAACATGTGTAAATATTTTGTTAAGCATTAAGGAGTTACCGTGATCACCAGGGTGGCTCAAAAGTAACGCAGAGGTTGAAAAGGGTTTATAATTTAAATGTTACAAAGTCAATTAAATTTAATTTTTATTACATTTCAATATTTAGATTTGAAATTTGTTAATTTAGACGCATAAAGGCGAACTTTCCTATCGGTTTGTCAGAGGCATGTTAAACTTAAAATAAAAAAGTAAAGTTAGGGCGCTATATTCGACTGTGCCGAATCTTTGATGCCCTCCACCGACAGTAAGAATATTTCAAAAGCCTGCTTTTAAATGGGACGTATGGTAAATTATGGACCGATCATCACAAAATTGCACGGTGTTATTTCTGACCACATAAGACTAAAGTTGACCACAATATTTATATATGCAACGATTTTAGGCGCTTTTAAATGTTTTACAAGAGTAGGCTTTAAATGGGGCGTATGAAGAGTTTTTCCAAGACCTTTTAATTTCCCGGAAATTCCCGCTCAATACAAATCAATGCAAAAAATTATTTTATTTGAACAAATAACATTTCCTGAGATCAATTAAATAAGTTTATAAATACATTCAACTTTTTTATTTCTGTGGCAAAAAGGAAAAAGTGCTTATAAGCACTGATAGAAAAGGCGTCATGACGCTGATGTATTTTGACATCAGTATTATGACAAGTGTCCCCCATGACACTTTTAATCATTGTGATGTCAACCTTAACATCACTTGGCCAAAGTGTCTTCAGGGTCAAAATGAAATTATTTCATTAATGGGATGACATATCGGTATCACAGAAATGACGAACATGTCCTCAGCGCGATGACGCAGTAAAATCGGAGAAAGGACACACTAGCATCAATTTAATGACAGTTTGTCATTAAGTCAAAGTCATTGGAATTGACTTAAGTCAAAGTGTGAGAATATTATTATTTACTTACCCGTTAAATATGTTCGTTTCACGTTTGTTAAATTACGACCTTTGTTTACAGCAGAACTCTCAATAATATGACACCATGCCACATATGGTTTTCGTAATCATTCTACTTTGAAAATTTTATGTATTTAACTTAATAATTTAAGAAAATAGAATATAGGAATTTTTGCTTCTTATAATACATTTTAATCATGAAAATAATGGTTAAAATATACAAAATGTGGCATCGAATTGATGTCACTATAGTCATAAAATAGATGACGCATAAAAAATGACAAAATCTAGGGCCTCTTTTTAGTCCCCACGTATTTAATTGGGGCTAAAGAGAGCTACCATATTTCCGAGAATTTAAAAATTATCCAGTCATCTGAGCCTTAGACCCATAAATATTAATTTTGAAAATGTATTTTCACTGTCACACTGTCTATGCCCCCGGTAGTATGAAGGAAGACAACTTTTTGGTTTTTCATCCTACGGGGAAATCAGGTGCAGCAAATAATTACAGTTCGGCAAAATATAAATCAACAGATCTCTTGGGGTCGCGGGAGTCAGTAGCCCCTAGAACCTCAGTTCCAGTTTGACTATTGGTTGTGGCATTTCTTCGATTTTGTGGTGGTTATGGTTTAAACCAAAAGAAAGGGATATTATTAAAAATCGGCTTTAAAGGCTGATTATCAAATGTGGAGTAAAATTCGGCTTATGCCGGATATTTCGAGGGGCTGTTCGTATTCAATAGATGCTAATTGCCTTCGAACCGCTGTGGAGTTTAGAAAGTTCCAACCCCAACAAGGGTCAATGCATAATTTTGCCGAATTATGCACTCAAATTGCTTTGTTGAAAACCACCATGAGGTTAGACCAACAGGTCCAACAGTAGCACACTGTACATATCCCTGCAAACAAATGGAAGATATCACCTACGGCAATAGTTTAGCAATATCCCAAAATTGTCATCAAAAAGAAAATAATCAAAGTAATTTTTAATTTTCTTTTATTTATAGTTTTTTAAAAAAAGAATATAGACAAACAAATATTAAAAATTTTTTTTAATAACACATTCACTTTCATTTAATGTACATCTATCGAAATTTATATAAAAAGGGCGTAATCTCCACGATAACAAGCATTACAGATATTAGAGCACTAAGCAAGAGACATGCTGCAAAGTTTATGACAAATTTTTACGAAAAACGAAAAAAGATTTAACTCAAGTGTCGTATACATGGGGTAAATAAAGATGATGTTCATTGTTCTTTCTCAATTTTTGTTATTTTTTTTTCTAAATTGTATTATTTGTAATTATATTTTATAAAATAAACAATTTAAATTAAAATAAAAATGTGTGGTTATATGTAAATTTATATTTTTTGAAATGCAAAATCTTCTCTTCATCATCCTAATGATATTTTGGCGACATCTTCCTATTTTCTTATAGGTGGTTATCTGGCAATATTGCTAGTTTATCGTCTAGAAGAATCGCTTTCGTATTGCTTAGGAGTATTGCTATCGAGACACGTTTCTTCCCGAAGGAAGTATCTTCTGCAATACGAAATCGATTATTTCCGCAATAATATTTTTCATCCAGGCAATACGTTTCGCAATATATATAGAGTATTTCTGTGTTTGCTGGGTATGAATATAATATGTATGTATGTCTTTCCTTTTCTAAAACCTTTTAACACACTTTTATATTTCTAAATATATTCATTAAATACATTATCGCTTTACTGGCTCTCAAAAGACCTTGATTAGTGTGTCTACTGTCAATTTCAGTGTCAAATTTTGTAGAAAAAAATGACAAAACACGACTATCCTGATTTTAATTTTGTGTTACTTTGTTTTTTTATTAATTTTTTTTTTTTTTTTGTTCTTTTGAACATTTACTTTAAATAATCAATGCAAATTTTATGCCAAGTTTCAAATTTCACACTCCGTATCAAGAAAATGTTGTAAAGATGTGTTTTTTTTTTTATTTTTATTTCATTTCGTATACATTTGACCACGCATTTTTGTTGAATAAACGAATTTTTTAAAATGCGAATATGCACGTTTGTATGTTGCAAGTAGTAGAAGTAGTTGGTTTGTAGTGGTGGTAGCCCGATTATTTTATGTTTTTTCCCACTAGATGACAGCACACTAATTGCTAATGCAACTACATTTGCATTAACACCTTTTAATGTTGTTCTCTTGATCAAACAACATCAGTAAAGCAACAGCAGTCAGCAGCAAAAAAAAAGCAAACAGTTGCCACTACTATTACTATATTAGCCGAAAGTGGCAAAAGGGAGGGGGGGCGAACAAAACAATTTAGTGTTGTGCTATCATGTTGAAGGCTTGAAGTTTTTTTTTTTTGGTTAATTTTTTTTAATTTTTCATATAGTGGCTTAATGATTGTTACCATGCTAAAGGTGCGTTAAAATGATGTTAAAACTTTTTCAGAATATCTATATACATATTTATTTATGTTTAAACATATATAATTGTGTTTGTGTGCTGCATACCACTTTGGGGCAAAAATAGGCACAAAATTAACATTTAAACTATAAACAACAAACAACAAACGTATGTATGCGTCATTATGCAATGTGTGTGTGTGTGTGCTTATTTTGTTTTCTCAGAGTATGACCATGTTTAAATATAAAATACGACGATGTTCGAACTTGCAACAACGAGTAAACACTCAAGGAAAAAACGAACTGCAACAACAACAACAGCAGCAACCAACCGACATTCATATTCTAGGATATAAAAATTGTTATTGTATGTTGTACACAAATACTGCAGGCAGTATGTTGCAGCTGATGTTGAGCCCAAAATTATAAAAAAAACTGAAATAAATTAATGTTGCACTATTAGGAGTATGTTTGCGAGGGTCGTTATTGGTAATTTTTTGTCTTAAAATTGTTGAAAATATGACTGCAAAGAAAAAAAGTAAATAAAGCTAATAACCCTAATAAAAATAACTCGGGAAAAAATTTCCGGGAGTTGCTGGAAATAAATTTTCGAAATTGCCATAACATTTTTAGACGAAACATTTTGGAAACTCCTTCTTTAAGTGATCGCATAAATTTAAGCTGTTGTGATATAAAAAAGTACTAACTGCTAGTTTTTAAATTTGGAAAGAACATAAAGAAGAAAATTGTTTTATCTGGGAAAATAAAAACGCGAGCCATAGCCGAGCACATATTGACAAGTAGCGGTACGGGGACAAGTCCGATATGAACAAAATTTATTTTAAATGAGGATTTTGGATTGCTCGGAACGTGACAAGGTTTATACATTATTTTTTAAAAAATATTCAGGAACTCCTCGGAATGTAAGTGCTATTTTAGGCGCTCCCATAAAAGGAAAAAGTCCGGGAAAAATTACAAACTCTTTTATTCTCCATATTAGAAGATTTATGTTAAAGTGCTCTCTTTATTCTAAGCATTAGAGAATTGCACAACGGGTGAAAGAATTAATGGCCGGCCGATTCATCGATTTCGAACGAAGACGTCTATCGCTTAACTTAAATGTAAAACAAAAACTATATTTTATTATTATTTTTTTTGTTCACAAATGAACAGGTTGTAAAGCTTTTATGCGTCCCAACTTGTGAAAATTTTGGCAATATAAAAAGCAAAAATTATTTCGTGTATAAGCATTTGCTTATATACATGAGGGATTTATGCAACACAATATAAAACAATTTTAATAAAATGCTTAAAAACAATGTTATACAAGCATCGCACATTGTTCGATTTTATTATTTAGGTCGTCGAAATTGATTATTGAAAAATATAACGTAAAAAGTTAATTTGTGGCATATTAGAGAAGAGCTAGAAGAGAAGAGAGCTAAACATTAGACAAATCCGCCCACAGGCACGCCTATTAGCTTAACCGCCGTCTGTTGGGAAACATATTAGTCAAGCCAAAAGATTTAATATATTTAAATTGCCTTTATTAAAAACTATACAAAAAAAGTGCTGTTCTAAGAAACAATCACAGAAAAAATTAAAAATTGTCTCTAATCATCAAATTTATACCAAATTCATAGAATCAAGCAAACAATTTGTTGATTTTGCACTTATTATCAAAATGATTATAAAGATTAAAATTTGTAAAATTTTAAACTGTGAAAAAAATTGATTTTGATTCACAAGTTTAAATTATTTTATTTTAAACGAAATTTTTTTTTGTTATTTAATAAATATTTGAATTAAAAATTTATTTCAAAACAACTAAAATGTTAATAAAAAAAAATATATTTTTAATTTAATTTGATTCGATTATCACGATTTAAATACTTTTTAAAAAAATTTTTTATTTGTTAAAAATCTAATGATAATTTTTGTTAGTGCTGCATATGCATATAAGCGAGTTTCTTTAGATGTATTACTTGTTAAAAAGCACTAAAAACGTGCAAATAATAAAATAAAACTAAGGGCTAATTAACCCTATAATAAAATGTATTACGACATGTCAAAGCAAAATGTAATTTTCTAAACCATTTTGTGAAACTTATGTATTCTCATAACATCAGAAGTGTATTTTGAAGTAAACATTAGCGGCGCTAACAGTAAATATTAAGATGTTAAAATTTTTATACTATTCCAAAAACAACCAAAATCAACTCCGGAAATTTTCATGCTGTTTTTGTTAATATTTAATATTTATAATAATTACCTTTTTTTGTTATTAACTCAGCTTTGATTTTATTTATACCAGCCATCTAAACAAGAAAAATACCTATAAAAGACTTGTTTTCTCTTTTCTTAAACACGGAAAGAATTTCATAATTTGATTCTTGCATGACCATGTAAATCAGTCTTAAGACATAAATACTTCTTGTAGTTCTACACGGAAAAATATAACTCAAGAAAATTTTTAACAACACAGTTCGTTTAAAATAAAACTTTAGATCAATAAACATTTTCAATGAAAAAATTTACCAAAACTACACTTTGCAAAATAGCACTCAATAAAACATATTTAATAATGAAATATATCTAATATGTATTTTCTTCGACCTTTATTATTTTAATATATAAATTAAATTCTCGAGCTTAAGGTCTTATTTTTTTTTATAAAAAACTTTTTACAAATTTATTTAAAACCAATATTTCGGCACTTCTTTGAGTGCATTCTTCAGGGTTTTTTTCTTTTTCTTTTTAACAAAAAAAATTAACAATATTTTAATTTAAAACAAATTTAACAAAAATTGACAAAATTAAAAAAAATTTTTATATTTTTTTTTTTTTTTTTGGAATTGAATAAAAAATATTTTTCAATACAAACTTGATCTATTACAATATATAAAAAAATTGTTTACCTTCCGTTTCTATTTTTATAAATTAAATGTCTATAATTTTGTGCTACATTTTCAGTATCTGACTTAAAATTAATTCTAGAAACTGTCGGTACTCTTATAATTTGTAACATTTCCAACATAAATCTACGCTTGAAATTATTTTCCATGTTTAAAACTTTTGTATTATCAAAATCTGGATATTGGTTTAGATTAGCACAATGAGTTGATAAAGCTGTTTTTTGTGAAATATTTTTATACTTCTGATCTGACTTATGACCTGCTATCCTAGTGTTTAGTTTATTCTTTGTTGTACCTATATATACCTTAATATACTGTCCACTATCATTACCCTTACAAGGTATCTGATAAACAATATTAGACATTTCCATCCTCTTTATTTTGTCTTTTGTTTTAGTAAATAGTTTACCTACTGTGTTGAAAGATTTATAAGCTATTTTATATATTTTGTTATCATTTATATCTGATTTTGCCAATCTTTCTGAAAATTTTGGAATATATGTTACTGATTTATAAATTTTCTGTTCCGTAATACTATCCTGGTTGTTTAATCTACAATTTTTATGTTGTATTAATAAATCTGTTATTAATTCTTTAGGAAAACTATTCTCTGTTAAAATGTTAGAAATCTTCCGTTTATTTTCTCTATGAAATTCTGAATCACTAATTTTAAGAACTCTTTTTATAAAAATTTTAGCCGTATTAATTATTATTCTCCTTGGATGTTTCGAGAAATAATTAATAATTCTACCAGAAGATGTTGGTTTCTGATACCAATCTATGGATACTCCATTTCCATTTCTAATTATCAAGGTGTCTAAATATGGTAGTCTTGAATTAAGCTCCCTTTCCATCGTAAATTTAATGTCCGAATGAAAAAAGTTAAAAACATCCAACATTTGTTCGATTCCCGACTCCGGAATTATACAAAATAAATCGTCAACATATTTGGTCAAAATTTTCGGTTTTATACCTAACTTTTCTACACATTCATCTAATAATTTTTCCATAACTATATCTGCTACAATTGGAGAAGCTGGCGAACCCATTGGAAGTCCTTTCATTTGAATATATACGCGATTAACTATCTAATTGAAAATATCTGTTATCTACTATACAAAATCTTAGAATACGTAAGAATAAATCTTTTTCTATATTTGTACAGTTTCTAGAATTAACTTTAAGTCAGATACTGAAAATGTAGCACAAAATTATAGACATTTAATTTATAAAAATAGAAACGGAAGGTTAACTATTTTTTTATATATTGTAATAGATCAAGTTTGTATTGAAAAATATTTTTTATTCAATTCCAAAAAAAAAAAAATTTTTTTAATTTTGTCAATTTTTGTTAAATTTGTTTTAAATTAAAATATTGTTAATTTTTTTGTTAAAAAGAAAAAAACCCTAAAGAAGGCACTCAAAGAAGTGCCGAAATATTGGTTTTAAATAAATTTGTGAAAAGTTTTTTATAAAAAAAAAAAAAATAAGACCTTAAGCTCGAGAATTTAATTTATATATTATAATAATGAAATAATTAAATATTTCTTCATATTCAATAATTCTCATTCGCTTAACGAGTTTTATTTGTATTATATCTTTAGTCCTTCCAAAGGGTTTGGAAAAAGGTTTCCTGATGATCTGGCATAAGCAACCAGTAAAATGCGCATAGGAACTACAGGGTGGCCCAAATAAGACCTAGTTATGTTAAACACGTATAACTCTTGTAATAACGGGGTTTTTTAAATAATTTATTTTTATATGTTAAATACATTTTATGGAAATTTAACGTGACTATGTGTGAAATATGACATCAGGCAAATGACCACCATTTTGCTTGATACAGGCATTGGCTCTTTTTAGCGCATTTTGCATTACACGGCGTAATGTTTCTGGTTGCAGGCGCCGTATTTCGTCTCGAATATTATTCTTGAGTTGTCCAAGTGTCTGTGGTTTGTTAACATACACTTTGTCTTTTAAATAACCCCATTAAAAAAAATCGGGCGCAGTGAAATCTGGTGAACGAGGAGGCCAAGGGATCTCTGCATTTTTTTAAATTATGCGTTCACCAAAACTTTCACGCAGCAAGTCCATAGTTTGCCTAGCAGTATGCGCAGTGGCTCCATCTGTTGAACTTTGTATGGATACATCTTAAGATCCAACTTTAAAATTCTCTGTAATGTTGTTCTGTGTATACCCAATTGGACGGAACGGTGACGAGTTGGGACAGATGGATTATTTGCAACACTCTGCTGCACAGCTTACACGTTGTCTTCAGTACGAATATTTCGATGAGCACCTCTTCCTGGGCGGTCTGCAAAAAGAAAAAACAAATTATATTAAAAATTGAAAAAGTTATTTGTGTTTCACATCAGCTGGTCTTATTTTGGCCACCCTGTAGCTTATCTCCCCACAATAAATTTTAGGGTATTTATCAAAGAATAAAAATTGCGAATTTATCACATCATAATTAATAAATAGATAATGATTCGATAAACATTTTGTTTGATTTATTCATCTTTTCTAACAATTTATTTTAACAAATCACGTAAACATTTTGTTGAAAAAAATTATTTTGGGCAACAACTTTTTTTATTGACCCACCAAACTTGGTTGTTGACTTAAAATTCAATAACTATACCTACAAACTTGTTTTTCAATACCGCAAAAATTGTCATGGCCATCCCAAAAACAATGTTGAAATCTGTGGCGCATGTCGGACAAATGACGTCATGCGAACTGCATTACTATTTGCTAAAAATTTTATGCTGGAAAATTTAAAATAGTTGTTGTTGATTTACGGTGTTGTCAGCTCTTATATAGTGCATACATGACTTTAAACTTGACAGCCGTTGCCACAAAAAAACTGCGTTATCTTACGGGAAAATATGCGCATGGCATAATCTTGTATTGTAACGAGGAAACAACCTGCACAATATCTTGTAACATAAATAACAAAACAAATTATCGTCATCTTGGAAATCCTGCATAGATATAAAATTTTTGCGTTAATTGTCGCTCCTGGCCCTCGTACAATGTAAAATTGTTACCATATTATTATTTGTTGTTATTGCATGCTGCTCTTGTTATTGTTCTTGTTGCTAGCTAAATATTTTCGTAGCTTTTGTGTCGTTTTAAGTGTTGTCGTCATGCTGAATTATTACAACGACAACTGAAAATGTTTGTTATACGATTTCGTGAGTGCATCTTATAATGCTATTAATTATTTACATGTAGCACCTTATAATGCCAACTAGAAAATTCAATGCATATTATTATAACGCAATAAACAACACTCCAAAAAAAAACACAAGTAACAAAAACAACACTTACAACAATTGCAACAGCAATAATAAAATGCCATATTACATGCTGTACATAAAACGTCACATATGTAAATGTTGCTTAAAGATAAAGGACGACTTCATGAATGACCCTACAAATGCGGGGTTTCCAAAGCCCAACTGGAATCGAAAAAGATTTAACAGGGATCTCGAGTTGTAGATTTACAGAAATAAGATACGCGGAAGAACATTGTAGAGATATTAGATTGAAATGGAACCTAAAAGATTTCAATTTCGAATGTCTGTCAAAATCAATTATATTCTCCATTTCACGTTGTATTACAAACTTAAATCGCTCAGTTGATCTTTTGTTTTATAAGGATAGATACTGAGGAAATAGATCCTTAGAACTTTTTCAAAAAGAAAACTTGATTACAAAAAGTCTTTTTTGGGTATTGTGCTCTTCCTTATGAAAAAACCTAAAAATAGTTGTTTAAACATCTGAACTATTTCGAGATTATATACAATTCTTTTGAAGCCCCATTCACACTATATTACAAGTCTTAAGATTTTCTGTCTCTCTAAATCCAACGATTTGTGGTTTGATTGTCAAAAATTAAATACAAAAAATACTGAAGTTATGAGTATTCAGATTTTTAAGATATTGAATTTGATTCTTATTTAATCCCCACAAATGAATTATCAATAGATGGATTTCGCTTATTAGACGTTGATAATCGAGTGAATATCCCTATAAATTCTCAAATTTGTATTTTAGTGACAGCAGCTGACTTACTTCACTATCACCCATCAAATATAGAGACAAATCTTTGTACAGGGATCGCATAATGAAAGTTCTGATTAAACATGTTGCACTGCTTAAACAAAATGACTAAGAAATTAATCTAGAGCGTGGCCCTAAATTACCGAAGGGGTTTCAATTGCGTATAACTTTTTTATTATAATAGTTTTTTTTTCTTCTCTTTTCAGTATTTTGTGAAGAAGACTTGGGGAATTAAAAATGGAGCATAATTCAATTAAACAAAGTGCCCAAATTGTCGAGCTTTATTTTTCAAAAAAAAGCAGAAGAAAATCATAATTTGATTCATAATATAATTATGAGCGTCGAAGCCCATTTCCAATTAAGTGGGTTCGTTAATAAGCAAAACTTCAAGATATGGGTTACGGAAAATCCGAGAGTAGTTCAACAACGAGAATTACACCCACCTAAGTGTAGGGGTTGGTGCGGTGTTTCGTTGGAACGGGTAATTGGTCCTTATTTTGTTGAAAATAAACACGGAGTCGCCTTTTCCGTCAATGGAGTCAGATATCTACAATTTTGGAAAAAATTTCAAGGCCAGCCGTGTAAAACCATCCGCAAGTATGGTTCCAGCAAGATGGACATCTTTGGTGAAAGACTTATTTCGCGTACAAGTTATTTTAATTGGCCTCCGCATTCATCGGATTTAACCGCCCCAGACTGTTTTCTTTGGGGTTATTTGAAAGGAAAAGTCTACATTAATAAGCCTAGAACCATCTAGCAATTTGAAATCAATAAACGCGACGAAATAAACAACATAACACCTGAAATTTTGCGAAAGTTTATAGAAAATGTGTTGGAAAGAGCACGAATTTGCGAAGCAGAAAATGGCCACCACTTGCGAGATATTATTTTTCATAACTAAACTTAAAATATTCCCCATTTATATACTGTATTAACAAAAAAAAATTAATATTTATTTCTTAAATAAAAAGTATAATAACGAATTCAAACCCCTTCGTTAATTTTGTATTACCAGAATCCAAAGCGAACTGGCTAAATTGGAAAAAAGTATCCGGAAAATTATTCCAAAATATGAAAAAAGTAAAGTAGTACAAAAGTTATCATTTGAAATATTGTCAATCGTCAAATGGGGCGTTTTTGGACCCCAAAATCGACAAAATGACGATTGATCGACAAATATCGCAGCCGTGGTTGTAATACTCAGTATACGAGGAAAATATGGCCAAATTCAACGAAATAAAGTGCTAGAGTAATTCTATAAACACATTCGAGACAGCAAGCTACCGACTTCAATATGTCAAAAATAGAATGCATGTGTGTATATGGAACACGAGCTACGAAAGATTGTAACTCAGCCCTTTAATAATGTTACAATGAGTAGACTAGAATCACAAGACACTCGAAAATAATATCCACGACAACAAACCCAAATCTTTAAACTTTACTTTTTTTTGTAAATCACATGATAAAGAAAAATGTTTTGTCAGTGAAGGCTTTTTTATTACAAAAATTTAATAAAGAAAAAAAAAAGAAGAAAAAAGTAAATTTATGCCACAGAACACGGAGCTTGTAATGATGTGATAATATGGGTAATTCCATATTAGAATTTCAACACATAAAGAGTTGCCATATATGCCACGGCAAACATTTGCCATATGGAAGCAAAACTCTGCTCTTATCGCAAATATAAGGAAACAAAAAGAAAACGTGTTGAAAAGCACGTGTGTGTTAAACTGGGATAGATGGGGCTGTGTTGCAGGCACCAAAGCATACGAATATGAATAGGAGAGTATTACTCTTTTTCTTTACACATTTTTCTAGTTACCTATTTATTTAAACAAATGTACGCTGTAGCATGAAATGATTACGTTTAAGATAAATTACAATAAAATATATGAATCTATATATAACACTGTATAAAAAGTTGCAGTCGTATGTTGCACATGTACCTACATACGTTCTTATAGTACTAGCAACTACAACAACAGCACCAGCAGCAGCTGCCGTGATTTCATACGACTTGAATTGTTGCCGAGTAGACAAAATACTAAAAGAGAAAATGTTCAGAACGAGAAAAAAATTTTATTTCACAAGAATATAAATATTTAAATTATTCTTCGTTTTCAGTTAAACAACATACGTACAAAAAGAAATTGTGGTGATTTAAGCGGAAGAGAGAGTCCTTGCCAAACTTAAGGAAAAGTAAATCTTGCTTACATACCAATGCCACTAATATGGCACCAGCAGCTTAAAAAAAGTGAGAATGAAAACATTTTTGGCTTATTTTTCTTACATTTGCCTTGAACGTCGTCGTCGTCGTCGTCATGTTCGTTTCTTTGTAGTGCAACGTAATAAATGTTGGTAACATTTGCTATGCAGAAGAATTTTTTCCTACCTTCCAATTTCGTTGATTTCTTTATGTTATTTTTTACAATTTTATTTAAAACTATTTATAGTGGTGGGTTGATTGAAAAGTTGACTTAAAATTCAAAATATCACATATTTAATTAGATTCGCTCGTAACTTAAAGTTGAACGACAAGGTATGGAATTGTAATGGAATGCCTAGAATAATACACACGCTGGAAAAAATATTTTTAACAAAACATTTTTGGACATAACTATTTTGGAAACACCGATAGCGCCAAAAATCAAATTTTACAGGAGACAGAGATTTTTTTTAGGCCCTAATTTTGTAAAACACAACGCAACGACAAAGAATTACATTGAAAGCAAAAACAAATTCATAAATTTTTTGTAGTTTTGTTGTTGCCTCTAACAGAAATTCACATTGGTTTTTAAAATTTCATACGCCTCATTGCTTGTGGCGCACATTGGTTGAAGAGTGGCCAAAATTCATTTTTTTTCATGTTCGCCGATTTGGATAATTTTTTGGTATTTTGTTGGCAGATATCTGAATATTATGATTCCGTAATATTAGGCTGATATATCGACCCCTTTGCGCGAAATTATCGTATATGCCAATTTTTTTGAAATTTAGTTTTTGATGCAATCGTGTTCTACATTCAAAGAGACGTCACCTGGCAAAATATTGTAGGCGAATTCCACTTCGTCTTATCTTATCTTATCTTATCTTATCTAAGCACATATATATTTTTATTTTGATATTGCAAATGAAAGCAGAGAAAAGTAGAAAAATGTCTGTCCTGTAAATTTGGTATTTGTAACATACGATAATTTCGCGCAAAGGTGTCGATATGTATTATTTGTTTGGATAGACACGCTCAAAGTTTAATATGTTCCCTTGTTTAAAATGGCATGCAAATTTACTGTATATTCAATCTTTTGGTACAATCACAGTTAACTTATCATTTGACTTTGTTGTATATTTTCGTAAATGACAATTGTCAAAGATGAGATTTGCATTAAAAAAAAGTTGGAAAAAGTGCCATATAAAAAATTTTGTGGAACAAAATATAAACAACATCAAAATTTCAATGTTCATCAACTTCAATAGGCTGTATCTTTTTAGCGCTGTGGAGCGCTGTTTAACGAATGATGTCAAATTACAGCTTGAAGTCTCAGCTAAAAGTAAAAAAAAATTCAGCTGCACATATTTTCCAAAAAAAACAGTAAAAACTATAAAGTGATAACGTGATAAAGTAACAAAACATGAATTTTCGTTCATGCTTGTTGTTGTTGCCATAATTCTGAACTGTTTAAAATTATTACAAAATGTAATTTACATACTAGTCAATAGTGTTAATTATACATTTCATTCTTGAAAAAAGCATAAGCTTCAATTGAATTTGAATTGTTGTTTACAAATTTACATTAAATTAAAGATAGTGCAGTGATAAGTGGTGTATGATTAAGTGATATCAATATTTAATTTTATTAATTATGGAAAATTTAACAATTTCTTATTTAAATATTTGCGAAATATTGATTGATACCAAAATGGATATTGATATTACTGTCGAAGTCATTGCAAGTAACAATGAAGAAATTACTGCTGAGGATGTTGAAGTCTTTACTAGATTTTTGAAAAAAGACTTTTTTACAAAGTTCAAAGATAGATGGCAAAAAGCATTTCGCATGAAAACCAGATTTCTCGATCTAAATGATTTGATTTCAATGATTTGATTTTGATTTTTTATTTTTATCAGGTATGCTGTCCGAAGAAGCTCAGGAAGCAAGGAATAATGACTATAGAGCCTATAGATTACATCACTCACGAAGAACTGGACGTTTTGCCACTAATGAAGACGTAATGCATAATCTTTTATTGTCTTCAGACCCATTTATAAACACATTTCGCTCAAAGCTGCAAATCAAAAAATTGGAGTACGATAATGATGTCAAAAAATTATTAAAAGACTATGCTTAAAATTCATATTCATGTTTTTCTATTTGTTTTTTCTGTGGGAGGTGGGCGTAAAAGTGGGCGGATCAGGTATATATTTTCAGGAGCCCATTCTACAATTATAATATTTATTTTTAGTGAAAATTGAGTTGATACAATCAAAATCAAGGGAGTTATGCCACTTTTTCAATACAAGATGTATGGGAGGTGGGCGTAAAAGTGGGCGGATCATTTTGATTTTTCCATTTTTTCTTGATTCAAACAAAAAATGACTATGTGCCAAGTTTCATTGTCCTTCGACAACTTCTTCTATTTTTAGCCGCTCGTTATATGAACTTCAACCAATTTTTGGCGTTGACAATTTTAAAACGGTAAATAAATTTCTATACAACGCAACAACAAAATTTTGTATGAAATTTATAGCCCACGGTAAAATTATTCTTGCTATAATATCGTAACGGTACCTTATGTGACCACGCCATTTAAGGGGGCGATGCAAGTGTGCAAAAAAAGAAAAAAAAAATAAAGTCATATAAAAAAACCAAATATTAAAAATTATGTTGCTTACGTTGTTAGGGATCGATATGATTTCCGATGACAAAAACATGGTTTAAATATTTTTCATTAAAATTGGTTTAATTGAATTTGACCATTAAGATGGTTCGAAGAAAAGTTGTTGCAGTCACTCTCTAGAATGAATATATGCGAATAAAATTTCTTAAAAAGGAAAACATTTTTTTTTGCCACGCCCCAAAATACAGATCTTTTTTATATATGTATATAGCGCAGTCATATCCAGTCCGATCTCAACATATCGAATATCATTCTTAATAGCTTGGCTATGTCTTCATTTTACCTCTGTAGTGCAATTCTATAAATAATTTTAACAATAGTTGTCATTGTTAAAAAAAATTAACAAGCATATTAACGATTTTGCTATCCTGTAACATTTTAAACAACACTTGTTAGCAGGGTTGGCAATTTAGCGCCTTTGGCGCTAGATTTAGCGCTTTTTAACTTTATAGATTCCAGACATTCTTGTACTTTTATTTGAATACATTAAAATCAAGACACATTAATCCAAAATTTGTTCCCGTTTTTCAAATACTTGTGATATAAAGTACTCTGAAATGCATACTATTGCACGGAAAGAAGTATATTTTCTAAACAAATCCATTTCTTTTCTTAAAACAAGAAAATCCAAAAAAATATTTCCTGATTTTAAATTGCTTTGTTTGTATTAAGTGAAACTTTCTTAAATAAAAAATATTTTCTTATGATCAAAAAATTCTTGTTTTTGGTAAATGGATGACCAAAAATTTCTTAAAACACGAATACAAAAGTAGCTTATTTTTATTAAAAACTTGGTTTGATTTAATTAATTTTTATTTGGAAAGACATGTTAGGCAAATCTATCAAAAGTTTCTTATTTTTATATCATTACAGATTTAAGTAACTAAAGAATAAAAATAAATTTTTTTAGCTGCAGCTACGTAAATTTTATGTCGCTTTGAGTCACTACTTTTTTCTTAAACCAAGCCACACATATGTTTAAAGTAAGAAATTTTTGGCTTTGACGAGAATAGTGCAACATTTTCTTGGTTTAAGACATATTTTCTGGTGATTTAGTAAACAATTCTTTCCGTGCATATTTGAAATTATATTACTTTAGTTTTCCTGAAATATCAGTAAAGCCTTTTTAAAACTTTTAATGTTTTATTAACACAGTTGGGCAAAAGACAAAAAAAGTCAGTGTAGAAAATAATCATTTGTAAAAAATCAAAAACACACAAATAGATCTCAAATTATGATAAAATGTATGAACCATAACAACCTTATTTCGGCCGAAAATGAGTCTAGTTCATAAAAAAAACTAGACATTATAGAAAAAACTGAAAACGGATTTGAATTTTACGCTGTAAAATCTTTGTATTTCATATATTTTTATTTAAAACGATCTCTTTTTGACACCCAGTGTAATTAATAAAATATGGTTCTTAAACATTTCTGAATATTTAATTGTTTTTACTGAATATGGGGTCAATTTGACAGTAAAAAATTGACAGTAAAATTTTAATAGGTTAGGTTGAAAGGCTGGTGTGAAGTCTCCTTCACACCCTCACCCAGAGACCAGTATGGTCCATTGTGACGCCTTAATTAGAGAAAGATATGTAAAGAAGGAAAATAGGTGAAATAAAACAGCGAAAGCACAAGTCAGAAAAGAAAGATGGATAGAAAAGAATGTTTCGGACCAGCCCCGAAAGAAATCCTGACCAACCAAATTCGACCTACGTGTGGCCAGCACTAGAGCTGCAAAACAATCGATAGTACTATCGATAGTATCGATAGTTTTATTTTTGGCTGACTATCGATGGTGCGACTATCGACAGCGATACTATCGGAAAATTTTAAAAGCATACTTACTCAACACAGGCTTTTCGCCGCTGGTAAATTTTTGTATTTATTTTCTAATTTGTCTTTAAAAACATTATGTTTGCATTTACTTAATGTAAAATAAGAGCAAGTAAATTACAATAAGAGAATCCAGTGTAAATACATATAAAAAAAATTGGTAATGCTACCCTGATTTTTTTAATGTACTACAAAATACATACATATGTATGTATGCTAAAAAAAAATCGATAGTATCGATATAATCGATAGTTCATTTTAAAACTATCGAAACTATCGATGGTGCGACTATCGATAGTTTTGCAGCTCTAGCCAGCACCCAGCCCCCTCCCGCGCAGCCAGGCCATCCCCATTACGAATCCTATCAGACTCCCAAGTCCACAACCCGGGACATCCCCTAATTCGTTCAGGAATCTACTGCCCAGCCACCTCAGCCTGCTGCCCTGCAACCTGGGACAGTGGCACAGAAAGTGCTCAACTGTCTCTAACTCCTCAGGGTCCTCACACAACCTGCACATATCCGATAATTCGGATCCCATCCTCACCGCCATCCTGCCTATCATACAGTGGCCCGTGATCATTCCTATCATGGTCCTCACGCTGACCCTACTCATGCCCAGCAGCAACCCCGAATCGGACTTGCTAAGCACCGGCCACAGCGTCCGTGATACCCGGCAGTCCGTCCGGTTCCCCCAGGCCCGATTGGTCGCGCCCAGAATCCACTCCCTGATCCTTCCAAAATAGAAGCCTATTGGAGGTCTAACCGCCTCCATACAGTTAGGGTCCTCCATCTCTGAGCCCTGTCTTGCTAACCCGTCAGCAACTTCATTGCCACCTATGTCGCAGTGACCCGGCACCCAGCACAACCTTAGCGTATACTCCCCTAAGACTTCTTCCAAAGCCCTCCTACAATCATCAACTAGCTTTGAGTTCACATAACAGCCCCTTACGGCCATAAGAGCCGTCTGGCTGTCCACATATATAGTGACCTCAGAGCCCCTATCAATGTTGTCCCTCATAAGTTCCACGGCCCTCAATACCCCCAGAACCTCCGCCTGAAAGACACTACAGTCGTTAGGAAGCCTATATGACCTTCTGATGTCCAGATCCTCAATGTAGACTCCCGCACCCGTGCCCCTCATCTTCGAGCCATCAGTGAAAATAGCAAATCCACTAAATAATCTGCTCCTACCTGACCAGCTCTCCCTAGAAGGCACTATTACCTCCGGCGACCGCCCAAAGTCCACCCTGGTGCCCACATAATCAGTGGAGCCGGGTAGTCCCAGGCAATAGCCACAATCCTCAATCACACTCAGGATCCGTGAGTGACCCTGCGTGACATTCCCTATCAATCCTTACTCCCTCAGTCTAAGAATGCTCCTGGCCGCCATTCCCATCACATACTGCTCAATTAGCAGAAGATGTGGAATGACGTCCAGGGCAGCCTGAGGAGTACTTCTCATGGCACCTGTCATGCCAATTGAAGCGCACCTCTGAGCCTTAGAAAGAAGGTTCCTACGACTAGCAAATCCCAATGACTCCCACCAAACACAGCATCCATACGTAAGAATGGGTCTAACCACCGAAGTGTACAGCCATCCCACTACTGACGGCCGGAGTCCCCAGCTCCTACCTATCGATGATCTTAATAAATTTTAATAAATAACTGAATATTTAATCGTTTTTACTGAATATGGTGTTGAATTTTTGACAGTAAAATTTTACAAAATAACTGAATATTTATTTGATTTTACAGAATATGGTGTTGAATTTTCGACAGTAAAAATTAAATGAACTTTTCGTTGCTTTAAATTACATTTTAATTTACTTTAACATAAAGAAGAATTTAACTCAATCAACGGACAATATTAACTGCAACTGAAAATCCGTATTAATATGCACTTAGTTTTTTGAATAACTGTTAGAATCAGTTAAAAATAAACTTGCTTGGAATTTTAAATGTTTATTTATTTAAAAATTACTGAACGGAATATTTCTTAAATAAACTACAGTCCGTTACTGTAATAATATTGTGAGTGTTGTTTCATTTGTTAACAGCAAATAAGAGCCATTAATTTAAATCTTAAATGTGTTTTAAGAAAAACCTGAACGTAAATGTTTGTCTTAAAATATATTTTCCACAAAATTATTGTATTTTTCATTAAAAAGGTAGTAAAATAATTTTGAATTTGATCCGTTCTTAAAATAATCCGAAAATTATACTTAAATTAATAGCATTGTGGCCATTTCATATGTTTAAGAATTGTTGATTTTTAAACAAACAAATAGTTAAATATAAAATTAATAATATACAAGAGTAATTTAATTTTTCTTATTTTGCATTTATCGGTGTTAAGAAAACATTTATAGAAACATAGGTGTGCTATTTAGTCATATCATCATAATGTCCTAAATAATATTTTACAACTGTTTAAAAAATACTGTTGTGTTTCAAACAAAATAAAAATTTTAATGCTGTAATCATTGATTCTACATAACTTTTAGTGCAGTCGAAATCTAAATTATAAGCAGTTGCCCACAGCAGTCATATATATTTCATGTAATTATTTTAAAACATATGACCTTACAACTTGATGACTACCTTGTGAATCCCCCAAAAATGTTGTTAATTTTTTTGTTAAAATATTTATATATTGTATTTTTCAATTGAAAATCACCTCTCAAAAGTTAAAACTTTAAACCCTACATATGTATGTATGTAAGTACGTATATTTAAAAAAAATCCAAATTTCTTTAAATTACCGTTTTTTAAATAAAATTACCTTGCTCCCTTTTGCGGCCCAAAATTACTCTAAAAAAGGGTAATTACCGTACGGTTAACATCATGGTAAGTACTCGATCAGTACGCTCTGTGTTTTTATTCGTTGGTATATGCACAACGATTTCTGCATGTAATTTTTTTCTTTTCTTTTTCTCTATGAAAGAAGTTGATCATCAAAAGATGAAACGTGTAAATTTAGAATTATCGTAAAGTCAGCTGTTTTCGTTAAGTAAACGATAACTTTTTTAGTGCTGTTTATTTATTGATAAAATTTAGTTGAAAGAAATAATATAACTTGGAAATGGCCATTAAATAATTTGCATTTAATTTAATAGTAAAATGTTTAGTTTTAATAATTTTATTTGTTTTTTTTTTTTGTATTCATCTTTGTGTTTTTCGTTATTTTGACTCTTTTTAGACAGTGATGGCACTTGAATTTAATTCGTATCTATGTTGTTAAAAACAATTTACAGAATCAATTTACATTTACAGTTATATCAACTGATGTTTTTGTTAAAATTTACAGAATCCCACTTCTGGTGACTTTTTTATCCGACTGGTGACTTTTTCCCTCCTAATAGCCAATGTTTTGCACGTTGCATGCAAGTGCTTATAAAACTCAGTAGGTATAGCTTTTAATATACATACTCACTTTTATGACACTCCTCCAAATTTCGGCCCTTTTTCTTTTTCATATACAAACAACACAGGCAAATTTCAGACTATAGCATAAACTTAATATTTAAACTTTCAAAAAAAAATTTCCCACACCCCAAAATACAGCACTTTTTGTTTCTTATATAAAGCGGCGCCGCTTAAAGTCCGATCACAACATATTGTATATCATTGTTAAGCCACCTTAAAGCCATAAACAATGATATGCGATACGATGAGATCGTAACTTTTTATACAGTCTCTAGTTAACTTAAATCGCAAGTCTTAATAAAGTCCCAATTTAGCTTTAGATATTGATCCATATTGAGTTCCAATTAAGCTTTAATATTACGTCTTTCTACAGTCTCAATTAAGTTTAAATCTTTGATCTTCATACAGTCCCTGTTTAGGTTCAATTATAGCTACACCTACACTTGTTATTAAAGCACACTACGTAAAGGTATATACGGTCCCAATAATAGGTTTTTGCCTTTATAAAAGCCAAATACAACTAAAATCGTAGGGGTTTTGTACAATGCTAATAAAGCTTTAATCGCAAGACTCGAACGGAGTGATTTATACAAACCCAGTTTTATAGAAAAGGAGGGCTTTATACAGTCCCAATTTACCATAACATAATACATATTAAATAAATAAGACTATACTGGCCAAGGCCGACTGAATAAACCCTACACCCCAATACATATATTAAAAACATTTTTTAAAGCGTACTCTATTTGTTACCGATGGGCACTTGTATGGCGCTATGTGAAATTTGGACTGATTCTACCAATTTCAATAGGCTTGATCCTTGTGAAAATTAGAATCAATTCACCATATTTCTTGAAATTGTCTCAAAAACTGCGGACTGTACTGTACGCACAAAGTTGACATTGCGGGCAGCTACACTGAAAGAATATTCTTCACAGATCCAATGGATTTTGACATAAATCCAATACAAAAATAAAATTAAAATTCAACCTATGTAAAGTTTCATTAAATTAATGAACAATGTTTCATAAGCACCCAGTCAATGAAATGTTTCCTAAAATCTATGAAAATTTTTCAGTAACTGCTAGTTCTAGAAAGAAAATATTTTCTAGTTAAAAGTTTGATTAAGTGACATGTTTCTTTGAAATTATGAAGTTACAAAAGTTACCTTTTTTCATTAATTTAAAAATATTTGAATATTTTATTTAACTTAAAAAAAAAATTTATATAAAATTGATCTTGAGCTTGAAGATTTATTGTGAAGAAATAGTTTAGTTTAATTTTAAAAAAGTCTTTTGAAATAATGTAAAAAATTAGTTGAATTTTCATTTTAAAAGAAATATTAAGTTGTCATTGATGCAATGAAAAATTTTAACGAACAGTTATGTTAGAGTTAATTCAGGTTAAATTATTTACCCTTTTTTGAGATACGAGTTTTCTGCACTGCAAAATTTATTTAACACATGACATCCGAGATTGCGTTATTTTCAATTAAAGTCACACAAATGAATTTTTTTAAATAATTGAATTAGCTGTAATTTTACGTTCGTCCATATATTTTAAATAATCACGATAAACATATTTTGCAGATTTATAAAAATTATCTATATTAAATTTTTTTAGTGAATTTGCGACAGTAATTTGACTCTATTTTGGGTAATCTGTTAATTAGTTTTGAGTTTTTTGTAGTTTTTGATTGAGTTTTATTAGGTAAACAACCCATTAACCCAGTGCAAGACTTGAGATTCACCTAAACCTAAAGTATTTAGGAACATTTTTTTGCATACTAAAAATCGCTTGCAATTAACGATAAGGTAATACTGAAAAGTAAAATTTCGTCGCGATGAAATGCTTTTATCTTTTCGAGGAATAACTTCTTTTCTTATAGGAGAAATCACTTAAAACTGTTTTTGGACCCAATTTAAATCATTCCAAAATGAATTAAATATTTTTTTCCTCTCCTTTTCAAGAATTTCATTGAATTTCATTTTTGATTTTACTTGCTGTACATTTTTTTGACGTTCATCTTGACTTCATTTTTCGTTCATTTCTCAAGATAACTCAACAGTTATCTCTTTTTTTCGACTTAAGTTTTAATAAGACTTGCCTTTTTCACGAGCTTTTTTATTTAATTGCGCTCCCAATCATTACTGTCACCACAATTCTTACGGCTTCTTTTTATCGAAACGATCCCTGACAAACAGTTTCTTGTTGGAGAATAAATGAAACCTGCTGAGGAAAATAATTTTTCTACAGGTTCTGATATGCACAAACTTTTATTAAATTCTATGAATACTCTTTTTATATTTGGATAGCTGTCAAGAGTTATAATGTCTTTGCTCTTGTCACTGAGGAAACTGACAAATACCAACTCCAATTTTGATGTTGTTGATTCACCATCATTCCTTTCTACGAAAACAACAAAATCATCGACATCTTAACTGGTGACTCTACTTTTGATATTTTCATATTCTGATAGTTACGTTTTTTAGCGATTCTAGTTTTTGGTAGATTAAAATGCAAACAACCATCAATAAACTGACAAAATATATTTTGTAAACTTTGTTTTTAAAATACAAACTTCTCCCATTTTTTATGTATTAAAAATACAAACTACTTCTATTTATTGTATGTATTTCAAATATAAAATACAAAATATTTGCACGTCATGTACATATTTAAAATACATATACAAGATACGTAGTTGTATTTTAAATACGTATTTCGAATACTGCCCAGCTCTGCTTGAAATAAAGCAAAAAGCCGTGTTGTAACGAGCAATCTCTTTTATTTTGTTTTCAGTGATGCCAACGATTTTCGAAATATGCTACTATAAAATCTTCGGATATCATGAACAAGGGTCCAAGACCGATTTTGAGCAGGCATCACAGTGCGCCATATTTTAATTTAAGTTGAGATACGAGTTAACATAATGTCGAATAAAAAAGAAACCGCCAAACAGTTTCCCTTATTACTTTGCAAAATTGTAAGGCGGTATTTACTGATTACTTTTCCGGTTAAAACAAAAAATCGGAAAAAATCGAGTTACGTGGTTGCGGAAGAAAACCATCGATATGCTTCTAGTCCATTTTCTTTTATTGCTTACTTTAGCAAACTTTAAAACCTTCCTACCTTCTGCGAATATTTTCATGAAAATATGTATATTTACAATAACTAACAACAACAACTACAACAGCATTAACGAGCAGTATCCATAACATGAGCACAATTTCCTGTGCAACGCTTAAACAAACAACAATAACAGCGATAAGACCAAAAATGGTGACAACACGTTTACTTACAACGACAACGCCTTTACATCAAAATCCAAAAAGATTCATAACCAACAAACACTTTCACACACATACTGTGCTCCCCCAAATAACTTGCAACAACTTCTTACCACTTCATATGCCACAACACCAACTATAATAACAACTTAAAGCAGATACAACCCCCTTCATGGAATATCGGAATAAAAAATAAAACGACCAACAACAAAAAGAAAAACACATCATGTCTAGTTAATGTTAATAATGTGAACGTGGAAACTTTAAGGATGTTTTCCAAAAAACAAAAATAACACAAATGACATAAAGAAACTGAAAACCAAAAACAACTTTTATAACAAAAATATAAAAAGTGAGAAAAACGTCTCATAAAACATTTGTAAGCGTTTTCTTTTTTCTTTGGTTTCTGTTTATTTTTGTATGTTACATGTTCAATGCATGTGGTATGTTGCAGTGTACATTAACCTGGCCTAATAGTTGAACATGCAATTTTTACTGCAACATTGTTTGCAACTCCAATTGCGTTACTTTATACAGATACATGGATACACACATACCTTTACAACACTCACACTATTCCATGGCCATATTGCGAAAATTTCACATTTTATTTTATACGATATTTTAACGACCATGAGTACAGTGATGAGATATTATCAATTTAGTAGAGATTTGGAGACATTTATGAAAAAAGTATAGTCTACAGCACCAAAAAAAAATTCTTATTTTATACGAAAACCTCGCATTTATACGAAAGCTATCGTGGTTTCGTTAAAACGAAATTTTTGCGTACGACCTACGAAATGTTTAATATACGACAGGGTGGCCCAAATAAGACATATCAATTTTAAACACGAATACATTTTTTATTTTGTTATATAAATGAAAACTAAGTGAAGAAAGGGAACAACTTTCTTCATTTTGAGATAATCAATTAAAACTGTCTTGTTAATAATAATAAGTGCAAATTTGTTCCCAATTATAAGTGAAGTTTTGGAAACTAATAATGAACATTACACACACAACAACGCGTTAAAATTATCGACATTTTCTATTCTTGTCAACGATCAATTGTTATGGCACAGCATCAATTTTTTAATTCGAGATAACCTCCCACAGCCTTCATAATTAGGAATTTAGTCGGAAGCTTTGATGAACGGGGTTCAGTAGTCGACCGTCCTAAAAGAGGTGCTCAGCCCAATATTTGAACTAAAGGCAACGTAAAAGCTGTGCAGCAGGAGGGTTAAAATTATTTGTCTGTCCTAAATCGTTCTCGTTCCGACCAATCGGACATTTCCAGAACAATATTGCAGAGAATTTTTAAGTTGGATCTTAAGGTGCAGCCATACAAAACTCAAATTGTGCCAGCGTTGCAGCCACCCCTGTAATTAGATATATAAAAATCAGTTTTCATTTGTTTGTTTGTGTGTATGTTTGGTCGCAATAGAATTCTAAACTGATTTTCTAAAATTTCCACAGCATTTTTCTTACTGCCCTGCGCTTTACATAGGATACAAATATTTGTAGAAATCTAGTGGGGCGCGGCAAGTCCCACATGAAAAATAAACACTTATTACCGCCCATTAAAAAAACTATGTAGGTTAAAGCTTTCAGACTTTATTAGAGTCTCCAAACAATAAATCTGTATTAGTGCAAACTTAGGCACGGTTTTTGAGATGTGGATTAAGTTTAAACTTAGTTTAGCGTAGTCTGAAACTCGAATTTTTTTTTTGATGATTTGAGATGTGATTTTGTTTCTATTATTTCATTAAAAACAAAGCTTTTAAGCAAAACTAAGCTGTTCCGTCAAAATTCTGTATACAAACACACCTGGTAATGGCGACACAAATCCTTTTTCAGATTAACTTAACACAGTATAACTGAGATCTCAAAAATCCAGTGTTATACAGCCTGAAATTGTATGCAAAATTCTTTTGCCAAATATAAATTTTGTTCCAAAAATTTTGTTCTAATAGCTGCAAAATACTTACGACCATTGACCTACAGCCGTATTCTGTAATTCGCTTAGCTAAAGATCGAGATCGCTAAAATGCCTTAGAGAACACAAAATTGAAAAATTTTAGCGATGAAATTAAAAGCTAAAATTGCGGCGAATTAAATTTTTATGGCAATGCCAAATTAAGCAATGCACATTACAGTATTGCATTCGTATCCAAAAATCGCTAAATCAACTTTTCGATTTTAGCTTTAGCGAATTACAGAATACGCCCTACAAGAAATGAATGAGCGAGTAGTCACATTTTTCATTTTGGTGTTAAGAAAATGATAGAAAGAAATTACCGAAATCAAGTGTTCGGTCACATTCGGTCATTTCTTTCTATCATTATCTTAACGCCAACATGAAAAATGTGACTACTCGCTCTTTCATTTCTTGTAGGACGGCCACTGGACAAAATTAATGAAAATAAATAAGAATTGCAATAAGTTTTTAAATTTATTTGCAGTGCAGCGTTGAAAACAAAACGGTTTTCATTTTAAAATTCGAAGCACAACGAAATTTTCAACAGTTCTGTCCATCCGTACTCAAATCAATCCAAAGCAGTATTAATAACGTTAGTACCGCACTTATAAAATTATTACAGTAACTGATTGTGGGCTATTAAATTCGTTTTCCGTACTGTTAAAATTTAATAAAAATATAGTTATTTTACGAATAATTTTATTTTTCAACATTTGTTTTTGTTATTCTAAAAACAAACTACCAAAAAATAATGTTTTTCCGTATTTATTTTGTTATTTAGTTTGATTTTTTTCAGTTAAAATATATTTTTCAAAAGTAAAAACTATTCAATTTTACGGAATATGCTGTTTAATAAATAAAAAAATTAAAAATTAATGTAAAAATCAATTGTTTTAAATGAAATGTAAAATACGTTTTTTAAATGAATTTTAAGTGGGTTCAAATGAATTTTCGTTTGAATTTAACTACATAATTTTTTGAGTGCGTGCGTACGGATTTTTTTGAATCAAATACAGAGAGATTGATTCAAGTACGGGTTTTTAATCGCGAAATATTTATGTATCTTACCACTGTTGCCAAATTGACGGTTTTACCGCGATTCTAGCGGTTTTTGCGTGTCCATCGGGGTAAAATTTCCGTTTTGGCGGTAAGCGGGAAATCTAGCGGTTTTTAAATATTATTAGAAATTCCATTTTTGTCAAAATAAGAGATTTAAAATATTTGTTTTCAATTAAAGTAATTAAGTGATAAGAAAAAATTGTTTTTTGTGGAAATTAAATTTGTTTCCGCAATAAAAAATTTTACAACGTTTTAAACAGATTTTATTAATTTTCTTGTTAGGAAGTTAAATTGAAATATACATATTAACATAACCGCCTTATTTCGATCGAAATATTTATCTAGCCCAAAAAAAAAAACTAGACGTGATAGAAAAAAACCAAGAACAGACTTGAATTTATTTAAAACAATTTTTAAGGCAGACCAGTGTTTTCAACTTTTATCGATCAAAATATAATCTATAGTCAAAGCTAAAGTTAAAAGGGCGTTGTCTACAGCAAATCAATGTTTATATTAAAGCACTTAAGCAACCAAAAATTAGAAGTATTTTTTATTATTTCTTGGATAAAACTTTCACACGGTTGTCAAACCTAATGCCAAACAACGTACTGAAATTCGAGAATTCTAGAAATACTGTTTATGATGCTTCAAAAAACAACAAGAAAGCGCCATTTTACGCCTTTGCCTGGGTTCATATAAGTATGTTGTTTAGTATAAGCAAGCTTGTAACTAGATATGCGAAAATTCTTCTATATTTTTATTTTAGTTAACGGATACAAACCTTATTTCTTATTTCCTAAAAAAGTGAAAAATAATTTGTATAAATCTAAGCGAAGTCTTCGGAGCGAAACAAAAATTATTTATTCGTTTGTTAGAATTGTAAACAGTTTTCAAGCATTAATGTTTGAAATAAAAACTTGTTTAAGTGCACCTAACTCTAATGTCTGGATAGATTTCAAGCAATACAAATCCCTGAATTATATATGAATACACTCAAAAAATTATGTAGTTAAATTCAAACGAAAATTCATTTGAAACAACTTAAAATTCATTTAAAAAACGGATCATTTACATTTCATTTAAAACAAATGATTTTTACATTCATTTTTAATTTTTTTATTTATTAAACAGCATATTCCGTAAAATTGAATAGTTTGTACTTTTAAAAAATATATTTTAACCGAAAAAAATCAAACTACATAACAAAAAAAATACGGAAAAACATTATTTTTTGGTAGTTTGTTTTCTGAATAACAAACACAAATGTTGAAAAATAAAATTATTCGTAAAGTAACTATATTTTTATTCAATTTTAACAGTTCGGAAAACGAATTTAATAACCCACAATCAGTTACTGTAATAATTTTATAAGTGTATCCACATTTTGTACTTTCGCGGGACTAAAAGAGTCAGTGAAATAAAAAATCTTACAATATAATTTTAATTGAAAGACATACACCTTTAAAAAAGCACCCTATATTTAGAATTGTATAAACATTTCACATAATATTTAGATTTTAGCGATATTTTAAAAACATTTTAAGCTAAATAAAAAATTTAGCGGTTTCTAGCGGTTTTTGAAGTGCGATTTGACGGGAAGTCCTCAAAAAAAGTTGGCAACAATGTATCTTACCCATATTTAATCCGAATTCGTACTTGTAATTATCAGAAAATGAGATTGCATTAAGTAAAACTAAGATTAAATCAATCCCAACATGTGCCTGATTTAAGAATTATAGAGTTGATTTAATCCCGAATTCGTTTTTGAAATAAACAAAAAGTGAAATTAGAAGGAGAATTTTATTATGATTGATTTACTTACTCGTTTTATACCTTACAGAATTTCAATTATAAAACACCACCATCATTCCCGATATAGTTCGTACTTTAAAAACTTAATGTAGATATTTAAATAAAAATATAAACTATGTCTTGTTCTGTTGTTTCTACCTACGACAAGCAAATCGTTTTTTATCTACTTGTGTAGTGTTGTAGTATCGGCAACAAACTTTTTTAAAGAAACTAGAAACGATAAGTTAAATCTTTTTTTTTTACTTGGTTTAAGAATTTTGTTCTTATTTTAGAAAATTCCGGGATTAATTTTTGAAAGTAATCTTATTTAAGATTGTTTTAAGTACGTTTAAGTGTCATTCATACTTGAACTTTTGAATACGACACGTACTTAAAAAAATTAATCTATCCCTTGTGTTTTTCTTTCTGTGAAGCCAGCAAAAATCGTTTGTTGAATGGAACTCGGAATAGGGGTTAATAGGAAAACCCTACTTTGGTTCGTTAAAGGAACCAATTAGTTTCTTAGGTAAACCATAAGGAATAACGTAGAAAACTGTTTGGAAATCGATTTATGAAAATGAGCCATACAATTTTACTCGAAATCTAAATCATTATTCATATATTTTTTATCCGCTTATGGAAGCCACAGCTGAATGCTACGGGACGAGTCACAGGTTGCGTATAGTGATACGTTCCGTAGATGTACGGATTAGCTGCTACTCGTGGCAGCCGCAGGTATTCAGTGATTTCAAGAGGAGAGTCTCGGAGGGTCTTTCGCGCTCCCTACAATTCCGCGTCGTCTTAAAAACATTTTATTAATGAAACCACAAAAAAGGGTGGCCCTCTTATTCCCATGGAACTCTGGGAAAATATATATCGTCGGCTTAGAGTGTAAACGCGAAAATAACGTAATCGCCAAAAATCAAATTTTGCAGGAGGGAGTTTTTTTAATTTTATTTCATATAAATTTTGTATGACATTTGTCGCTTACGATAAAATTGTTCTTGCTATGAAATCGTAATGGTACCTTATGTGACCATGCCATTTTAGGAGATGATGTTAGCGTTGCCAATAAAGTCATTAGCTAAAAAAACGAAAATTCAAAAATAATGTCGCTAACGTTATTATCGCGGTTAATGCTCGATATCAACTATCGATACAGCCCAAAAGACGCCACATCGACTAAGAAAAACATTAACTTCAATTTGAGACTCTATAGAATAGTTATTAGAAAATATAACAGATGATTGTAGGTTGCTTCTTAAGCTAGAAATAGAAAATATTACAGCCATACCTAAACAAGAGCGGAAAGCGTTCTCTAGATTTAAAAAATTATCTTGCCCATACACATGTAGTAAATAGCGCGGCATCTAAGCTTTACATTTGGAAAATCCGATTTTGACAGCGCGGTTAATAGTGAAGATGGCCGCTATTGTTTAAAAATAATGGCGATTTAGCTTTAGCCAATCTAGCGGGGTTTTCTCTTCTTTTTATTTATAGTATGTGGGTTGTATTAAACAAGAAAATTAACACTACACAGAAAGAAAAACACTCTAGATAAATCAAGTTTTTTATGATTACTTTTAAAGTACGAGTCGTACTCAAAAATTCAAGTACGAATAAAACTAAAACGGACTCAAAACAATCCTTAATTTCTTGAAATAAGTTTAAAATTCTTAAATCAAGTAAACAAATTTTAAACTTTTCGTTGTGTTTAACCTTCCGGTTTACGGAAGTTTTGATTTGCTATTCACATGGCCAGACTCATGTGTACCACGAAATGTTTAAAAGTAAATTTGAACTCTTGCTTCTCATTTAGTTTATATTTTTGGTTAAATATGTACATACGATATCTAAAGTTAAAGCCATATCGGGCATGATGTTGGTGTTTTATCATTCTGCCAGGTGTAATACCGGTAAGCAAATCAATCATAATAAGTGGTTTCTTTCTATATTCGGGATAAAATTAACTTTATAAATTTAAAAAAAAAAAATAAATATTAAAAAAAAATGTTTCTACATTTAGTAAAAGTTAAAAAAAAAGTGTCAAGAATTGCAAACTTGATTCAATAAAATCCGTACTCACCGTACTATTTATACCGCTTCGGATTGATTTGAGTACGGATGAATCATATTTCTTTTGAGTGTACTGTTTGTGGCACAACGTTGACGCTCTTGTTTAGGTATGTCATATGGTATATCAGCGTAAAAGCTAAGCGGAAGAAACCGGCCCGCCTTCCGCTCTTGTTTAGGTACGACTGTTAAATGTTTTTTGTCTGCCCTGTAAAATTTTCTAGAAACTAGTTAGCAGGCCTACAATCTAAAGCGACGATATACATATGTAGTAGATATATTAATTTAAGAGACTCTTTTTGTAAACATTTTCTTCTAAAAGATCTTATCACTTAAGTTACGTTTAAGAAACTAATATTAATGTTGCGTATAGCCCTCTTTCAGTTCGTTGATAACATTTCCCGCTTTTAGTTGCATGTAAAAGTGTTTTTTTTTGCTTCCATTAATTTTTGTGGCATTTGTTTTTGTGTTCACATCTTCTTATTAAGTTTAAATTTATGTTTGTTTCTGAAAACACAAGTTTTTCTATGGTAATAAAAGTCATAAAACATTTCGAATATTTTATTGCCGGCAAATACGCTGTGCTAAATGCTTCTTCTTTTTTTCGCGGAGGTTTGAAAATTATTGTTAAGGAGAGTTGGGAAAAAGAAATATTGAAAATAGAAGTTAAGAAATTAAATTGAAAACGTTTTAAAAGCTACAAGACCACAGTACTATTAAAAATCATGAGGTTTTTTTAACTTTAAAAGAAAATAAAAATAAATATATCGAAATAAATTTTAGAGCGAAAACAGGGGTCAAATTACAGCAATTGATATTGATCGAAATTTCCATGTAAATTGTATTGAAATCTCGATCGATATTGAATGCCGTAATTTGGACCCTGTATTTCGTACCATGACAATTAAATTCTTTTTAGTATTTTGGCATTTCAATTATTGCTGGCATCTGTAAAAGATACGTGAAAGTTGTCTATAACTTGTCATTTAATCAAAATTTCCTTCTAAGGAATGAAACCTTTGTCAAACCCAATTTTTTTTTTTTGTATTTATTCACAACCCTTTAATTAGTGGAAAATTATAAAATTTCTGGTAGACATTTTATAAAACTGATGTCTAAAGTAAATAACCCAATACACTTAAAATTAAATTTTTCCTTTCATTTCACTAAAAAAATATCAATCAGTTTGATTTAAAAAAAAAAATTTTAAAAGAAACTGTCAATATTTAACGTACTGTTTCAGTAAAATTATTACCAAAAAATACAATATTTCTGTTGTTTTTTTCTTTTACAACAAATAAATATTCATACCAAAATGTCAGCTGTCAATCTTTTCGCTTTCCAAATATACAAAAAAAAAAATTTCGAAAAAAAACCTAAAATCAATAAAATTGCGACAGGAAAACAGTAAGAAGGATGCAGAATAATAAAAATACTAAAAACATATAAAATAAAACAATATTCATGAATATTTATTTTATAACATGATAAACATTTGTAGAAATGTGATGTTTTATAACTCGTATGTATTTGGATCAGTGTTACCACCAGCAAAATTCAAAATTACACTTAAGAAAAAGCAATATTACCCGATTTAATGAAATGACTTCTGAATAACAAATTTACATATAATTTTATAAAAAATTTAATTTGAATTAATTTAAAGGAGATTAATGGTAGCCATACCATTAAGATTTATAAAGTACATAACATTAAATAAATTAACAAAAAAAAGATCATTAACAATTAAAAGAAAATAAATTAAACATGAAGCAATAAAGTTAAAATAATGAGCACTTCTTTTATATTTGGTTGAAAATGGCTTAAGAAGAGGGGCATCAACCACTTCTGGACATGTGGGATGGGGAAAAAATTTTCAAACACAACGATTAAGTTCTGCTGGGCGGGTTGTGCGAATGGCAAATTGCAGAAGGCGCTTTAAAAACACGGCAACAGATGCTCTAGACGAAAAAAATGCTCACGGACAAGATGAAAGCTTAGCGCTGAATAAGACCTACGGCTTATGGGTTACTCTTTCAAAATAATGCAATGCTCTGACAATCGCAAAATACTTAACAGTTGTGATTCAGACTGGAAACCGCATTCTAGGTGTTCTCTTAATCGCAATCACAAGCAGTTTGGTGACTTCAAATTGCAAAGGAATACATAGAAAGGCTATGCGCATTTCATTGGTTGCTTAGGCCAGATCATTAGGAAACTTCATCCATAAAGATTTTAGAAAAACTAAAGATAATCAACCAAATAAAACTGTTAAGTGTATAAGAATTACAGAAACAGTTCTATTTGTAACAATATCAAAGTTTAAACAAAATCATCAACAATAAACAGTGAGTTCATCTCTCCCTACATTCCCCACTACAATTGATTGGAATTCTTCCAACATTAATTGTAGTTGTAAGTAGGTTAAGAAAAAACAAAAACAACTCGCATTACTGTTTTCGCAAACAAAATATAAAGCGGGCTTCCAGTTAGTTTTTTTAGGCCGTGCACTTGCCATTTTTATATCAAAATAATTTTCGTGGGAATACAAAATTTAATTTTAAATGATTTTGTTGTTCGTGCTTAATTTTCCAATTTTTATTTTTGATAAAAACACAGACATTTATGAAGTTATTACTGTCAAAAACATATTGTTAACTGGAAGTTAAAGTAATAGTAAGTTTTAACTGAACTTGGTGAAATTAGCCGGAAAACGTCCTTAACACAAACCAAAATTGGATTACATTCGAAAGCCAATACCGGAGTTTCTTAAAATAAGTATAAAGTTATCAAACCAAGTAAAAAAAGATTAAACTTTACGTTGGAAGTATCACTCTGAGAGTAAAATTACAAAGTGAACGTTTTAATCTCATATAACTTATTAGTCTCATTTTTCAGCATTACATTCTGCATGCGTGCATACGTGTGTGTTTGTCAAAGTTTGTTGTAGATACTACAAAACACCACACAACAGGTAACGATTTGCTTGTTTTGTGTAGAAACAACAAAAACAACACAACAAGAAGTACATTCATTATTTCCATGTTTAAAAAGTAAAATATGAAGCAAAAATTCCCATCCTATTTGTTGAGTTATTTAGATAAATACATACACTGAAAAAAAAATAAATTCATCCGTACTTAAATCAAGCCGAATAGGTGTCAATAGTACGGTATGAATGCTTGATTCAAGCACGGATTATTCAAGGGTCCCGTACTTAAAATAATCGGAAGAGAGGACTCAAACTGTGCTTTATGCAAGAATTTCTAAAATGGTTTCATCCCAAATAATCCGAAAGTGTGATTAGATCGATTCTTACCTAAACATTTACCCCACAGAACCAGACAGAAGATTATAATTTTATTTACCCGTTACACATGCTTAAAGAAGAAAAGAAACTGGGAATTCTTGCTTCTTTTTTTACTCCTGAAACATGAAAATAATCCAAATTTGTATTCTTGCAGTGTTGTTGTTGTTATTTCTATAAAACAAACTTTTACAAACACACGCTTATGCACGCATATTAGTTTTCAAAAGTTTTCCCATTTTGGATTGTTTTAAGAACTTTTAAATGTTATTCGCAATTACATTTTTGAGTACGACTAGTTCTAAAGTAAGTAGACAAAAAACTTAAAATAAGTACGAGTTGTTTCTTCTTTAAACAAAGGAGGCAACAAAACAAACGTGAAACAAACTGGTATAAAGAGTGTTTTAGGGTAGAAGCAAAATATTTTAACTTTCAGATTATTTTAAGTATGAATTCAGGATTAAATCAACTTTTTAATACTTGAAACAAGCGCATTTTGGTGCAATCTTAATTTTACTTAAATCAATCGCATTTTCGGATTATTTTAAGTACGGTACATTTACGTTAATTTCAATTATATCTTTTCTAAAAACAAAAGACTTTCGAATTTAACATGATCTACACCTTAACGAAATTACCCACGCTCTTCCCACGACAGTAGAAATGACATCCAATTCGGTTAATTACCCACGAGGTGGCAACACCTTTTTTTATGAACAGCCGATTTCTTTTTCCGCTCTCCCTCTCTAAACATGAAATATTTTATTTAGTAATACTACGTACATGCCACAAAAAGAAAAAAGATGTATGTATGTTTATAAAACAGAGACGTGTTATCGTCAGTATTTTTGGTATATAAACGACATGTGTAGCTAACTGTACTACATACATACATACATACATACATACACACATACATACGTATGTATGTGCATATGTACACAAATAAATAAATTATTAATACATTTAAAAAAAATTTGACCTGCTTAGCAGTAGTTTTCATGGGCGGATCTAGCCTTCAGTTAAACGGGGTCATATAGTGCATATTCAGTCGGGAAAGACTTCAAAAAACAAAAAATATGACTTGAGAATACTAGTGCTCGACTGACCCAGGGGTGTTCATTATCCCTATTAACCCTCCCTCCATATTACAAGAACTTTAATTTAAAGCTATAATACATATAGAAAAGCTAGATTTTAATTATCCACCCTACTACCTTCGGTTTCCCTCCTTTTGCTATTAAGTATCTATTGCATCCTGTTTTTCAACTACATACATAAATGACCTTCTCTCCTCCAACTAATTAAAGCAAATTTATGAATTAATTATTTTTTTTTTTTAATTAATTCAGTATTTTTAAACTGTACACTAATAAGCATAATTATAAGCACATGCAAACAATTTTCACGGACAGTTTATGTACAAAGAGTTGCCAGTAGCGGGGGAACTTAAAGAGTGTTTTTAAGTTCGTTTGAAAGAAACAAAGTGAAGCGGTGTGAATAGTCTATAATTTCTTTATTATTTGTTATAGAACAACAGTATCAGAAATATATAAACACAAATTCTGATAGTGCATAGAAAATATTCCTGGAAAATATTGAAGAAATAAGACTATTAAAGTACGAAATTTTTTTAGCCTTTCTTTGTTTTGGTTTTATTCAGGGCTGCCAGATAAATTTGCGTAAAAATCGTCAATTTCTTGAGAAAAATAAAAAATCGTCGTTTTGTTTTAAAAAATCGGACAATTTAAAATTAATTAAAAACAAATTTTGTTCGATTTTTTATTCAAACAAAAACACGAACGATAAACTCGTTTTAAATGTAAGTTGAACGGACGAGTTTTGCGCTCGTGTTCTATAAACCACACATTAGTCAAAGTTCATGGGTATTTTATACATACATACATATGTAAATGTAAATTGTCTATTGTTCGAACTTAAGCTTAAGTTCTATTTTTTATAAAATTATTTATTTTCTTTGATCCGATAACAATTTAAAATTCGTTTTTTTCCCTGAAGAAGTCTCACAAAGGCGTGACAAAATATCATATTAAAACAAATATTAACAAAAAAATAAAATAAATATTTTTATAAAAACAAAATGAAGTCAAGCTTAATAAAATTAACATGCAAACTTATTTAAAATAGGTATGTATATACAAATACCAAGAAATTAAAAATTTTAAAATTAAATCCGCTTAAATGACAGTATAATACAAATTTAGGGATTTTATTTTTGCGAAAAACCTAGAACAGACGACGTTGTTTTAAATTTGTATCGTATGTAGTCCAAATAGGATATAATTGAAATTTAAAAATATCGGTTCACAAATGGCTGAGATATGAGTGAAAAACACGTTTGCCTCTAATTTTTACCCATAAACCTATTCTTATAACTATTAACTTAATTTTTTCTTTTTTACCTGAAATAGACTAAGTAGATTACCTGGTAGTTAAAATTGCAAATATCGGTTCATATATAAACGTGTTATAGACGATCAACTTGTTGTCCATATTAGCTAAGAATATCATTGTTGTTTCTTACTACAGAAATTCATATTGTTTTTTTAAATTTTCAACGCCACAAAATATGAAGTGCTTGAAATTTAAAATTCAACATGAATTTTTATACAAAGCTACAAAAAGTTATACAATATTGTTGATATTGTTTTTGCTTTCGTCACAGTTTAAAAAAAATCAGTAAATCTGCACTTTGCTATTTTCGGAGCAAAAATCGTCAAAATGAAGATAAATCGTCATATCTGGCAGCCCTGTTTTTATTATATTTATTTCTTTTGTTGACGTTTCGCTTTCATTTGAATCTTAATTACTGGAAATATTCCAGTTAAAATTAAATCTGTGTTGTCTGTTTTCGCTTTTAAATACAGAAACACTTTTTTCTCGCAAATCGAGAAACGATGGAATTTTTTGTCTCACACTTCATGTGAAATAATTTACGATGCGAGCAATACAGAAACGAGCTACAGATTCGAAACATAATGACCCATAACTATAGTCATAAACAACACTACAAGAAGACTACCGGTCATTTTACTAGTTATATGACCGGTAGTGTTGACCAATATAGTGTTATAGAAATAGTGATTTTTTTTGTTTTGGTTATGCATTTCTTGTAGGGAAAGCATACTTTAAGAGTTCTCAAGTAAACTTTTATTAAAAATATGTTTTTGATCTACTATAGACAAGCAAAGGCATGCTTTGTACGTTAGAACCGATGTTAATTTTAAAACCAGTTTTAGTTAGTTTTATTTATATTTTAATTTTCATTGTCGGCTGCTTAGAGCTGCCACTTGCCTATATTTTGTTGTATGTTGTATGAAAAAATTTTCTACATTTGAGGTGGCACGCAGTTAAAGTCGGTTCAATTTAAAAAATACTTTAATTTCAACTATAGTACCAATGAAATTTGAAGAATGTTTTTATTTCAAAGTTGTTTCTAAAAAGAACCGACTTTAACGTTTGACTATGAATATGGGCCAATATGTTTAAAATTTTCTTTTTTATTTAAACATGTTTTTTCTCTGCGTGTAGGCAGGGGAGATAACAGTACTTTTTTTTAGAGTCACATTAGTGATATAGTCCATCTTAATTCTATTTTCTAGGGCTATAAGCAGTGTTACCGTTATGCGACTAAAGTCGCATTCTTGCCCCTTTTTTGACTACCTTGCCATTTTTTTGCCCCCTTTATTTTAAATCCCCTTTTGTATTATTTTGTATAATTTTGTGCCCCTTTCACCACTTTTTGAACGAAGTGTTTTATATTGGCAATCAATGAACACAGATGAACCTTCCAGCTTTTATATGTTCGGAACGGATTTTTTTTCCTAAATTAGCTTTATAAAACAATAAAATAGGTTGAAAGTAGATACCTGGCAGTCCATGTTGAACTTTTAATAAATATAGATGCATATTTTATAAAACGTCAAACCTTATTAATTAATTACTTTTTCTTTTTATTAGTAATGTTAACAAGAATTCAGTAAGTGTTTTTGTATTACATATAGATAAAATCAAAACAAGAAATACCACTCTATTCGACAGTGTTGAATCTCATATACTCTTCACGGTGGTATGATTATCCGTGGAATACGTAGATTCTTATAGATATTTGTCTGGCAACCTTATGTTTTTATTTCACAAACTTTTTAGAGATTTAACAAAAAGCCCGACAAAAAATATATGTACAAAATAACCAACATTTAGTCATACACACAAAATACTGGTTAAAGACCAAAGTTATGCGAAAAGTTATTTTAAACAGTTGCCAAAGTTATTCTTCTCTTTATACAATATTTTTTTTTGTTTGTTAATTTTTAGGTATTCTTACCTTTTCTTCTTCTCTACTTTCAAACAAAAATTCTTTGTGTAGAACATACAAAAAACATATTTTTAAACAAAATCCGTCCAAAACAAAAACATAAAGAAAAACTACTGCTGTAAAGCTACTTAAACAAAACTACTGCTCTTGATGGTGCTACTGGGGCAAAGTTGCTAAGAAACACATGCATGCACAGACAAGACAAAATTCCTTTTGTGGCATATTTGGTAAAGTTTGAAATACATCAATCAGAAACTGCCTGTTGATGGAAATACGGAAGAAGAAAAAAATAAAAGCGAAAAACATCAACAAGAATATCTATCTCATCATCCTCTTTAAAACCTGCCACGTGGAAAGAATTTTATTTTGTGTTAATGCAATATCAGTTGAAGTATGTTTTTTTTGCTTTTCAATTTTATTTTGGGATTCTCTGATGTTTATTAATAAAAATTTAACTTTTCAAATACAATCAATAAAGCAGTTATTGGTCCAAAATTCGCACAATGTCAACATAACGAAATCTGTAATAAAAAAATTTTTTGAGATTCAAAAAAAAAAAAAATGTTCTGAAATTTGTGTTATCGCCTAATTTTTTCCTGATTTGAGTTAATAAATCTTTGTCATTGTCACATGTCTGTTTCATTGTGTCTTTTTTTCTCCCTGTTAAAGTTTTTGTAAGCAAAACATTTAAAATTTTGATCAAAATTTTTTTGGCAAGTTAATGTTCGATTTTGTGTCTGTCTGGCCCTCTTGGTTCATTTCACTCGTTAATGTTAAATTTTTTTTCGCTCTTTGCCATTTAAAAACTGTTGCATTTCACTTTATTTACTTCATGTATTTGAAAGATGCGTAACATACATCTCGATAGACATTTTGAAAGGACAATAATGACATTATATCAGGTTCTTTTGGTAGACTGTTTTTTGCTGCTTTGATTTTATAAAATAGTAAAAGAAGTGATGTTTTGGACGTTCAAAGAAACAGTTCTTGTTTAAAAGTAGTTTTAGGATTGTAAAAGTAAACTAATTGCAAATGGAAAGGCTTTGAAAAGATTTCTTCCTAAAAGCTTAAAGTTTTATTTTAACTAAGTAAAAATTTAGTAACAAAGAAAAACCGTGAGCCGTTAAATATCTTACTAAAAAATCGAACAATTTAATATTATTCGGTTAATCGAATAATTCAATTTTCTATAGTGTAGAAAATAAGAACAAAGAATTATATTTTTTGAAATAAAAATTTTATTAAAAAAGTAATAACAATTTAACAAAAAGTACTTCATGTAATTAAAGAGGATTAAAATTTAAGCTAATCTCCTGAAATAACCTTTCAAAAAGGGAATACAGTTTAAATGATTATGTTTCAATATTTGATTTAGAAAAGATTCTTTTATTTAGTGTTGACGTTGGAAAGATTGAAAGCACATCCGTATCTTGGTTCTTTTTCTAGTTTTTTTTCTAAACATTAAAAGTCTTCCATTATTCAACTTGAAAGTAAGGCAGTTTTTTGAATTTTTATTTTAATATGTACTTTTAATAGTTTTTTTAAGGACGGTAGAAAGTTGTTTTCATTCGTCTTAAAAAATTATATTCTTCATCTGAATCATTGTGGTAAAAGTCTGTACTAAATATTCTTATGCCCAATTTTCAGGATTGATTTTAAAACACATTTATGTTTAAAATCGTTTTAAATACCAAATTCTCTTCTTCACTAAATATGTACTTAAATGAAACTTAATTCACCGATGTGGTACACTTAATTTCAACTTAAGTTTCCATTGTACAGTACTTTTCGCTATAGTCCATTCCACTTAAAGGCCAAAACTGTCATATTTCATTGCAGATTTTTTCGCATTTCATACAAATTATTTGCTCTAAGGACCATTTCGCTACAACATTTTTTATATTTTTTTTAATCAACTGCCAACATGTTTTTATTTACCTATCTGGCAGCTATTACGCTGGGTCTCCACGTAGCAATTTTTTTTTGCGAAGCACAAGCGATTATATTGCTGGAGAACACGTGAAATTGTTTTGCCATAAACAAACGCACAGAGAAGTGAAATGTCAGATAAATGACAACTCATTTTACAGCAGATTGCTGAGCAATAACTGCTCAAGCAATCAGGAGAGCAAACATTGCGCAATAGATTGCCGCTCATGGCAATATGCAGTCTATGTGTCGCAAATTTAATGAAGCAATCAAATTTGAACTCTTCCGCAATAAATATTGCTACTTAGAGACCCGGGATTATAAATGCCAAATTTCGCAATTTATATTGCATAGCATGGTGCCTTCATCTGACAATTTTTGGTCATAATATACGTCAAACTTCATACTAAAAAAACCCTAATGTAAATATTAGACTTTATTTAAATAAACTTTGACGTTTGGTATAACAAAAAATTGTCAGGTGAAGACCCGATGTAAAGAACCTATGAAATTGATATTTATGTTGTGTTTGATTTCCTTATCCAAAGAATTAAAATGAATCTCATACTTTAGGCTTATGAATCATTGAAGTTATTTACATTTTTGTTTTTATTGTAAGCTTTTAAAGCATTGGAATTAATTAATAAAAAAGAGTTTTGTTTTAACTATTTATTTAAACAAGTGTTTTCCTAATGGTCGAAATTCGGCCATACATTTTTTTTTAATTTGAAGAATATATAGTTAATATATAAGTATTTATGAATTTACATGTTTCGAGCATTAATTTTTTCCGTCTTAGTGGATCGATTTGGCGACGGACCAACCTCCGGTTCATATGTTATGTTCCAAGTGAGTGGTTGACAAACAAATAAAGATATCGTTCTTAACCGGTTTGCCTGTGCCGATTTATTTATAAGATTTAATCACCCTTATTCCATTTAACGTCGTCGTCATCGTCATCTGTTAAATATCAACATCAACTTTCATCGACGTCGTCATCAATTCGATACACAACTTGTATTCTATAACAGCAGTGTAACGATGTCGATTGTTTATCGTTTTTTAAAGCAAATCTCTAATAACTTAGACAGTTGGTTTGTTTTGTTTTCAGTTTTTATAAAAAAAAATGCAATTTGATGTTAATTTCTTAAAAATGTTGTGCTCTAAAAAAGGGATTGATTTATTTTAAAAAATTCACAATTCCTAATGCCCCGTATAAATCGACAGTGTTGATTGTGCCCTGTAAAATACAGACTTCGGTTTATATATGGGGCTATCTTTATAACGGCGACGATTGCCAAAAACAGCAACAAAAAGTTACGCGAAAATTGCAAACATTCGTAACTTGCAGAAATGTCCGCTAATTAAGAAATTTTTATGGACTTTTTGCTATTCCTTATAGTTTTATGGACTTTTAATCAATTTTATGGCTTGTTTGAAATATTAAAATTTTTTGCAATTTCCACGTAGCTTTGTTGCTCATTTTCCATTTTTTTAATTTAACAACTTAAGTTTTTCACACCAAACAAAAGAGAAAACAAATTAGGTTAAAGTTAATCAAAAACTCAAAATGCATTTTCTTGACCTGAGATTTTTTTGCTTAACGGCAATGAATTATTATCTGACAATATCCTTAATAAATGGTTAACATAAGGACAATTAATTTAAAATCTTCTGATTTCCAGTAAATGCTGGAATATATCAACTTGAACAGCGTTTAAAAAAAGTGCAGTAAAAGTGGGAAAACTGCCATCTCTCCAAATGAAAGTCATGGGCAAAAAAAACTGTTGCTTTTGCTTCTGATTCATTAAATCTAAATAGCCGCTGTCAAACCAACTCAAAAAGCGAAAAGTTGTTTAAAAATATTCGTTTTTTGTTCGACTGCAGTTTTTAAAACCCTGAATTTGCCTATTTCTTAAAATAAATATTTCTTGGTGTTGACAATGTTTGTTTTCTAAAATCGTTTGTGGTGCGATCAAACATTTTGGGACCACCTCTTTTGGATTCTATTGTGTGAAACGTACTTCCAACAATACAAACAATTTATTTTTCTTTTCTATTTTGCACTTTTGAAACTACACTTTTCGTAAAAACTTGAAGCCCCCAAGCAAAAATAACGAAACTCTAAGACAACTTAAATTTCCTCAATAGAAATCGAATTTTGCAACAAAAACTGAATGCGTTTAATAAAAATTCCTTTTTTTTTTGACTGAAAGCAAAACTATGAAAACTATACGCCATAGAGCAACAAAGGTGACACAAATTTGTGATCAATGGAATTTTTATGATAAAAAAAAACATTTGTATTAACAAAACTAAATTTTTCTTACAAAACAAGGATTTATTTATCGGAGCAAAAATAACTTATGTGCTGTTTTCCTTATAAAGCGATTTTTTTACTTAAGCCTCAGAGCTTAAATAACTTAAATGTTTGAACCTCATTTTATTCACCAAAAAATCAATTTCACGTACAAAATAGCGATTTGTTGTCGGATGACATAAAATTGTTATTTTCTTGAAAGGCATTTGCTCTGACCAAAAATTCCGTTTTATTTTTGGCTAAAAACATAATTTGGTTTTTCTAGAAAAGTAGAAACCCCATAACAGAAATACACAAAAAGTTCCCACGAGAATGCTCTCGCAAACTTTCAAATTTACATTAAAATACTTAAAAGTATCCTAAATAAATTGCGAAAAATAAACTTCTTAAAAAACAAATAACGCTTAAGTACAATCCGATTTTTTATAATAAAGACCACCACTTATTTGATTAAAAAAAACTCTTCACTTCATAAAGCCGTCATAAATCTATTTCAGCACAAAAATCTCTTTACAAAAAAAAAAAAAACAATCTACATCGACCAACAGTGGACTTGCAACAACAACATTTAACATCAAATGAAATAAAGACAGACAGACAGACAACTTGTCTGCCATGTTGTTCTCCAAACCGCTGTATGTGTATGATGTCAAATGTAAATTTATTCCATAACCAAAACCATCATTTCCCTTATGTCCAGGATTGAATATGAGTGGAGTAAAGAATGAATTGAATTGTGTTAAACGAATTTGAACCACCAGAACTGTTTTTCTTTGGATTTCTTTTTGGCCACTTTTATTTTGGCTGCTAATGAGAGCAATAGGTTGCTGGGTTAGTTCATAGCACTGGCACACATGGAAATTGCCCAGAGTTCCAAAGAACAGCAGTATGTCCAGCCGCAGCCACAATTCAAAACTTGACTGGATTCGTAGGCCAAGAGTAACATCTCGTAATAGCCAGGGTGTTTGCTTAGTTATGAACATGTTGGAGCGTTTCTCCCCAGTGATGATGAAGGTGATTCTCTTTGTTAAATCAAATCGCAAAAATATAAGTATTTAAGCCATCAAGGTCTACTACATTTATTAAATTTCTGGGCAATATTTTTTTACGTTTTTTTTTTTTTTTTTATTTAAAAAAATATTGGCATTTATTGCATAAATGAATGCGAAATGAAGAAGTTTTATGGAGTAGATTTTGAGTGTGGACCTTTAAGTTCACCAGAGTAATGTATTCATGCCACATTCATGCCAGGCACTAGCAGAAATGGTGGAAATGAAAATGGAAATTGCGGGGAAAAAATATGTACAAAAACTCATCAAAAGTTGATTGAAAACAATTTAAATGTGGCCAGGTTTTTGCGATGTTTTTTTTCCTGGATCTGTGTGCTTGTGTAAATGTAGGTCTCTTGGGCGTATATTATCTGTTTTCCACTTCTTGTGCATTGTTAACATTGCCAACAAAAAACAGCACGATTTTGCGTTTGTATTCATATTAAATATTTATTTTGTCTATTTATTGTTTTATTTTCGTTTTTTTTTTGCTCTCTAACTGGGCCATTTAACTCACTACTCGTCATATATAAAAAAAAATAAAAAAATCATTTTGATGGAATTTATCAATTATGAAAACAAAAAAAAAAACAAAGGAAAAATTCATAAAACCCTCCATCAATATTAAGAAATTAACCCATTATTGATGTTATTTTAATGGAATTTGTATGTATACATACATAAATATAAAGAATAATTTAATAGAAAGAAGGAAAATAAGGCCATAACAATTTTCGCAAAGGCTAATCGTATCGTAAATCGCTTTAATGTAAGTAAAATAAGGTAAAATATCTTAGGACTTATATTTTGTCTTCACCATAAATCGGTTTTTAGTATGAAAACAAAAATTGCTTAGGGTGGCATAATTTATAGGTCGTCAAAATTTAAATTTTGCCAAGTTTTACTGTTTGGAATAATTATATGTGAATTAAAAACACGTATGTGTATATGTACAAATACAATGTTTTAGGTTTTTCAAAGCTCGACGTCGAAATTTTCCACCTCTCCAAGGCCATTTCAACGTGATTACATATTAAAAGTGTAAATAACCCAAAATCGCACAACAAAAAATTTAATTTTAAGGTCTTTATATCGACCCCTTTGCGCGAAATTATCGTATATGCCAATTTTTTTGAAATTTAGTTTTTGATGCAATCTTGTTCTACATTCAAAGAGACGTCACCTGGCAAAATATTGTAGGCGAATTCCACTTCGTCTTATCTTATCTTATCTAAGCACATGTATATTTTTATTTTCATATTGCAAGTGAATGCAGAAAAAAGTAGAAAAATGGCTGTCCTGTAAAATTTTGTATTCGTAACATACGATAATTTCGCGCAAAGGGGTCGATATAGCGATAAAGTTTCGACTTTAGGTTAATAAAAATTTAAAGTGTTTAAAAATTATAAATATTAAATTTATTACCATAGAACACGATACATAAAATCTGTAAAATATTTTAGCGATAATTACAATTATGAAGTCAAATTTTTAAATAAAATAGCAGATTTTGTGATAACGCGGATTCAAAGCTTGGTTTTTTTTGTAAAGTTTAGTAGCTTGGCGTCTTGTATTATAAAACTTTTACTTTGTAGAATATCCACTCTCCCAAAAAACGTTATCTATATGAAGTTTATTTCCGAAAACGTGTTTAAATAAAAAAATCAGTCCATTATCTAAAAATTTGTTATGAAGAAGGCAAAATAACTCCTATTTAATGAAGAATCCCCAGGATATCGTTATCCTTTCAAAAAGGGTCAAAAAGTGGTACAAAATAGGTGATAATGATACAAAAGGATAATATAAAAAAAGGGTCATAAAAGGTATCAAGACCATCATAAAATGGTCAAATTAATACTTAAGTATCACAACAGTAACGCTGTTTGCACATTCAATTTGCAAAGAGAGCAAAGTCTTTGTAAAGAGAGCAAAGTCTTTCAAAAATTAGCTTAGCGCAAAGCAGTAATGTTAACTTTTATTTTTTCATTACCTTACGGCTCTCTAAAAATTACCGTTTTTGGGAAGAAATTACCCTACGCAAAGATTTTTAATCAAAACATTAATGTGCTGTTTCCAAATGACAGGCAATTGATTGTTTCATTTGTAAACAGAACATAAGAACATTCTTTATAAACCATTAATTTAAATTTAAAATGTGTTTAAAGAAAAATCTGAACGTAAAAGTTTGTCTTAAAATACGTTTTTAACCAAAAATATTTGGCGTATTCACAAGGTAGTCATATGTCTTAAAATATTTACAAGAAATATATATGACTGCTGTGGGCTACCGCTTATAATTTAGATTTCTACTGTACAGCATTACAATTTTTATTTTGTTTGAAACACAACAATATATGTTGTAAACAATTGTAAAATATTACTTAGGACATTATGACGATATGACTTGATAGCACACCTTGTGAATTCCCCAATTGTATTTTTTATGGATAAGCTAGTAAAATAATTTTGAATTTGATCGGTACTTAAAATAGTCCGAAAATTATAGTTCAAATTATAACATTGCGGCCATTTCATATGTTTAAGAATTGTTTATTTTTAAACAAACAAAAGGTTAAATATAAAATTAATAATATACAAGGGTAATTTCATTTTTCTTATTTTGCACTTATCGGTGTTACGAAAACATTTATAGAAACATAATGTTGTTAATTTTTTTGTTATAATATTTATCTATGCATTTTAAAATTACCGTATTTTAAATAAAATAACCTTGCTACCTTTTGCGGCCCAAAATACCCTAAAAAAAGGGCAATTACCGCACCGTTAACATCACTGGTGCAAAGCTAGATTTGCAAAGAATATTGTTGAGCAGAAAAACTAATCAATTTGCCAAAAATGCAATTTGATAAGTGCAAAGCGAAAAGTTGTTTTGTGGAATAGCGTCCTGGTAGACGAGGCGTATCTTTCTTTACCACACGGCATAACAATCTCAATTTACTTAAATTACTATTGTCCACAATTATGATACATTTAATAGCGTCCAAACATCTTTCACATTGACTGTTATTAAATTAATCTGCACTTAGAAAAAAAAATATGGTTGGAGGTAACCATATTCGGAGAGCAACATTTTATGGTTGGTTTTTAGCAATGTTTATGTAAGCAGGTTACCATATTATGTTTAAAGTCAACAAAATTTTTCCCTAAATCAACCATAATATGGTCAAAATTAACCATATTTTAGTCAATATTAACCATAATAATGGTCAAAACTTAAAATATTATGTTCAAAATTAACCATAACATCGTCAAAATTTCCCAGAATTTTGAGAAAAGTAACCATATTTTGGTCAGGATCAACAATAATATGGTGAATGCTAATCATATTATGGTAATCCATTTTTTCTTTTTGTTTTTTATGTGTCATATTATAATTTTATTTAATTTTATATTCTTGATAGGTGTTACGTTCCACTTTTGTAAAAAAATCCCCGTTGGTTCATATTCCAGCCTGTGACGACATTCATATTAACATTTTTTCTGTTCTACTAGATTTTCTACGTAAATTTATGTGTTTTAATCAAAAATTAAAATAAAATGAATGAGCATTTTAAGCAAACTAAGTAGAACGACCAGAATGTGTTTGATTTATATTATAATTTTGGACATATTATTGGTATTAAATATTAACCACAACATGTTTGGAAGCAACGATAATATGGGTATAGCTTTTGGATACCTGAATTTAAACATAATATGGTTGGTGTGATAATGATATGGATAAATCAACCATAGTATGTTTAAGTGTATGGATGTAGTTCTATTTTATTTAAACATTATATTGTTAAAACCAACCATATTAGAAGTTTCAAGAGATGTTAACACTTAATTGTTAAATAGAAACAAAATATTATCAATCGTGAGAAAAGTTTTTTTTAAAAACAACAAAAGTTTGTTGCTATTGCAGGGACCATAATATTTTATAATATTTTAATATTTATATAATATTTTTACCATTCTGCAACCATATTTTTTCTCTACGTGTGTCATTGCCAAAAAATTCATCGGTTGATAAATATCGGTTTTTTATATTTAATTGTCCGTTACAATGCAGCGAGATGACTTCACTACTTTATCAATCAAACTACCACACATATGTTCACCGATTTTCGTGAATAATAAAAGAATGCATTAAATGTATACGTAGTTTTTTTTTTGTTGATCCAGTACTAAAAATATTAAATTTCTGCCATTTAGGTAATATTTTTAAAATTGGGACAAAAATATGTTTTTTTTTTATTTCGTCGAAAATTACTTGGAAACCCAAGTGATCCGTTTCAAAAATTGAAATTTAAGGGGAATGTTTATTATCATTTGAAAGAACATTCTTTGGCATTTAGCTTTAAATGATTATGTCTATCAAATGTAGCATTTCAACTGGTAACTGGCGAATGACACGCGTGCTGTTTTCCTCCAAGGCCTGAATCGAGAGGGGTTGTCTGCATAAAATTTAGACTTTACATATCCCCACAGGAAAATGTCTAACGACGTGATATCACACGATTTTGGTGGCCAATCGACCTGCCCAAAACGTGAAATTATAAATTCATTAATTGATGCGATGTGTGGGATGTGGCGCCGTCTTGCTGAAACCAAATGTCGCCGAGATCACGAGCTTTAATTTTAGGCATCAAATAGTCGGTTATCAAGGCACGATAACGGTCGCCATTGACGGTTACGTTCGCAACGGCATCATTTTCAAAGATGATATGGACCGATGATTCCACCGGCCCACAAACCACACCAAACCGTTGTTTTTTCTGGATGAAGTGGCAGATCTTCAATCTCTTCAGGTTGCTCTTCGTCCCAAATGCGGCAATTTTGTTTGTTTTCATACCAATTGAGCCAGAAATGGGCCTCATCGCCGAACAAAATTTGCCTCGAAAACTTCGGATCTTCTTGGAACTTTTCAAGAGCTCATAGAGCAAAGCGATGTCGCTTGGAAAGGCAGAGCGGCTTCAGTTGTTGCACAAGCTGTATTTTGCACGCTTTCAATTTAAGATCTCGACGTAAAATGGGCCAAGTCTTTCCATACGTCAGTCCGAGTTACGCTGCGAACGGCGCCGAATTGACTCTCCATGGCCTTCGTGTACACTCGCAGCTACGGCCGCTATATTTCCTTTTCAGCGTGCTGGACGCGGTCTGTTTTTTTTAATCCCGCGAAGCTCTACACTTGTCTGCAGGAAAGAACCAGAGTCTCTGGCGGGAATCGAACCCGCAACCGGGGCACTTAAGATTCTAAAATTAGTTTTTGTTTTAAATGTTATTTTCTATGCGAACGTCAACCTTCGAAATCGATGAATAGGCTGTCAATTTGCATCAATAAAATATTTTTTTTATATTAACAAAATTTTTTGCATTAATGTTGCTGATATATCTAATCGTTTAATTCAGTTGATTAAGTTTTTAATTAAAACCGATTAAATTATTTTGATTTATTAATTGTTAAATTGATAAAAAAAACACGACTGCCCCTTATTTAACCCATAAATTCCTTGATGTGCTTTTTTATTTAATTTTTCTGTTTCTGTGAGAGCGACAAGAGCCAAGGTTTCCAAAATAGGCTATGGATACACAACATCCGATCAAATGTGGGCGGGATTGTAGGATGCCTGGAACTTTCCAGACAAAGTCATTACAGATTTCTGTATACCCGACAAACGGCAAGAGCTTAAGTTTCCAAATTATTTACAAGCATCTTGCTTTTCAATGGAAAACATCTGCCAAAATGTGGGCGGAAGTAGAAAAGTGAGCGTGGCATGAAATTGATTTATTATTATCTAAAGAAGGGTTAAAGAAAAATTCCCCAAATGTCGTTCACTTTGTTGGGTTATACACAACCTCTCTGAAAATGGGTGGGATTAGAGAGGTGAGCGTGAAACCTCCCGTACAAAGACTCTTGCGATTTCTATATATCTTGAGAACGGCAAGAGCCAAAGTTTCCAAACAACAACAAACAAAAAAAAACGATTAATTTCGTAAGGACTAAGAATGGATGAACAAATTACGAGTACTTTCGTACATCGCACAGAGGGTTGAACAGTTTCAAAAACGGGAATTAATAAAAAAATGAAGTTAGTTTTTTATATAAGTATTTCGGACTATAGAAAAGTAGAAAATTCATCACGAATAACTGTAAAAATTATGGATCTAAGTTGTTTATTTTTTTTGTTATATGCTGTCAACACAGAAAAAATAGAAAATCGACTTTAATTAAACAAATCGTTTAGACAATTAAATATTTTACTAATTTTGCCCCTGCCAAGGAATTGATCATATCAATTAACGGATTTGTATTTTCGAGTCATGGGACACAAATTTAGTCAATTAAAAAATTAATTGCATAGACTACAAAATACACCACAGATACACAAAAATTTAATTTTATGGGTTTTGATTAAAAAAATTAATTGCTGCAAACAAAAAATTAATTGAATAAACAATGTACACCAATTAATTATTTAATTGAATAATTTTTTGCAAACATTTTTCTGTGAAAGTTGAATAATATTTGATAATTTGGAAATATTTGTTAAAAAGTGAAAATTAAGATACACTTAATTCTCTTTTTACACGAATTATTTTTACACGAATTTTCATTTAACACGAGTTAAAAAGTTAACATTTTTCTCTTTTTACACGAATTGTTTTGTTTTAACACGATTTTAAATATTCTACAAATTCTTTTTATACATTTTTATTTATTTTATTACGCAAACATAAACGATTATTGTCGGAAAGTGACAGCAAATAAAAGTTGTTTATGTTTATATTAGTTTTCCTTTTTTATATTAATGAATTTCTGATATTATTTTCTTTTTTCCAAATCATTATTTTTTTTTTATAATATATGTATGTATTTATATGTATTTAAGATATTAAAATGTGTAAGCACGTTAAATAAATTCTCAAGTAAACTTTAACAAAAATTTTTTATTGTTGTTTATTGTACTTTTACGTTATTTTTTGGGTCTGGAACCAATCTACTATTTTCACCTTTGGCTAGTATCTTTTTTTACACGAATTTTTTTACACGAATTTATTGGGAACGTATCTATCGTGTAAAAAGAGAATTGGGTGTATTTTAATTGCGATTTGTGGGAATTGTTTCTTGGCAAACACTATTTTTTTAAATGGATCCATCAACTTCAGGTATTTGACTAATTTATTAATACATTTTTGTAAAGAAAACTATTGCGGAATCATTTAATTTTTTTTTTAAATTGGTCAAGAAAATTAGTTTTTTTTAAAGAAATGTTGATTTTCAAAATGCTTGTGAGCATACTTGAGCAAAACATTTTATATAATCTTAAAATATGTAATTTTAGCTCATGGTGAAATAAACAGGGGGCAGCACTACGCCAGATGACGATTTTTTGCTCTTGCATTGTTTGTCTGGGCTTATGTCAAAGTTTTGTTTATGTTTACAAAAAGTCCACGTTTTGTGCTGTGATTATTGTATTTCAATAAAGTTTTTGATAATTTTAAAATAAAACAAATAATATATTGACCATAATTAAATAAAAATTAGTAAAACATTTATTTATTTCATCACGTTCAGCGTGTTTTAAGTATTTTTTGACGTAAACGGTGATATAATTTAAATTTTTGTTGTAATGTTGTATTTGTTGCCGTAACGATGCCACCTGCTTATTCCACCATGTTTCAGCTTGCATAATAAAAAAAACCTTGCCCGTTTTTGTCCCATTTGAAAATATTTGAGATTTTATGAAATACATCAACTTATTTTTCTGTTTTGTTTTGTTTGGTAATTTTTTCTGCTAAAATTACAATAATTGATGTAGAATTGATAGAAACATGCATATAACACTTATTGTTGTGTCATGTGGCCACGAGATTCACTTCAAAAATGTCGCGACTTTACCCATTAAAGCGCATATCTTTTTGTAAAACTTTACTTATGGTTTTATATGCCTCCCACTTTACACAAATTCTTAATTCAAGTGCCCGAAATGGTATCACATGTTGTATTGCCAAAAGGCCAAATTTCGGAGGAGGCACAAGAAGCTCGTTATAAAAATTTAAAATAATAAAAATTGGGAATTAAGCACGAATAACAAAATCATTTAAATTAAATTTTTTTATTCCCACAAAAATTATTTTGATAATAAACTGGGAAGTGCACGGCCTAAAAAAATGACTGGCAGCCCGCTTTATATTTTGTTTGCGAAAACAGTAAAGCGAGTTGTTTTTGTTTTTATTTTGTTTTTTCTTAAGCTACTTACAACTACAATTAATGTTGGAAGAATTGCAATCAATTGTAGTGGGGAATGTAAGCAGAGATGAACTCACTGTTTATTGTTGATGATTTTGTTTAAACTTTGATATTGTTACAAGTATAACTGTTTCTGTAATTCTTATACACTTAACAGTCTTAGTTGGTTTAATATCTTTAGTTTTTCATAAATCTTTATGGATGAAGTTTCCTGATGATCTGGCCTAAGCAACCAGTGAAATGCGCATAGGAATAGCTTATCCCATGAACAATAAATTTCGGTGTTTTTATCAAATAATTAAAATTGGGAATTTAGCACGAATAACAAAATCATTTAAATTTCAAATATTTTAAAGATGATCGTAAATGCAGTCGCGAAAATAATCAAAATGAAATCAAGACATTTTTAATCGGTTTCTTTTAACTTCAGATCCTTTAATTTAATAAAAAAAAACATTACGACAGAAAAAACAGCACGTACAACAAAATATGGTTGGAGGTTACCATATTCTAAGACCAACATACTATATGCTGGATTTTAACAATTTGTATGTTTGTAGGTTACCATATTATGCTTTAATAATACCATAGTATGGGTAAAACCAACAAAACAAATTTCCGAAATCAAACATAATATGGTCGAAATTAACCATATTTTGGTAAATATTAACCATAATAATGGTCAAAACTAACCATATTATGTTCAAAATTAACCATAATATGGTCAAAATGTCCCAGAATTTTGACAAAAGTAACCATATTATGGTCAGAATTAACGATAACTGTGTCAATGTTAATCATATTATGGTTATTTATTTCATCCTGTTTTTTAATTTGTTTGTAAAGTATCAAATTAAAATTTTATTTATCAAAGTAATTTTTGGGAACACAAAATTTTAATTTAATCTATTGGTTCATTCTTCGTAAATTTATGTATTTTAATCAATATTTTTTATTATTCGAATTTATTCTATGAGCTAAATTTCAGTTATGTATTTTATAAAGCTTTTTTGTAATAGTCCTTTGCCTTCAATTTTTCAGAAACGACTTTATACACTACCAGACTATTATATTGTATTTTCTTGTTACATTTTACCTTTTATAATAGTCTGGTAGTGTATAAAGTCGTTTCTGAAAAATTGAAGGAAAAGGACTATTACAAAAAAGCTTTATAAAATACATAACTGAAATTTAGCTCATAGAATAAATTCGAATAATAAAAAATGTTGAATATAATATAAAGTAACCTTCGGAAGGAAATAATTCCCAGTTTCTATATTTTAATCAATAATTTAAATAAAATGAATGAGAATTTAAAGCAAACCAAGTAAAATGCAAACGACCAGAATGTGTTTGCTTTATATTATAATTTCGGATATTATTATTGGTATTAAATATTAACCACAAAATGTTTGGAAGCAACGATAATATGTTTAAAGCTTTTGGATAGCTAAATTTAACCATAATATGGTTGGTGTGATAATGATATGGATAAATCGACCATAGTATGTTTAAGTGTATAGTTGTAGCTTTATTTTATTAAAGCATTATATTGTTAAATCCAACCATATATAAAGTTTCAAGGTAGGTAAGTACTTTATTGTTTAATAGAAACAAAATATTATTTATTTTGATAAAAGTTTTGTTAAATTGCAGGGACCATAATATGTTTTATTTAACCATACTTCAACCATGTTTTTTCTCTACGTGTACATAATTTAATTTTACCACAAACACCACTTGATTTGCTTATTTTGCTAAATATTTCCGATGTTGATGATGATAGCATGAAGATGATGATTAAGATGAAGATGCAGATAATTATGAAGAAGATTTCTAATTTTATATTTTAGCAATGAATGTTTTAAAACAATGTATGTATTGTTAAAAAAACCACACAGTTTTTTTTAAGTTTTTATTTTATAAAATAAAATAGAATTAAAATTGCACTTCAATTTTAAAACAAATTTTTTTTCTAGTAATCAATATACACAGAATCCAAAAAAATATTTTGTCATAAATAACTGAACTAATCCTCGTTTTGCATATGTTTCACCACACTGTGCATCGATCGAAAAAAGGGTATTTGAACAAAGGGCTAATCCTGGAAGTCGTGATAGATTGATTTTTTGATTCGAAACCAATATAATTTCGATTCTGAACGAATCTAAGTTATTGTTTTTGTGTTATAAAGCATTTAATTGAGCTTTGACAACACTGAAAAAATAAAATGGCTGAGTTCAGTATCGACCGAAAGAATTAGAAATAAAATTGCTTTCGAATCGAAAAAGTATTCGAACAGGACTGCCAGAATTAGCTCCTTAAACAGCAAAGCGGGTGATTTAAGGAAAACTTTCTTAATTCTTACTTGGATTTGCGGCTTGGTCTTATTTGATTTACTGTAATAACTGGTTACAAACTTAACAGATTTCTAAGACATTTCACGCCTACGGCATCGATTTAGTACCTCGTGCAATAGCATGTACCGAATCTAAGGAATTTAATCTTGCCATAACGGGTTTAGTCTAGCCATAACTGTTACACATTTATTTCAACACGGCACTGTCTCTTTGATAGCAAAAACCTTTCTCCTAACTAGAACTTTATAAGACTGTCAAAATCGTTTCTACTTAAAATTAATATCTTAACTCTCTAGTTAACGAATTTTTCAACTGCTAATAAATCTAATTTATTTCTCTTTCTGATACTCATAAACCACTTTATACTTAATGAAAAATTTATTTCCTAACAATTTTAAACAGAATTTACTGATTTAATCAAGCATTTAGCAATTAGAAGTATTAAAATAACACAAAAAACTTGTTGATTTTGAAAAACGATAAGGAAACCCATACTTTTAAACATTATGGGGAAGAAGAGTTGGGGGGTATTACGACAACTAAAGCTACTAAATTCTACTCAAAATTAAACAAACCTGTCAAAATTCATTAGATCTTAACAAAAGCAGCATTACTTCCTTTCTACGCTAGAAAGGAGTGAAATACGAAAAAACCCGTAACAAGATTTAATAAAAAAAATAAAGTGAAATAAAACTTGCATCATTTACAACGAAATGATTTGCACATCAACATCAATTCAATTTAAAATCGTATACATAATATTTGCTCACAAGCCCCAATAAAAATTTCATTCATCCACCAGGGATGGAAGCATTTTAATTTTGAAATGGCTAAAATAAATTTTTGGCGGAAAGTAGAGCCACAAATACAAAGAAGAAAAATTCTAGATGATAAAGTCATCGCCCCATTACCTTTTCTGAACAATTGGATTAGGAAAACAATGAATTTGAAGGAAGACACGAACACAATAAATGCGAGTTATATTGTTGCCATTACTTAAGCTGTGACATACTTAAAGTTTAAAGTAATGCGTATTTAAATATTTAAATTATGGTTTATATTTGTATGCTCCTTGGTACATCTAAAACTTTTGAATGTGATTAAATTTCATCTTGTAAGACTATATTGTTCATGTGTTACTTTATTGTACGAAACGTCGGGACCAAATTATTGTAATTAAAAATTTTATTTTATTTACATGAAAGAAATTTAGGCCCTATTAGCTTGACAAAAATAACATTCATAAATTTATCACTCTGGCCTAAGGAACAGCTACAACAATTGGCTTAATATTTTCAAGCCCATTTTTGGAAAATGCCAACAAAGTTTTGAAATACTAAATAACCAGTCCTATCTGCCTTAATGGTCGTTCTATAGAGCCCTTAAGATTACTGGTTGCCATACTTCTAGACAGTGCTCAACCGTTCGTCTTGAGAAGTTGTTAGGTTCTGCATCTTTATTTTCGTTGCTTTTGAATTTAAAACGATTGTTAATACGTTCTCTGGTTTTACAATTATTATTGACACGTTCTTTTCACAATTGCGAGTCATTTGTGGCCCAATGTCATCAATCACTTTTAGTCCTTTCTAAGTCAGACCCTATAGAAGCGTAGATACTACTAGCAATGCTAATCCCTTATTTGTGTCTACTAGATATTAGAAATTAGAAAAAGATATTTTCAATCGTAAAAAGTAGTGAATTTGCCATGCCTGATTCATACCATATGACTGAAGTAGAAGCAACAAGGGAAAAAAATTAATATTTTAGAAAAATTAAAAAGAAAAAACTATTAATGTGAATTTTAAATCGTCAGCAAGTAGAATGCTGCTGTACACGAGAAGAGTTGAACTAATTAGACAGTGTGTAATGTGCGTAAAACACTTAAGGAAAACAACCACGTTCTGCACTTTGGCAAGTAATTAATTAAGACAAGTTGTAGAACTTGGTAGTGCCAAACCATTTACTTATAACTGCCACTGCCACTTCCACTACGACTTACTTCTTGCCAAACATTTACGTTCGCTTCTGCTGTTGCTGTTTTTGATGTGCGATGTCTTATTACAACGTTACGACTAAAAATGCAACAAAAACGTTGCAACTTCTACTACGACTGACTGGTTGGTGGGTAAATTTTAAGTAGTTTTGCGTTAAGAACGCTCATACAAAAAAAAAATCAAAACTCTTGCACACAAGCTGCAATAAAAATTACTTGTAAATAAAATAGTAGAAAAATGAAGGCAAAAAACAACAACGGAAAGCTTTAAAAGGCAATAACAGCATCTAATCAAATTGCCAAGTAAGCATAACAGCCAGACAAACAGACCATTTAACGAAATGCTTTCTGTTATGTACTCAAAATCAAGATTTAATGAAAAATTAAATGTGCATAAGAAATATGGTCTTACGAAGAGTAGGACCGAAGGACCACAAGAAAAAACTAAACGATAAGAGAATAGTTAAGGAGCACGGTCGTAAGAACTACCGTTTTCTTAACTAAGTACACGAAATCAAATTGCTTTTTAAAAACCGTTGAACTGTGTTCCCTTATATATAGGTTCCAAATTTCCTATTCTTTTCTCAAATCCGGGAACTTTTACTAATTTTCTTTTATTCGTGGGAAGGGACAAGAGCGATATTTCAAAAACAGATACACTCAAAAGAAAACTCAATTCATGCGTACTCAATTCAATCCGAAATGGTTTAATAGTACGGTGAGTGCGGATTTTCTTGAATCAAGCACAGAATAATTGATTCAAGTACGGATTTTCAATCGCGAAATACACATATACATCTTCGATACCGAATTCGTACTATAAATAATCCGAAAATGAGATTGATTTAAGTAAATTTAAAGGCTCAGTTAGCCGGGAGTGTGCTTTACATCAGAGGCCTGCAAAACAATTACGGTCAAAAATAAACAATCAAGAAAAACAAGAAAGGTGAATATATGTGTTTAGCGGAATCTGCTTTACATACAACAAAATGAAGCATTTGATTTGCAACGTTACTGTTACTCCCGGCTTAAGTAGCCTTAAGATTAAACCAATCTCAAAATGCACTTGATTCAAGTATTTTAAAGTTGATTTAATTCCGAATTCGTATCATAACTAAAATAACAAGGAGATTATTATTATGATTGATTTACTTACCCATTTTACACCTTACAGAATTTCAATTATAAAACACCAGCATCATTTCCGATATGGTTTTTACTTTTAAAACTTAATGTACATAAATAACTGAAAATATTAACTAAATGGGAAGCAAGAGTTCTCAAATTTAATTTTAAATATGAAAATAATGAGTTTTCACCTTGTTCTTTTGTTTTTGTTACTTCTACACACAACAAGCAAATCGTTATTTGGCTACATATGTGGTGTAGTTGTGGTGTCAGCAACAACATTTCATACGTTAAATGGGATTTAAATGCTAACTTTGTAATTTAACTCTCAGAGTGGAACTACCAACAAAAAGTTTAATCTTTTTTTTACTTGGTTTAAGAATTTTGTACTTATTTAAAAAAATTCTCAATATGGGTTTTTGTCCACTGGGGAGAGGTTTTCTCCTGCTTCGTGAGCTCACCAACCGGTTTTGCACCAAGTCGGCTATTGATTTTGTAGGCAGAGCGCCTGGTGGTGAAGGCCCGTTTTGATGGATTTACGTGCCTGTGAAGTTTTTTGATAAGAGCCGTAGAGGCTGAGGGAGGTGCACCAGAGGGCATTGGTTATTTCTTCGTGTGCCCTCTTTTCACAGGTTTCGGCACATGGGAAACTGGATTTCCGACAGACTGAGTCTGTACCGTCTAGCCAGCACCCAAGGAAGGGGCTTTGATAAGTTTTTCTCCAGTCCGGACCTGGGAAGCCTTAGAGGTACCTGGTTTCGACGAGCCCTTGGATTGGTTTACGACCGCCTGAAGGCTTAGTTGTGATGAGTTTTTGCGCACAAGTAGCTGACCGTCTAGCAGAGCCTGGAACAACCAGCTTACTATACGAGGTCTCAGTAGCATTCAACACACTAAAGCCTGATACCGACACTGTAGTAGTAGGGTCTCCGGGGATTATGGAGCTCTTAGCCGGATACGTAGGGTGTTAATTTTGGACATTTGGGGGGGGGGGGATTTGCATTTCATGCCCAACTCCCAGGGTAAAGGATAAATGCCGCTCCTCTGGAGACAGACGCAGACCATCAGCCGTTCAATATGAGGACAGACGCTGATGGATTTTATTGCGGACCGACAGCCTTCAGAAGGCCTAACTGTTGACTTAGACCCTTCTGGCATGGGTGGTCCTGCCGTTCTTGACTGTCGTCACTACCGCCAGCAGGACTTTAAACGTCCTTGTACTTAAGAACTCGCATCGCGAGAGTTATAAGTAAGTAAGTATAAAAACTTAATAATTCCCAAGTGTTTTTCTTTCTGTGTACCTCATGAAAAAAATCCTTTGGGCAATCGTCATAATTTTGGATACACTAACGAACCGTCATAGTAGTGCACGATTTGCTGAACCACTGTTGTACTGTGTTCTGATAGGAATTATAAGAAATGATTATAAGAGAAATTTCCAAATATTTTTCTGGAACTACCCAAAAAATCTATGGACTACACTCACAATATTCTGTACGTAAAATTAACTGAAATTGTAATATAAAATAAATGAAAGTTCAATTAAAAACCGGTCTACCTATTTTTCATTTATTTTTAACAAAAAGTTCATTTAATTTTTACTGTCAAAAATTCAACACCATATTCCATAAAATCAAATAAATATTCAGTTATTTTGTAAAATTTTACTGTCAAAAATTCAACACCATATTCAGTAAAAACAATTAAATATTCAGTTATTTATTAAAATTTTACTGTCAATTTTTTACTGTCAAATTGACCCCATATTCAGTAAAAACAATGAAATATTCAGTTATTTTATTAAATTTTCGTTTACTCCACAAAAGAGCCGAATTTCTAAAAAATTCCAGACAGACACCTGTCCGCTTGTTTTTCTTATAAGCGAGAGAGGGAGAATATTTTTATTTACTTACCCAGTTACACACGTTTGTTTTACTTTTGTTGTACTGACCACGTTGTTTATAGAAGAACTCTCAATTATAAGACACCAGCAGCATGACCGATATGGCTTCGCAATTATTTTACTTTTAAAATTTGATGTAGGTATTTAACTAAATTATTTTAACAAATAGAAAATGGGTATTGCTTAAACAAAACAAGCAATTCATTTTTTATAGATAAGTAAAAATTAATTTTTGGTAGTAAAATTATATAAAATAACTGAATATTTAATTGTTTTTACTGAAAATGGTGTTGAATTTTTGACAGTAAAATTTTAAAAAATAACTGCATATTTATTTGTTTTTATGGAATATGTAGTTAATTTTTTGACAATTAATTTATAAAAGATAACTGAATATTGATTTGTTTTTACGGAATTCGCGATTGAATTTTTGACAGTTGAAATTAAATGAACTTTTCGTTGCTTTAAATTACATTTTTAGTTACTTTAACATAAAGAAGAATTTAACTCAATCAACGGACAATATTAACTGCAACTGAAAATCCGTATTAATATGCACTTAGTTTTTTGAATAACTGTTAGAATCAGTTAAAAATAAATTTGCTTGGAATTTTAAATGTTTATTTATTTAAAAATGACTGAACGGAATATTTCTTAAATAAACTACAGTCCGTTACTGTAATAATATTGTGAGTGTACTTTAATCCAATTTTCTATTATTCCGTAGAACATGTATATTTAGAATACTAGTCTCCAAATTTCAGTCTTTGGTCCTCGCAAAAAAGGATGAACATTTTTTAAGACCCTCAGATAATTGTGATTTAGATCACATAAACGGCTATAAATACGATTCAAGATGATTCAGTAAGTACTCTATTCCTCAGCAATGTTTGAATAAATAACAAGTTACCAAGGTTGATCTAAATTGCAGTTTTCATTTTTTAAAACTATTTTTAATATTCGTAGTTACTGTGCCAATATTATCTATGAACTTGTTTTTTAAAAAAAAACCTTCCCTTTCAGTATATCAAAAACCACCAAAATGAAATCTGTAGAATTTTTTTAAGTCAATTCTCTTTCTCAGATTCTAAAGATATTCAACCAAATAGCGGGGATAATTATTCGTAAAAACAAAAGAATACCGCCGCAAAAAGTTATGTTTTTGTGTTTGATTAACAGACCAAATCGGACCACACCATGTCGCTCTATATAATAAATTAAGTAAAAAGTGCTTCTTTTGTTTTTTGTTAACTCAAAAATTGTGTAAGAGATGATGTTGATCATCGTTATCATCGATATGACAAACTGGGCACAAAAACTATTAACAGGTTTCAAAAAACAAGGCGATCATATTTTTGTTGTTGATCTGGTAGATTGTGGTAGATTTTTTTGTTTGCTCATCTTGATTGATAAGTTGTTGATTGTTCTATCAGACGATACATGATGATGGCTGGCCACCCAGGGTGATGTCTTAGAAGACAGGTAACAAAATTGTTTGTTGCAAATGTTTTTTTTGTTTGTTTTGTTTTAAATTAAGTTATTTATTAGGGAATTAAAAGACTTTTTGTTTAACTAACTTGGTTTTTTGATTTTTTTCGACAAATTATCGAATAAAAAGAGAAACAAAAAGTGGCGTCTTAAGATGGCCTTGCAATGTCAGAAACTCATTTTCTTATCGGTTTTAATTGTATTATTTCTTTAATATTAAATAATTAAGTGATTCTTTTTTAAACCATTTGAAACTTAAATGCCTGCTCTATAATTTGACAACTAATTTTAGGTAAAAGGTCTTAGTTTGAGTAAATTCGCTAGAACCATCGACAAATTAGTCGATATTTATTAATCATTATATTTTCCGGATCTAAAAAGAACCCATATCAGTGCAGGGCGCATTCAACTACTGGTGGTGGCAATACAAAAAAAAATCCAAAAACAACAGAGATATTTTGCATAGCATTAGCTGCGTTCGTTTACCCCAAAATTTGTACAAATTTGTACTGGATTTCACTGAAATGCGTTCGCGTACACATAATATTGAAAAATTTTCATGTAAGTCACCTACTGGATTTTACTGGGATTTTACTGGAAAAGTAAACGAACGGACATATTATAAGTGTTTACGGCAGGTTTTTAAAAATTGCAGTCGAAACCAAAAACTGTTGACAAAAACGAAAATTTGTGTACAACTTTTGGCTTTCTGAGTTGGTTTGAATCAGAAGTTACAGCAGCAGTTTTTCTATGGCCAATGACAAATTCAAAAGTGGAAGAAATGGCAGTTTTCTACTTCGACTGCAGTTTTTTAAACGCTGGTTTACGGTTCGAAATGCTAACCGTTTCTAATAAAACTACAACAAATTAGTTCGGACTGTCAAAATCAGATGGTGTGTCCAAACACCCTGTAGTTGAATTCCCATTGCTTACGAATGTTGGCATTTAAACAATGAAGCTGCTGTGAGCAAATTGATGATGTTCCATCAAGTACAGATGGTGTTGTTTTAAACACAGTGGAGGCAGACAGTATAAAACAAAGCGGGTGTGGAATTAAGTAGAGGGATTTTTATCACATAAGTTTTGTAATAGGGAAAATTATATGGAAACTTAAATATTTTGAGTTTGACTATGAATGAATTATATTAAAAAAAAAGTGTTGAATCAAACAAAGCTGCTGTTGAAGCATCTCAAAGATATTTCACCTTCTGGTGTTACATTCTACGTGGAAATCAAATGCAGTCATATTTTAAATTGTCAGATCGCGGCTGACCAGAACACCCATCTGGTACGCCGGATGTCAGTAATTCCCGGTGAGTTGCCATTAGACTAATTATTGTTTGCGGCCTCCGTTAGTATGCCTCTTGCGGGAAATGAATTATGTCTTTCAGGAAGATTATCTCTGCGGGAGTTTAGCTTTTCCGTTGAAAATATACTTTCTGGGATCGCGTGGTATTTGAGGCTTACTACTGAAAGTCTAAATTAGCTGGAATAAAGATCCTCAAAATCTCAGTTAAATGCTGATTTTTTTTAATACTTGTGGGAGAGTTCGGCCTAAGGAAGGATGATCCTTAGGTGCTGTTGCTACTTAGTAGCTGCCGCTTGCTTATTTCCATAAGCAGCGGAGGTTTATTAGCTCCAGCTTCTTTACAAGGTGTGAGTTTATAAACTTACCAGATAACGCACTTAAATTACTACCTGGGTGTGCTAATCGCTCTCATAATGGTTGCCAGTCCATGTTAATTTTGTGCGGAGAGTACAACTTGCAATCTTGTAAATAATTTGATCACATTTGGTTAAAACATATTAATTGTATTAAGGACGAGTTCTATGTAAATGGTGAGAATAGATCTTTAATTTTACATATTCCCCATAAAAACTTATTTCCAAATTAGACTCTTTGTGTCCGAAACCCCTCTAATTATGTTGCTGTTTAGTACAAACTTAACACTCGATTATAAATGCAACTGTTCGTTTAGACTGAATTGGTCTATAATGAATTGCAGGTGCCACGTGTAAGCTTAGAAACTGGTCACCTCAGTTATAAAGGACATACAAAAGTGTGTGTTACCTGGATTGCGTAATATTTTCTATAATTTAAACGATGGTTCGGCAACAATGTTAAAATTTGTTTGCTGTCACAGTTCACTGAATCTTTTGAAAATTATTAGTCTTTCCGACAATTGTTCTTAATAAATAGAATAGTTACATAACAAGTATTGAGTCTTTTCTTAAAGTAGCCAGCGTTCTCTTTATGAAAAGAATACTAACAACTTAAAATATACTAAATACCAAAATTCTTAAAAAAAAAAATAAAAAAAAATGAGAATAAAACTCTGTCATCTATCTAAAAAAGAAGCCCTTAAGCGGCGTAAAGGGGCACAACAATGTTGCAAACAAAACAAGAAAAAAAATTTTAATGCCAAATGTACGAATTAATTTTACAAAGAACTACAACCGCCGATTTTTCTATTGTTAAAATTCTTTTTTCAATTTTTTATAACTTTTTTTTTATTATTTAGAGAATTTCAACATTTCCAATGGAAGAGTCAAGACATTTTTTGAAGGTTCTCTTTGTGGGCAATGCCTAGAATTCGTTGTTGTTGTAAATAGTCTATAAAACAAATCTGCAAACCGAAATAAAATAACAACTGAAAATACTACAGTTTTTCTTTTTAATGTAGAAAAAAAGAGGTGTTTACTCCTCTTTGTGGCTTCGAGACAAACAAATGCAAAAATTATAAATCTTTGCAAAACTACAGTCTTTTTTTGTGTTTAAAAAACTGCAGAAAAGAAAAGAACATTAAAATATTCACATTGAGTTTCTGGTTAATAAAATGGAATGTATTCAATTAAAATTTTAACATTTTTAACGCTTAACAATAAAAACGAAAGAAAAAATGCAAAAAATAACAAATAAATAAAGAAAAAACCAACTTAAATTCGAGTTAAAAAGGGAAATAATAAACGCAAAAAGAATAAATACATTGAGGCAAAAAGGGTCGTAAGCAATTGTTGAATTGAAAACGAATAATTGAAAGAGAAGGTTAAAAATATGGCAGCTTTGTTTGAAATACCCAAGTGCGGTATGCACTATACAGACGATTGATTCGTAGTAAAATGTATATAAAAATTATTAACAAACAACTGAGTGCTTGGCATATAAATTTTCTGCCCAATTCCACTGACTTTATTATGGAAACCGCACTCTAATATGTCAATATCGGGCGCAGTTAGACAATGACTTAGCAGGCCAATGGTATGAGCATTTAAAAGTCATTTAGGAATGCATTAACTGTAATTGTACTCTATTTCAGAAAAGTTGTAAAGGGTGGGCAAATTTTAGGCAAGGAACTAAATTTACTTAAAAACACACAATTTCTGCAGTTTTAATGATACCAGTGTAAAATAAAACGATGAAAACTTATTATTGAATACACATGTCTACCCCCAGCAAATCAACAAGCGTTCGCTCTTTTCAACGCCGAATTTGACCTTTTTTAGCGTTGGCTTGTTCACATAGACCCAGCCTTTCAAATGACCGTAGAGACAATAGTCCAAATCCAAGCCAGAAATTTATTTTGCATTAACTGAATGTTTGGCCGGCTATATGACTGGCGGCGCCATCTTGCTGAAGCCACGGCATCAGAAGTTGCCTTATTAGAAGGCCCGAAGTGATCCAGTAAAATATTCAACATTTTAAAAGTTAATTTTGACAATTAAAGTTAAAATGTGTCAAGTTTGCACTAAATAAATTCCAGATTTAAGGGGGGGCTTATTAATTATAATTATGAATTAATATATATATGAGTCATTCCATGTCAGACCGAACACCTTTTTTACACCACCTCTTCCGATTTTCTTTAAATTTGCCAGACGTATTAAACATAAAAAAATATTTTACACGTGTTTCGGGAAAAAAATTTCAATATTTTTATAAAAAACTCAGGCTTGCTTTACCCAAAAACCTTAATTTTATAATTATAATTACAATTTTATTAAATTTTTTAAAGAAACGAACTGAGTGTACCATAAAAATATTGAAACATGTGAATTCGTTATTACTAATGGGTAGTTAGGTATTATATTACGAGTAAGTGGTTACATTTAAGTTATAAAGAAATACGAGGGTAAGGAGTTTAACTTATTACCAGGTAACGTGTTCCGTAATACCAACCTATTACCGAGTTTTTACTGGGATTTACTTAAGTATCAAATTTTGTGTGTTTTTGAATACATACACACATACATACATGCGTTGACATTTTCGTTAACATGCTTGAAAATAAAATGTTTATATACAAAATGTAATTTTTTTGTGGTGCTGCAATGGAAAAAAATCGTAAAAAATAGAATCCATTCGACCTCCACTCTGAAATTTTGAGGGAATGGTAAGAATATATTAACCTTTAAGAAAATATTTTTTTCAGATTTTTGTTCGAAGATTGTGGAAAACAGAAATTAAGTAAAAAACCCAAATTTTAATAATAAAAAAAATAATTTATAAAAAATAATATTTTTTTTAAAAAGAAGGTTCAAATACCTTTAAAATAAGGTATTGAACTTCAAAATCCATTCACTAGTTTTATAAAAGCATTTGTTTAAATGTTGTCATGTCGGAAGATTTTTCACGATTTTGACGATTTTCAAATGCAAATAACTTTTTAAAAAAAATTTTTAATTTTTTTCCCGAAACACGTGTAAAATATTTTTTAATGAAGACTTCGTTCTCAATTTTTGAAAGACAATTTTTAGCAAAAATCGTACGGTTTGACATGGAATGACTCATATGTGACCTTCTCCGAGAAAAGGGATCGAGTGTGTCAAAAAACGGGTTTGGACTTAAGAGTGGATTCTGGTACCTAAAAGGGTGTAGAATAAGATGAAATCAAATCAAAACTTCATTTTCACACACTATGTCCCTCTTCTCGGAGAAGGTTACTGACTGACTGACCGATTCAGCCTAAACGCTTGAAGCTAAAAACTTGATATTTGTACCAAAGGATGGTCTCTCCACTAAGACAGGATTTTTGGAAATTCGAATGTTTAGGGTGCAAAACAGGGTAAATTCGGCAACCTTATAGCTCCAAAACTAAAGAGATACAATAAAAAATTAATACTTATCCATTTTGCTTAGACAAATAAGCGGTCTGGTACTTTTTTGAAATTCGTCCCTTTTAGGGAGTAAACGGATAAAACCTGTATTTTGGAACTTTTTGTCACCAATTATATAGAAATTCGAACATTCGAAACTAATCTAAAAAATACAATTATATGTTTGGTAGTTTTTCGAAATTCGAACGTTTAAGGGGTAAAAATCGTAACTATTTTTGGTACTTTTTTTACAAAACATTTTTCTCCATTCATTCATATACACGTAATCAATTATGGGCTCCCACTACAATATTGAAATTTTTGATACTTCAAAAAGGGAAAATACGGAAAATTTCATTCCTTAGCTTTTGCGTCCACAACTTGAACTTTTTTTAACTTTTGCTAATATTGGACCCAGAAACATAAAATTCAACATGCAATGTCCTGAGTGAATGAGCATTTGTAAGAGGTATCTGTTTGGTACTTTTGCGTTCTTTAACGGGTACTTTTTTAATTTCCGTTAAAATTGGATAAAATGTAACATTCAAGGTCCTGAGTGAACGAGAATCTTTAAGAGAGTTACTTTTTTTTTTGCTGGTACATTTTAAATTTCCATTAGTATTGGGCTTAGGAACAAAAAATTATGCGAATGCAGAAAGATGTTGGAACTTTTTTTTAATAGGTATCTAGAAACATAAACTTTGGCATATAAACATTTCCGTGAAAGAAAGAGAGACGCTAACGCAGTAGCGGGATAAATGCTAGTTTATGTATATAAACAAACAAAATTTATTATAAAATTATAATGTCAACTTGTATTTTCTGGATTAATTTGGACCTAGGGGCGGGCTTATGAAATATTGAACTAATAAATAATGACAGCTCAATTTTTGAAATTTCATTATTTGCCAGCCAATCTACTTCCTAACTTAAAATTTGCTCACTATTTAAAAGACTTTAATCTGAGCGTATAGACGTCAGACTAGGTATAAAATTAAGTACAAGTAAAAACACAGTACAAAACACCCGTTTGAGCAAATGGTTCAGTTTGAGTGGTAACCTCTTGTCTCAATGTCGTCACTTTAAATGCAAACGGATGCACAAAAATTCAAAATGGAGTGTATAATTGATTGTTGCTCGTTTTATTATACTGACGGCATAATACTCCAATCTGCGTATATGTAAATATTCTGAATATAAGATAAAAAGCTAAGTATAAAAATAAATATGAGTAGTGTGGTTATCCATTTCGAGGTTCCCTATTTTTTTAAAGAAAAAATCACAGAAAATTCAAATTTCATGGGGAATGTTTATTATCATTTGAACGAACATTCTTTGGCATTTATTTTTTGAAGATTATGTCTATCAAATGTTGGCCATTACTATGACACAGATGGTCCATCCGTCCAGTCCAATTTTCGATGCCTTCGAGCATTTCGACTGGTAACTGGCGAATGACACGCGTGATGTTTGCCTCCAACGCCTGAATCGAAGCAGGTTTGTCTGCACAAACGTAGACTTTACATATCCCCACAGGAAAAAGTCTGACGGTGTGATATCACATGATCTTGATGACCAATCGACTGGTCCAAAACGAGAAATTATGTGTTCTCTCAATAAATCCATTGATTGATGCGATGTGTGGGAAGTGGCGCCATCCTGCTGAAAACAAATGTCGCCGAGATCACGAGCTTCAATTTCAGGCATGAAATAGTCGGTAATCATGCCACGATAACGGTTGCCATTGACGGTTACGTTCGAACCGGCCCACAAACCACACCAAACCGTTGTTTTTTCTGGATGAACTGGCAGTTCTTGAATCTCTTCAATTTGCTGTTCGTCCCAAATGGGCCTCTTCGCTGATTAAAATTTGCTTCGAAAACGTCAAATATTCTTGGAAGAGCCCATAGATCGAAGCGATGTCGCTTGGAAAGCGTAAGTCTATCCATTATGAAATGCCAAACAATCATTTGACAGCATTGAACGACTCACACGTGATCTGTAAAAAAATGCGATTGAAAAAAGTATCTCTACTTGAATCACCCGTTACAACTGAATTGAAAATACAAAATGATTTGAATTTATATCGAAACTCTTCCTATAACTCTAACGATATCGATTGCTATATAACCTTGATATGTAGCGTGTTTTGATAAAAAAAATTTATACTGAAAACATTTGACTCGATTTTTCATCAAATTGTTATAAAATATTCAATAAGTATTAAGTTTAATTTTATGACTATTTTTTGCGGGAGGTAAAAAGCGAATAAATAGGTTGTTGGCTAAACCCACTTTTACACATAAGTTTTAGAATCTTGAATCCAGATATACATATATAGAATATAGATATATCTCAAACAACTTTCATTATTCCATTTAAATTTCCCTTTTTGGAGGAGAAAATGGGCGTGGGCGTATCCAACCACTCCCATTTTTCATATGCCAGTTTTTACACTTTACAGGCCTCATAGTAAAAGGTGTATCCCTATATGTCTACTTATAGTATTTTTGGCCGCCCTCCACATTTAAATGAAATCAGCTAGTTTTGGATTTAAAGGCAAAAGGGCCAAAGATGCCTTTGGCATGTAAACCGCACCTAGTAGTGATTAGTTTTGGGATATAATGGAGTCTCCAGAGTCGTTTGATGATCATAGTCTCATGAGTGTAAACTGCACCAAACAGTGAAGGAGTCTCATGAGTATTGCACTCCCTATTAAAACGACAATTCTGCTGGTTTACATACCCGTCGAGCCAGAAATTATTCTCATTTTTGAAGATGATTTGACGATCAAAATCTGGTTCATCTTCCAGTTGATTTCTCTCATGCACCGACCACACGACACAATTGATAATGCGCTGTCTTTAATTACTGCACCAGTTGGGTCTTAAATGGATGCAGGAAAATATCTATTCTCATGAAATTTTCCGAGTAGTGGACGGGCAGATGCCGATTTGCTGAGAACCACATCGGATAGATAAATTTGAGCCCTATGTCACACTTAAGTCTACTGCGGTGATGGCTTCTTCTGTACGCACGGTACTGTCTCGATTTGGATGAATATTATTCAAGAGAGTAAATGCGGTCATGAATGTATTCATAGTATTGTGTATAAGCTGCTCAGATGGACGATTATGCGCACTGTTCTCTTTAAGTTTGGCTAACAGATTGATTTAATTGTTTGCATGGCTATTTTCGAAAGTGTAAGATAAAAAAAGTCAAGCACACTACATTAGGTTCACAGCTAGTTCTACAGTTATCCCTATTTTTACGTCTAAAAAACACAAGACGACAATCAGATAATGCGACTGAAATCTGCGAAGACTCCAGTCCAAACACATCGAACACTAATTCATAAACAGGCACAACTCAAAATGTATCAAACACGTTTTTCTTTTCATAAATCAGTTAATAAGTAAAATCTATAGCGACCATGAGCATTTCACTTACGTCTTTCTTATCTTAGCTTCTTTAACATTTGTAGAACTCAATTTGATTACTAAATGGCAACCATTTTTTTTCTAAGCCATCTTTTTGCCTCTCCTAAATATATTTGAATTTTGAATTGTGGCTGTTTATGATTAAGTGCGCGATATGTAGGAATTCGTTTGAGTATAACTGAGTATAAATTAGTTTTCAGACGGCAGTTTGAGTATGTATTAAAGCCCTGCACGAATGCATTTCAATGCCGTTTCAAGACATTCGTTTGTTTTTTAAATACTGATTGTCGATTGCTCTTTGCTAATGAATCAAATGCTGTATTGTGAAAAATACATAAAGCACAAATGCAAAGGCATTTTTATTAGTGTGCTATAAACGAACAAATACAAAGTGTGAAGAGTACGGAATATACTCCACACAACAACGAAACAAACGAATCACACTAACTATACCAAATGACACGAATCACACCAAATCAACCGAATCACACCAAACAACAGTAACAGAATAGGTGATATGAATTTTCTTATTATTTTATTATTAGGTATGACTAGTAAATTTGTATGGAGCAAAAAACAAATGAAGATGAACAATATTTTTGTACAATGTTTAAGATTTTATTTTAAATTATTTTATTCAAAATGCATTCGTGCAGGGCTTAAGTATGTTTGTTAGTACAAGTTTAAGAAGTTAGTCTGAGTTAATTTTGTTGGACTCAAACATTCGAATTTAGTTGTTTTTATTGACTCAAACTCGTACATGCAAAAAACATTTCGTCCCCTCAATAAACAATAGTGTATACGCAAATTAAGAATCTACATAACTGATTCTAATGGCTAATAAATCGCTGATGGTTTAAACGCTGCTTTAATTGAACTAAACTTGAATTTATATGTAGTTTAAACTCAACAACTATAAATCAGTGTCTCAAGTATTATATGTTGTTAAAAAAATAACATGTGGCCGCACTACGATAAATCTTATCAAATTCATATGGTCTGTATTGGTAGTTTTAACGCCCAATATTATGCGTTTAAAGATGGTTTATATGTTTAGTGATTTATAGATTTGTTGGTTTAAACTCAATTTAAACCGAAAAGAGAGTTTAACTTGCTCTGATTTTTTAGCCCTAAATGTGGTAAGAATTTGGTAAAATTCTACTTCCACAAAGTGGGTCAAAAGATTAGCATATAATTGAGTGTTTGAAATTGTCCATTAATAATTGTGTAAGTGCTGGTGGCATGGTGTTTTAATTAGTTGTTACTCTGAATATAATTTCAAAGAAAAGTAGTGTATAAAAATCATACACTTTTTATATTATTATCTATTTTTATTATTTCATAGCACAATATAATCGAAAACAGACGTATGTATTTATATTGATATACACAACTTTTAAACAATACACTATTTTATATACCATACTACGGTTAACGTAAAAAATAGATTAAAAATCTGTTTAAACTATTAATGTCAGCACTTTGATAGATAATAGCATTTGCTGAGAGAAGGCATAGACGGGTCAATCGTGCTTTTGCTAGTGTGTTATTGTAAAAACATTCTTATCACTACGAGCAAGTCATTCATAAGTGTTGGACATTAAAAATTATATTATAATTAAAAATGGATTACGAAATTATTTCTGGCAAGAGGATTAATTCAAAATTACTTTATGTAATATCAGAAAAACAGTTGTATAAATTTAAAACATTAATAGGAAATAAAAAGTATTATGTATGTTTAAATAAAAAATGCAAGGCAAAGGTTGAATTAGTGAATGACGTGTGTCAAAAACCAAAAAAAAATCATTGAACATAATCATGGTGAATCGGAAAACCTGGCAAATGAATTAAAGTGTGTAAATAAAATTAAAAGTGAATGTTTGAATTCGTCCTCAGTTTTAAGTGATATGAATGCGCTAAGTACAATCAAAAAAAGTTTCTACGATGTTTGTGCAAGGTGAGACTATATTTATTTAGTTTGATAATATCTAAATTTAATTAAATGAGATATTATTGCAGCAACCCCGAGGAATCTAAACAATTAGATTTTCACAGGATGCAAAGAGGTTTACAATTATTAGTAGCAAAAACATTTGTGAAATCTCCGACATGTGCGCAAGAGGTAGTGGAGGCATTTCAGTTGGAATCCATTTATACGAACTTTGGTTTAACGAAGCATGGAGATCCGAAACATCAATTTGTTATTGCTTGCATCCAAGGGAATAACGGCTCATTTTGCATATTTGCTTCAAAGAAAATTATGCTACAAATTGAAGAAAATATTCTTCCTATGAATAGGGCATATATAGTAAATGGAACATTTTCAGTTGTTCCAAATGGCTGTTTCAAGCAGCTTTTAATAATTCATATTGAATACTTCGGAAAGGTATAAAATAAAATATAAATTATAGACATTTTACATTATAAATAAAATTCTATTGTTATTTGTATTCTTTTTTTTCAGATCTTTCCATTATTTTTTATACTTAAGGCGACCGTACACGACATGTATTTGTCATCTGACATTCCAAATTTTCCACTGCAAAATACATACATGTCGTGTGTTACCTTTTTAACTTTGCTTCTGTAAAAGTCAGACGCAAAGTCATCTGACAAAATTTCAATTAGAGCGTGCTCTATTTTCTTCTGACAAACCATCTGACATCAGAAATCTATGCCGGGAAGAAACCGGCAGCGGCGTCCAATATTGACGGAATCATTAGCCGGCTGAAGTTAATTTTTTACAATACCGAGATATGTTTGATCATCTTACCATTGAATAGAATTTATGTGAATATACATATATATAAAAATCGTTTTATTATAATATCCAAAATTGTTATCTTTGAATTAAAAGAAAAACATGTTAAAACAGGCTAAACTATTTTACGGCGCAACTAAAAAATTTCATGGCGGCAGCAAGCTGTTTTAAAACCGACCACTACTTTGGTTTCTGCAATAACAATGCGAAAAAAAACAGAGACAATGTCAGAAGCAAATTACATGTACGTTTGTGACCGAATATTATAAACCTTATGTAAAACAGCGATTTTGACAGACATGCACAATTACATGTGACTTGAAAATTTGACATGTCAGATGACAAAAACATGTCGTCTATATGCTCCTTTATGGATAAGAAATCGCAAAAAAACTATGAAGATATATTTTCATACATTAATGAATATGTATTTAAATTAAGCGCCAAAAGTTTTTTAACTGATTTCGAAGTCGGTCCTCAAATGGCAATAAGAAAAAAACTCGCCTATGGTGAAATCTATGGTTGTTGGTTTCATTATTGCCAAGCAATAAGGAGAAATATTTCGTATAAGTGGAAACAATTGGCATCTTCAATAAGAAACAATCAAAATGCCTCTACGATATACCATAAAATCCTTGCTCTACCCCTGTTACCAGCTACACAAATAAATGCGGTTTTTGGGAACATAAAAGAAGAATTGATGAATACAAATATGCAAGAATTATTTACACCATTCATGATTTATTATGAAAAGCAATGGTTACGAAAGGTAAGTTCCCTTTTACAAAATCTTAAAATAATGGTATTAATTTTCCCTTTTACAAAATGCATACACTATCTTGTAAACATTCTGTAAAAGGGAAAATTATTAGTTTTTAAAATTATAAAAGCAATTGGTTTTCCCTTTTACAAAATGCATACACTATCTTGTAAACATTCTGTAAAAGGGAAAATTATTAGTTTTTAAAATTATAAAAACAATTGATTTTCCCTTTTACAAAATGCATACACTACCTTGTAAACATTCCGTTAAATAGAAAATTATTAGTTTTTAAAGTTATAAAAGTAATTGATTTTTAATTTGTTATTGTTTGTTTTTTTTTTAAGGTGACACCCGAAGTATTTTCGGTTTTCTTAAAAAGAACACGGACTACATCAGCTGTCGAGGCTTATAACGGCGTTATTGGCCGCATCATTCAAAAAAATGGAAATTTTTTCAAATTTGTTAAAGCTCTTATTGATGAAGAGTTTAATAAGAGTAGAGATTTTGAGCTTCTTATATGCAGTGGTGGATCCCATGGCACTTCAAAAAAAAAGAAGACCGTCTATGAGCAAAAATCAAGTTACATTGAAGAAGCCAGTCCTAAACTCTTGGAGGGAAAAATTACTCCCAAAGAATTTATGCAAAGAATGGTTTTCGGAAAAGGTAAAATTTGTGTTGACCTAGAACCAGATGAGAACATATTTGAAACAAATGGGCATAACAGTGATAACGAGGACGATAATGATAGTGAAGATGAAAATGATGATGACGACGATACTGTTGATCCAAACATACCAAGTCATTATTTTGGCGAAACTGATACTGCGATGTGCATAGTGTGTTTGGTTTCAAAGCCAAATATATTTCTTTTGCCATGTCGGCATTTAAAAATTTGCTTGAACTGTTGTAATGAACTAAAAGCTAACGCAGCTGAAAATTTTTTCAAATGTCCGCTATGAAGAGCTATAGTTGTTGAAAATTTAACTGTATTTACATAACTTATAGTTAAATATAATTTAAAAATACATTTTTTCCTTTCATATATATATTATCAGCATTTTAATTCCAGTTGTTAGGTTTTCTTTCATTAGGTGTTAATTCATAATGAAAGAAACCCTAACAATTTAGACTTGCTTTCATTTTTATAATTCGACTTTCCTTCATTTTTAAAGTTAGACGTTCTTTCACTTTCTTCTTAGGCGTTCTTGTTTAGGCATTCTTTCATTTTGAAAAATTAGGCGTTAGTTCGTTAGGCCTTTATTCGCTGAGCCCAGTTTTGTAGTTGGTTGTTTCCGGGAATTTTTAACGGTTTGCTACCTATCGACCTGAACAGGGGAAAAAATGTAAAAAAAAATCGAATTTTTTAAAGTTTTTTGCGATTTTGATCTTGAAGATGAATTTTTTTTTGTTTTTTTATGTTCACAATTTTGTTCTTCATGGCAAGAGCTACAACTTTATTTCACCTTTGGGGGCCCATAAAAAAGAGCATGGCTTTGGGCAAAACTGGGAGACACACACAGTGTAATAAGATTTATCAAATGAAACTTTTCCGGAGACGAATGAGAAGGCAAGGGCTATTTTCCCTGAAGAATTCTTCAATGACTATGCGCCTGGTACGACGGACAAAGTAGTTTTCTCCGCTGGATCTCCGAACGATTAGGCAGAAAGAAGTAGATGCTGAGTCGAAAGCAAAGGAATTGGACATAGTCACAACGGCAAGAGAAGAGAACCCTGAAATAGACCAAGACATGGAGGGTCTGATTGCAGACATCACCAACAACGAGGAGGTAGCGCTCAAGGCACTTACTTGGAAGGGGAAGGTAAAATCCGGACGGAACGACTTGGGTTATTTATGATTACTGACATAAATTTACATTAACTGTATTAAATGTTACAGACGGAGGCGCATGCATGGATGCAAAATATTCGTAAGAAGAAAAGGCAGTTAGGAAAGACTTACGTGTTAGGAAAGGCTTAGGTGATACAGGAGCGACTGCCAAAATCGGTGAATTGCAAGTATCGGCACAAATGCACTGATCAGATTTACAATGAAGAACGCCGAGTTTTGGGAACTTTCAGACTACCCAAAACAACAGCTGTACTTAAGACATCTCATACAAATAAAGAAATGCAAGAGCGCTCTTGTTGGCGGCTCCCGAAGAGACAAGACTATAACATTTACTCTGAAGATTAAACAAGTATGCAAGCAGTTTTTTCTAAAAATACTGAATATATCTGATGGAGCTTTTCGGTGTTCATAAAGAAAAGTGAATGTCAGGTTATTATAAATAAACGGGGACACCATGGCTGTCATCAAAAAATTGATGTAGAAACTAGAAGAATAATAAAGGAGCATATTGAAGCCTTTCCGGCTGTGGAGCACCACTATACTCGCTCGAAATCCGATAATTTAAAAGTAGTTCGTACTTTGAATGCCATTTATTTGCAATTAAAGCACTTTTAATTTAATGAAATACCATCTACTATTAACCTGATTATTCCACCACTTATTTAAATTACTGTTTTCCCAGATGTCTAATAACACAAACATATTAAACTCCATTATCTCGAAGTTGCAAAAAAATTATACACTATTGTTTTATTAAGGGAACGATTAAATCTTAAATTTTGATTCTAAACGTTTTAGTTTGATTCTAACCTTCTCTTTTTCTGTGTCTCTAAAAAGGTTATTACTTGAACTTATGCTCATCAAACAAACTAATTGCTAATTCCTTGCCCACCACTGCTTGCATTGGGTAGACAATTAAGTATTTTTGGTTGTGGTGTTGTGTAAAGGAAACTCAAACTCAATAAACATATTAATCATTTGCACAAGATCAGTTTGTTGTTCTTATTTTTTAATTTTTGTTTATTTGCTATTGTTGTTGCTGTTTTATTGCATTTACAACAAACACTAATTTCTGGTCAATTGTTGTTTTTTGCTGTTGCAGTTAGCAAAAGCTTTTGTAGGTGCGGCAGACGAGGTTATGCTTTCTCTACACCTTCACAAAACATTTAGCACAACAACAAAAACCCAGAGCAAGTACTTACTTTTGTACCACAGAGGGAACATTTAAGTTGTAAGTTGTTCGTTTGTATGTCTGTCTGTCTGTCTGGCCAACGGTGGTCAGTTAAACAAACTTTTTAGTTTTTTGGTGGGTAAAAGGGATTTTGTAATGAATTCTGGCTATAGTTTTACTTTATTTCTCCTTTTCGTTTGCTTTATAATTTTGTGCATTTGCAAAAGAGGAGTGTTTCCAGGCCCTTTTCCTCAATTTTTATAGTACGTGTGTGTGTATTTAAGGTTTAAACGCTAAAAAATACACACACACTTACAAACGAAGTACGAAGTAAGGGCACAAAAAGTGGTCGTTGCCATTGAGTAGTTTTTATTTGGTTTAGTTTGGCAATGATCTTATCGTTTAGCGATTCATCAAAATTAATTGAAAATTTACGAGTTTTCGCACTTTACAGTTGCTGGTTGTTCTTTTTTTGATGCATTTAAATTCGACTAGTGTTGTTGTTGTTATTGTTCCTTGCTTCACTTCCTAATGACGAACTCTGCACATTTCTTAGTGCGCAAAACAGTAGCTCAAGGGCTAATCATTGGTTTCGATATAAAAATTAAAAAAAAAGGAGATAAATGAATGCAGACCAATACAAAAAAAAAATGTTTATAGTAAAAAATCAATAAAATTTTTATTTTAATGAAACTGATGCACGTTCTGGTCTTTATTGCAGTTATTGAATTTGTTTGTTGCTGGGATGCTGATATATTTTATGTATTATAATCTCAATCATCAACATCATCATCTGCTAAAAGTGGCTTCTTTATAGAAAGATTTATTTGCAAATGAAATCCAACTATTTTACTCTAATTTGATATAAAAATCTGCACTTTACAAAACATAAAAGCCATTTGTTGCATTAGTTTAAAATCATTTCTAAAAGTTGATTAAAGTGGCATCATTTGTTGTTGTATTAGGGGGAGAGTTGCCAACCAACTGCATAGAAAATATTGAAGATGATAGGCCGTGTATAAGCCGACAATCTGAATAAAAGTTTTATTAGTCTGCGTATAGACATTCAGGTAAGTGATGGAAAACGATTTTAAATCGATGATGTCGTTTTCAGTATCTTTAAAAATGTATTTCTAATACATTTTCCTATTTTTTCTTGTCCATATTCATTTAAATTATATATTTATGTATTAAGTAAACTCTATTTTAAGCAAAACATTTAGACTTTATTTCAAAAAATGATTTTAAAAACAGTCGAATTCATCACACCTGCTAAAAGCAATCATTTTCAAAACGATCGATTTCCATCACATACCTGATTTTCTTAGTATAAAATCGTATATGACAGTAGTATAAGACCGTAGTCTGTAAAGGCTCAGCCATAGCGTGCATTAGGTGCAGCGTTTAAAAAACTGCTGTCAAATCCGCAATTTTTTCCACTTCTTCATTCGTTAAGGCCGTTACACACTATCCCACAAAGTCTTACGTATTTTTCAAAAATGCTTCCCTGATCAAATTATTCTTTGAACATTTTCAAAAAACAATAACAACTTATCATGACAGGGTTGCATTTTCGTAAATTACTTAAGACTTTGTGGGATAGTGTAAAACGGCCTTTATTTTCATAAAAACACTGTTGCTTTTTCTTCTGATTCATTAAATGTAAAAATATTGCTCAGCATTCTTCATCGAAAAGTTACCAGCAAACACACACAATCTGTTAGAAAGCTACTTATTCGGTCGTCAATTTATTATTAAAGAATGACATTTCTAAAGTTCAGCTCAGCCAATTGGCGCTGGAGTCCACAAGACAGCATCCTGCAACTACACCCAAACTGCAACATTTGCAGGCAATACAGCTTTTCTCAGTGTCCACGAAAACCGTTATGAAGCATCTCTCTTCTTACAGGATCATATATTTCAACTAGAAATATGGCTAAGACAATGGAAGATAATGGTCAGTGAGCAAAAATGCGTACATATAACATTCACCTTGCGCCGGGAATCTTGCCCCCTAATAACTACAATCAATAATCAAATACTTCCTCAACATACGCATGTAAAATATCTCGGTATACATCTGAATCGGCGATTAACGTGGAAATGCCATATAGAGGCAAAATTAACTCAAATGAAACTAAAAGCCATTCATTCATTGCCTTATTGCAAGCTTCTACTTTACAACTCTATCTTAAAGCCTATCTGCTGCTACGGTATTCAACCATGGGGCACTGCCTCGGCCAATAATATCGCAAAAATTCAAAGGCGCCAAAATTAAATTCTTCGAATAATCACTGCCGCTCCCTGGTATGTTTTTGGTTTCGACTGCAGTTTTTTAAAAACGCTGCTCAAAAATCAAATAAAACATTAACTAAACGGGGGGGTGCTTTAAAACCATGGGAGATAAGGCCATGATGGCTTTGTTGCTCAATTGAATGGGAGATAAAGCCATAATGGCCTTATTGCCCAATCATTGAGAGGTAAGGTCATATTTAAAATTTAGCCATATTTATTTTCGCTAATGAGAGATAAAGCCATATTTTTGCGAAGCCAGATTCCAATACTTTAGTGTTTATTGTTTCCAGGAAAAGACATTTTTTATTCTTGTGGCGCACGCAGGAAAACTTTATTCAGCGAAGCCACCTGCCGCGTCCTACTGGAGGAGAAACCCTGTAAGCACCATCATGGCCTTATCTCCCATGGTATCAAAGCACCCCCCCTAACTAAACTGGGCTGCAATTTTTGGTACTTTTTAATTTGAAGTACTTGCAAAAAAACAAAATATTGCCCCAATGGTTACATTGATGTAAAGTTCATGTTAGTATATGATGTATATGACAGACGTTTCGTTAGTTTTTAGCAGAAGCTTAAGAACGTAGCTTGTGTTATACGTAAATCGATTACAAAAAACGACACAGTTTCTGCCAGGCCTTGCACAATCAGTCCAAATTTTTTAATTATTAGACGATTTAATTACACTGCGGAACAGTCATTTGGGGTCTGGAATTTGTTTGCTAATTTTTACTAATTTGAGGTCGCTGATTTCAAATCTAAACTCCATTCTTCTCTTTCAACTCTTCTTTTCGAGATATACCTTTATGTCCAAAATTAAGGCACTTTCACCACATTTATTGGAAACTCGGCAACAGTATTATCTTTAAGCCGTGCTTACATTGTTTTGAAATTTGCCCAATACTTTTAGAGATATCGTTGAATTTTTGGAAAAAAAAGAAAATTTGGGAAAAAAAGCCGGTATGTCCAAAATTAAGGCACTTTCACTACATATACAGAAAACGGTTGACCATACTCAGTTATCAAAAAAAAATTCAAAACTCGGCAGCACAATTTTCTTTAAGCCGTGCTTACATTGGTTTTAATTATATTTTTGTTCTTTAAAAATTCATAAAAAAAAAATGCGACAAAAGTAACAGTTTTGGTCTAAAAACACTTATCTTAACATAATTTCGAATAAAATGAAGTTTATTTCATTGTAATCGGTGCACAACTTTTGATTTAATTCACAATCTACTAAGAAAACTGAATATCGATTTCCATACGATATAATAATTTTATTTTTATTTGACATGAAAAACGAGTTTTAAACATAAATTGATACATAATAAATTGGCGAAATTGGCCTTTAGAGTACGAATACGTCTTGTCGGTGTATAAAAATGAAGCTTAGGTATAAGTATGAAGTGATTATGAGACTGTTAGCTCACCTGTCGATTTAAAACTATTGCGGGAGAGAAATATAAACATAATACAACGAAAGAAGGCGACGGCAATAGTTGTTCTTGTTTGTCAACATTTTTATTCATTTGTTTGTGCATAAATTTTTTATCATGCTTTTTGTTTATAATTATGTTGTGAACATCGCCAATTATTCAAAAACTATGGCAACATCAGAAAGAGAAAGAGTATCAAAAATTGGGAGAACAACAAAGTCCGCAATTAAAAAAATTAAAAATATATTAATTTTATTTAATTTTATTTTAGTGCGGGACTGCCATTTTTTGCTTCAAAATCGTATGAAAAGTTGCACCGCAATAAATTATCGTTTTATTGTGTTCAGACTCTAAAGGGTAAAAATTATAAGACGGTAGTCAAAATATTAGAAGGTAGCCCGAGTACAAGACGGTAGTTCGAAATTCATGCAGTAGGTTGAGTTCTGGCATATACTCCGAGCAGCTAAACTGGACCAATCCTATGAGGCTGCCGGACGACTGCAGTGTCATCCACACAGCCGCGAGACGCATCCGGTATGGTGAAATAACTAAAAGCGGTATTCACATTATTACCGATAGCAAGGCGGCCATAAGATCCCTGGAGAATTTGTTCATCACATCGATAATTGTCCGAGAATACTGGATGTCTCTGGAGGAGATAGCGAGACATTCACTGGTCACCCTTAATTGGGTCCCCGGACACGGGGACATACAGAGAAACGGCATGGCGGATTCGTTGGCGTATGCAGGTACCACCTTGAATCGAGACGGTTCAACATATAATGCATGTGTTTTGCTCCCTGGGAGTAAGCAACTTATAACGCACCAGTTTCACCTAATTGCCAGTCAGAGGTGGCAAGATGAAACTACCTGTGTGGAAACCCGGAAAATCTGGCCCATTATATATGAAAAAAGGACACGGCTAGCATTGCAGCTGTCCAGGCATTATCTAAGAAACCAAATTGCGGTTTTAACTGGCCACTGGCCCATTGGAAGGCACGTCCAGAGGCTGGAGCTCTCTTATAATGACTTCTGTAGAAGTTGCGGCGACGAGGAGGAGTCAACGGAATATCTCCTCTGTAATTGTCTGGCATTCAGAGATATGAGACTTGAAATGTTTTGGTCGAAGAGCCCCTGCCGACAAGACTTGTCTCTCTGATATTGATATAAACATCATCCACTCCTTTGTTGAATCAGCCGGCTGGCTGCGTGGGTACACTAGCAGCTAGATAACATAGGACTCATGGGAGACGGTGTTACATGGCAGCAGAACGGGAACTAATTAGTGGACCCATGGAGCTGTGCTTGATCACGGCTGCCAATGGAACCTAACCTAACCTTGAGTTTAAAAACAAGTTTCATCATGTCGCTAAAGATTTTTTTTGCTAGATTTCTATTTTTGTGAAAGAAAACTTCTTGGCATATAACTAAATACATATTTATGTTTTAGATGATATTTATTTTACAGGATAGGCTTAACAGCAAACCCAAATAACATATTTTCAATGGGAGATATTATAACTTCCTTAATTGAATGAAATATGTAAAAAGTTATAGACCTTTTAACAGAGTCGATTTAGTCAAATTGATTTATACTTTAAAAACTAATTACATTTATTTTGCTGATGCCTAAAATAAGATAACTTTAAGAGAAAAATGCCTCTTAAACTTTTTAATTTTATGTAGTTGGCAACATCTACAAACAAATGCATTCTAATTCAATATGCATATGTTTTTGTCTATTAAGTAACACATTCATACACAATAGCAAATAAATATTATTTGCTGGCAGAAAACTCATAAATTTTGATCTATTTTATTTCGTTTCGTATTGTTAACTTTTCATTAGTTCATTGCCAATTTAATACATGAAGCTCCACCAGTACCACCAACTAACTTGCAACAACAGAGGACCACAAGCACTTCAAACCACAAACAAACTCACATGTAAACATAAAAATTTGTAGTAACTAAACTTTGAAAATGTTGCTCCATATTTTTTTTTTGCATTGGTTGTGGAATCAAACAAACATTCATAATAATCAAACTGAGGAGAAAAACAAGTAAGAGTGCTGTATTCGGGCTATGCCGAATCTTTAGTGCCCTCCACCGATAGTTCGAATATTTCAGGAGTGGGCTTTATAAGCCAATCTTTATAAGACCTTACCTTACAGTTCTATAACACAGGTTCGCTTAATTGGGAAACAGTTTAAACCCTGGGACAAACGTATACTTTTCGAAAGGTTTAAGTTGCGCTTAATCTGTACTCAGAATTTCTCCATCACAGCAGATGTTCGCGATATCTTGGCTTAAGGTTTAAAAATAACCTGTAATGTCATATGTCTTAAAATAATTACAAGAAATATATATGACTGCTGTGGGCTACCGCTTATAATTTTGATTTCTACTGTACAGCTATGACGTATCAATGAACACACCATTAAAATTTTTATTCTGTTTGAAACACAACAACATTAATTTTAAACAACTGTTATATATTATTTAGGACATTATGACGATATGACTTGATAGCACACCTTGTGAATCCCCCAATTGTTTCGAATTCGAATTCGAATTTATTTTATTTTAACCCCGTTAAATCGAAACCCCGCTAAATCGAAAACCCCTATAATTCGTAAGAAACGGCTGGTCCCTTGCGATTACGAATTATCGGGATTCTACTGTATTTACAATATTTTGTTTGGAGGAGAAAATTTGTCAAAACAAAACCTATTTGATCTTATATTTAAAACTACTTATACTACTTAACAAAAGACTAGAAAAACCCCATGATGAGACAAGCTCATTAATATGAAAAAAATCAGAATTTAGAAATATGGGTTTGATATTTTGTGAAAGCCTGTTAATGTTTTCTGAAACTAACTCCAAGCCCGCGATATCATGAAGGCGTGTGGTAAAAAAATACCAAGGTAGGTTATATACTTATGAGCTTTAGTAATTTATTTTAAGCAATTTGCATATTTTTTATATGGCAGACCACACGGGGACTGCGTAGAACATTACAGCATGAAAAATGGACCTCAGAATAAGTCTTTCATTATTTATTTTTTCCGATTTAGAAAAGGGTATAGAATACGGGTTAGTAAATTAACTTTATTTATTATTTAAGGTATGTGGTATCTAAACTTCATTTTCAGATCGAGCCTAATACCCAGATAGTTTACCTTTTCTTCCCACTGTATAGAGTAGTTGTTTATAATGATTTTGGTTTGTGGTTTATAACATTATTTCCGTTTTCTTGTAAAATATATCGCCTGCGTTTTTCGCAGTATATCATAATTTTCCATTTATTGAAAAACGAAAAACTATCAGATAATGCTCTATGAAGATTAGCTAGAACATCGACAGCCATGATTTCAGATCATAGGATTGCTGTGTCATCGGCGAATATTGATAAAGTACAGTAGTCAAATTGAGGAAAATCAGATGTATATAAGTTACAAAGGATAGGGGATAAACATGACCCTTGGGGGCAACCTGCCGTTAAGAAATGACTTTCAGAATAGTGTGAGCCAATGTGAACTTTAAAAGAATGAGATGTGGGAAAACTATGAATTATTTTCGTCAGTGCTGTTGGAAAATTTAGATTTATCATCTTAAATACCAGGCCTTCGTGCCAGACTGAAGCAAAGGCAGCTTTGACATCTAATAGCACCATGCCAGTTGATATTTGATGGCTAAAGTTTGTGTTTATTAAATTTCTTATTCATATCAAAGGATGAGCTGTGTTATGTTCCCTGCGGAAACCAAATTGTTGGGGTGGGATAATGTAATTGACTTCCATAAAAGCAATCAATTTAATTTTAACGACTTTTTTAAGAATTTTACTTACACTCGATGTTAAGCTGATAGGACGGTATGAAGATGAATAATCAGATTGTTTACCAGGTTTTTTAATTGGGATAACTTTAGCCTCCTTAAACTTTTGGGAAAAGAAAGCAGAGCATTAGACAAGAATTTATTAATATTTTGGGATATTTAATGCCTTTGTTAGGAAGTGCTTTAAGGCATCTATTATTAATACAGTCAATGCCAGGTGATTTTTTATTTTTTAAAGTTTTTAAGACATCAGAAATCTGTGAACAATTTTTCAAATCTATATTCAATGGATTAACTTCTAACGACTTATACGATTCCAGAGTATCATTCACCAACGAAGTCGTAATTGGGTCGCCAAGATGGGATGAAATTAAAAGATTAAAAGCAAATGTTTGCGCTAAAATTTCACACTTTTCCTGATTGGTGGTGAGAAACAAATGTGAATACTACGAACAAATATTTAATTGCGAATGCCTCTTGCATTCCAAGTTATTATATTAGCCCAATTCACAATCTTGTGCAAATGGTCTTGCATCGTATAGTAAATGGTATAGTAAATACTGTAGAATACTTTTGGGATTTTATTAAATACTATACCATTTTGCAGATCGGCTTGGTTCACTGACTGTTAGCTGTCGGTTAGCAATCAAGTGTTGCATAAGTCGAGTAAATATAAACTATTGGTTTTAGACGTTGCATATTTGCAAAAGAGTAGCAAGTGTATTGCTGTATATTTTGTTGGTGTAGAGTAAAAATTTACTATACCATTTTACTATAGCCCCAAAAGTATGCTATAGTATTTACTATACCATTTTGCAAATGCTACGATGCAAGACCATTTGCACAAGATTGTGAATTTTGCTATTGATTTCATTGTACTAATTATAAATCATTAGAACTATTATTATTAGCGATGTTATTATTTTTATTATTATTTATTTTTTAGCGTTGTTACTGCTGCTACTGTTGTTAATAATGTTTCTCTGAGCTTGCCAGTTACCAAAAGCAGGTGACGCACCTTGACGCAGTGTATTAGGGAAAATGTTGCTATAATTACCGATAATTTATCCTTCTTGGGTATTGATCGAACTTTGATTTGTGAGATCTACAACCAGCGCAGTTGATCAAACCGTTTTAACCTTGCAGCGGTTTGAACCGTGGCCACACATTTGGCAGTTATAACATTGAGTTATCAGGTTTTTTTTTAACTTGCTGAAAATCCCATCGCACCCTTAAATATTCAATTACAGAATATTTCTGCCTGAGTTCTTTAATTGTTATTGTTTGTCTTTTAAAATATTCAACGTAAATTAAATACTCGACGCTGCATGCGTTCTTCTTAATCGTTAAGCCTTTTTTAATAGTTAATGGATCATCTTTATCAAGATCGAATAGAAGAAAGATCCTTATACGGCTTTTCATCTTTGGTGGCATAACTGAAGATCTCGTATATGCCAGTGAGAACACTACATATAGTTTGGTAATCGGATTTAGAATTCAAAAATAGATTTAAACCAATTGAGATTTTTTTGATAGAATAGTTTGTTAACTTCTATAAATTCTTTTGTTTGTAACAGTTCTTTTTCTTTTTTGTTTTTGTTTTCATAAAATAAATAGTTTTATTTTAGAAACACAACGCTATGTGTAACGATAGGCAGGCTGTCGACGAGAGAAATTGAAAGCACGTTAAACTTTGGCTTTAATCAGTCGACCCGGCATCGCAGTTAGTGGTGACATCAAAGTGTAAACTTGTTTTTATAAACATGAAGCACTGTCGCGAATAACGTTGTAAAAGCTACTTTTTGAAAAAACAGTTTTTTTGAAGACAACCGTTACCATTACTTTCTTACACTGCCTAAACTTCAAATCACCCAAAATTATGCACCTTAACTCCTTCAAAATTGCATACAAAGAGTCAACTACATAGTGGAAGAACTTTGTAAGTTACTTACAAAATGATACAAAGTAAATGGGTTTGCAACGTGGAATAACGTTTTAACCCAAGTCGGACGAAACAGGTGTAATTGTACCCTGTAAATTATGAATCGATCTTCACGAAATTTGGCAGAATCCGTTCTTATCTCACGAAGCTAAGTAAGGGTTAATTTTACTTCAATTCCTTTATTCGTTACGATTTAGGGCGTACTAAAGGGGGTCTGATATGAGGCCTATTTTCACCGATCTTCACGAAGCGAATGGGTGCATCCTGCTACCATTTTATTTGATTTTTTGCAACAAAACTATCTATTTTTCGGGGAGGTTTATCACATTTGGGTTCATAGCTCTATTACGCCACTTGTACTGATTTTCAATCCCAAACTTATGAGAACTTGAAACAATTTGACACCAATATTGTTTATTTCTTTTAAGCTTTTCGAAGGTGAGCGTATTTTCAAAATTCAGGCTTGGCTAAATCGACTTAGAATTTCCCAGAGAACCAGCAAATATACATACCCATATGGGATCTTTGATGAATATTATAAGAGTTTCACACGGTATGACCAACTTAACATACCCTCATTCAGAGCAAGTGGTGAAGGGTATACAAAAATAAACTATTTTTGAATCCGCACAATAGTAACTGGGCATTTGGTTAGTGATTTTAATTAAATTACAATGAAAATATTTAAGAACGCATCATGTTTTACGGCAAACATAAATAGAGGAGAACAAATATTCTCTAAAATGTATTTGCATGGTTGTATTTACATTTTCAATGGATGTTTGGTTTAGTGAACAAGGGAATAAGTAACAATGTATGTTAGGATTATTTTGTAAAAAAAAATATTTAATTTTAACACATTTTTCATGTTAGTCTTTATAATTTTTTAGCTGGTTATTATTAGGAGAACTGTAGATCCTGGCTCGTTTTATTAACAAGCATATATTTTGCAAAGCAGCTTCTTAATTCAGTTTTCTAAACGCAGCAGCCAAAAAAAACCGGAACTTTTTGCTGCTGTTGTCAGTTTTAAGCATTATGTTTTCATTTAACAAATTTTCTATGCATTTCTATAACTAAATACTGCCATATGTAGCAGCAGTAGTAGTAGGTTTTTTTTTAATACCGGACCTTTTTACTTCCCCGGAAACGCAGGGAACAATCTCCACAATTGCCAATGTTAATTGAATATCGACAAAAAATGTTCGTTTATATTTTAAGCATGTTTTCTAATTTTTTAATAGCTTTAAATGCAATTACAAACTATATTTTTTTTTTAATTAACCGCGCAATAATTTAGACCTTCAGAGATCGAACCCGCGACCCTTGCACTAACAAGTAAGCTCCCTTCCTACTGGTATACAGAAACGTTACAACATTTAATGAATTTTGACTTAAAAACAGTGTGTGGAAATAATCAGAACTTAATTTAGCGTACGGCTCAGACACCCAGAAACGATAACTACTTTTAAGTGTTTGTGTATTAATACCCTGCAAATAATAGGACTATTCCAAAAACGCGTGTAAAATGCAGCCCACAAGGGACTAGGACTAGTCAAAAAGTAATCCAAACGTATGGAAAACACATGGTCTATTTAACATAACGATGTCCTAGGGCAGGACCATATAACCCATCTTTGGACTACAACGGAGTAGTCTTAAAACTACTACATTCTATACACAAGAGGATTAGTTTTAACTTCGCTTAAAAACGAAAGTATGTCGTTAAAAAACGAAGACATGTCGTCTCACTACAAACACTTTTTAGCAATGACATGGTCCATGCTTGCATTAGATTGGACCGGTCCTTGGAGTAGTCCATTTAATCAAATTGGATCAGGTGGTCCAATATTGTTTGCAGGGTACACAACCCTTAATATCGTTCACAGTAACGAACATTATATTGTGTTCTGTTATTCAATTTGCACGACCATAGAACGAAAAGCTTGTCTGTGTATTGTGTACATGTTTTGTTTGTGTCAAAATTTGTATGTATTTTGTTTTCTTTAACAGCCAAAAGGGCGCTAAGCACAACGGAAACGAACGAACATTAAATTGCTGAACCGAACAAAACGTTGACCAGTACACAATATAATGTGCTCATCCTTTTGTTGAGTTGGATAGGTACAGTATTATTTTTGTGTTCAAAGATCACAAACAGATAAATGTTTTTTTTAGATGATTTTCTACACAAATACTATTATAGTTTGTGTTTACTACATATCTACCGAGCAGAACACTAAAGATTAGTGTTTAATATTTATTTTCGATTATTGATCAAAAACAACACTTTCACTAATCCCGCACAAATAAAATTAAGAAGCAAACCCCGGAACGGGAATACTGGGGAAAAAACTAGAAGAAGTAGTCATCGAGTTACATTTTGCTACACTTCTGAATTTATTTCTTAAACCTAAAGATTTCATTTGTTCTCTTCGTTTTATGGCTTGTAGGCGTTACCCTGTGTTTTCTTTTATTCCTACTTCAAGTTTTGTTAGTTTATTAGGGGCATTACACAGCATCGTCATAGTTTTTATTTCATTTAGCGTTTTGCCCATCTACTTTCAACCAAGATTCCATTCCACTTGGCAATAAAAGACAAAAAAAAAAAGAAAAAAAAAAACAAAGCGTAACATTTATTTATCATACGAGTTGGTTAAGTTCGTTTGAATTTAATGCAAACATGAACATGTTTCCATTGAAAGGTTTGCGTGCGAGCCATAAAAACCGTATGAACCTGCTCTTCTGTCCAATTTCTTTTGATGAGTAGGCGTTTTGTGGCTGGTTAGCTGGCTGGCAGTTTTTGCCGGTTGGTATGTGCAAATTGTTTTTGTTTCACCCAATAATGTAATTTTCTTACATACACCCTACTTGACACTGTCAGTTTGTCTGTCTTTCTGTCTGTCTGTCTTTCCGCCAGCCTTCAACCGAATTGGTTTATGTTTTCCATGTGTGTGACCGTGTGTGTGGACACTAGTGATCTATGGCATATTGAATTAATAATTTATTTGAAATAAATAATAAAATATTATAGTTTGGTATGCTGTGTTCTCTGTGGCTGTTAAGAAGGTGGACGTTTGATAATTATGACTGCAAATAAAGTGGGGGAAAATTGGTTGGAATTGCGATAATATTTCAAGAAAATTTAACTCAATTAATAATCAATGGAAACAGGGTGCCAGACACAAATCTGCCAGTAAATTTAAGTACAAGGATATAAATAACACTTGAAATTTTTTTAAATAAAAGTAATCAAGAAGCCGTTTTGTGACTTTGCAGATGTTTTTAAGTTCGGATTAAAGACAAGATGGGACCTGAAGAGAAGTAGCACGAATAAGTTTTGTGAACAATTCTAAATTGACGAAGTTATTGGTTAAATTAACTGTTCAATTAAGTAAATTATAGTTCAAACAAATGCTAGGAAAACTAAGTGCAAAATATAACGCCTTTGCATTATAAAAAATAAATTTTTTTTTTAATTTTCAGAAATAGTTAACTTCAATTACAAGATGAAGTTAAAAATCCGAGCTGATAATATGGAACTGAAATTTTCTAACCATTCAACCATTAAAAATCCTATGAGTCTTTCCTAATTCCTTTATGCAAATGAGGATTCCAGTCAATTGCCATCTTCGGTATGTCATCATGAGGTCTTTCCAAAATATGTTTAACCCAGCTCCATTTCTTTTTTGCAATTTTAAATGCAAAAATTAAATGTCGCTTGCAATATTCACATTCATATAGCAGGGTAGAACGAACATGGTGTAGCTTAGGACCTGTATGTACATATTTGTGGTGACTGTGTATTACGGCTTTCTTACTATTTCTTTTTGAATCATAGTTGGGGGCTGGCTTACCAGTTTAGCACTTTTTGTGCTACACTGATATAAAAATCAATCTTCATATTAATGATGTCCTATCATTAAAATTGTGACAAATGGCATCAATAGTGCAAAAAGTAACATCAATCAAATGACTAACGTATTCGTACAATTTTGTCATTTTTTGCGTGTCATCTATTTTATGACTATAGTGACATAAATTCGATGCCACATTTTGTGTATTATTAACATCATTTTCATGATAACAATGTATTATAAGAAGCAAAAATTCCTAAATTCTATTTTTTTAAATTATTTGGTTAAATTCACAAAATTTTTAAAGTATAATGATAACGAAAACCATATGGGGCAGGGTGCTGGTGTCTTACTATTGGGAGTCTGACTTGCAATACTTGTATGAATGAATTGGTCAGAGCTTTTAAATAATTTTAAAAATTATTATTTTCCCTATACATAATAAAATTAGACCAATGCCAGCACTCAGTAAAGCCTGGTACTCTGTTCAACATTTCACGTGAAATGCTGTCAAAACGCATATGAAAAAAACTTGTGCGGAATATCTATGAAATAATGTTGATAGAGTTGTACTCTGTTCATTTTGTGAAAAAGTTCTGAAATGTTTCTGGCAACATTTTTTTAAAACTGCGAAATAATGCAAGCTGCATTTATTTCACGTGGAATTTTGTAGCAAAAGCAAAAAAGTATGAAATGATTATTAAATAAGAAAAACAAAATAAAATAACACAACCGGTAACAGTTTTTTATCCATATTTCCCTTCTTTTTTATTAAATTTTTTATTAAAAAAAGATTATTTTTAGTTAAATACACGTGGGGTTTGTTTACATACGCAAAACAATATCGCATACTTTGCAGGAATAAAAACGTCAAATCCTACAAACTCGCATGATAGGTAACATTGATGCATGTCAAAATTTCCGTGTGGAATAATAAATTTTGCTCAACTTTTTTCACAAATTTGAACAGAGTATTAGGCTTAATGCTCGTTGGAATTCTAGCAATGTTGCCTTTTAAACTTATTTGCAATTATTTGCTATTTGTAAATTTGTATGTGATGCTTAGAGCGAAGTCTGGCTTTCTGATCATTAATAATTACCTCCTATTGGACCAACCCCCTATTGGATAAAAAAAATTTAAAATGTAAATTGTTTATTATGTGTATTCATAAAAATCAATGTTTCAAAACTAGCACCTTTGTTTTTTACTGTAGAACAATTTAGCACCTTTTTTTTTGGCGATTTAGCACTTTTAATTTGAATTTATCTGGCAAGCCTGGTTGGGCGTAGTGCACTAAATATTGATTTAAATCAGCAGTGCACTATCACCAAATTAGACTGCAAAAAATTAGTTTGCACTCTTTTTTACCAGCTTTAGTGATGATTGTTATTATTTATCTACCACTAAAAAAATTTAGTGATATTGCAAATTTTTCGCTATCACTAAATGCAGATTGAATGCAAAAAATCTGCACTCAATTCAAATAATGCAAAATTTGAACTTGCAATCAAAAAAGCTGCATATAAACATAATCTGACTAATCTTTCAAAGATTATTGGTTATGGCATTTTTGAGAACAAATACGAATAATAAAAATTGTAGATACCAAATGTCTGCTATTCGAACTAAAAAAAAAAAATTTCGTTTAGAAATTTATATTGAAAACAAAAACAAATTTGAGTTTTTTAAGTTATTTTTGTCGGATGAAATAAAAATGATGATTTAAAAAATCGCAGAAATTTTGAGCCACATCCACACAGAGTTTGGACTCGACAATAATAAAATTGTCATAGATCTTCCTTTTGCAAAGCTTATAAGGAATTAGGTATATCATGTTAAACATATGCCAATTTTTTGTTTTTTATTATGAAGTTTGAGATTTAAAGTAGTACGCAAAAATAAACACACATCAATTTAAACTTAAAATTGAATTCAAAATTTTAAGTTGCTCTTAACTGAAAAACATGGAATAGGGCTATACATTAATACAATTAGTATATTTCTTCTCATACAACGCCAAAAGAACTGTTATAGCCTTTCCACACTTGTCAACATTTAACATCAATTTGGTGATGGAATTTTCCCATAAGAAATACATTGGGCTAAAAATCAAAATTTTCCAACATCTTTACAAAATGTTCCTTTCTCATTGTATTTCATTCTACATCTTCCGATTATTTCAGTGTAATCACTAGAAAAGTGGCAATAAATGCTATTATTATTGTGGCATTACTGACAAAACGGCATTTGGATTGTAAGCAGCGTTACCATTTCTCAAGTTTATCCTTTTTTGCAAGCCTTATGTTACTTGATTTTTTTTTTTATTATTAAACAAAATGAGTTCTAAATACATTTTAGTGTTATCTTTTAAAATGTTGGCTCTTTTGTAGAAAAAAAGTATTAAAAAAAAAAATAAAAGTTTTTTCTTTCAGAAATGGTGACATTTTATATTAATAGTAAATGTTAGATGTTTCAAGTGTGAACGCGTATTTCACATTTTCAATATCTTCCATGCGTTCCTCCCAAATGTATGCAAGTGTACAAAGGGTATTAGAATCAATTGTCATCTCGTATTTTTCATTTTTTAATGAACGAGCTTGGCAACTCACTCACATGTTTGTTTCACTTTTGTTGTATTCCGGCCTTTGTTTACGGCAGCGCTCGCAATTAAAAGACACCAGCCGAATTACCCGGTATGGTTACCGTAATTATTGTATTTAACTTAAAATAATTTTAGGAAATATAATTTGGAAAATTTTACTTTTTAAACCTGCAAGTAATGAGTGTTTTTGTCTTGCAGTGTTGTTGCGGTTTTTTCACAAAACAAGCAAGTCGTTTTTTACCTTCTGATGGGATTTGTGGTACAATGACACCAAATTTGGTACAATCGAAACTTCATTGGTACACTGGTATTTGTTTTGGTGACACTATCAACCAAGCAGCTAAATATTTGTCTGCCTTTGATAGAAATAGATACAATATTTAAACCCACACCACAATAATAGAAAGGGTATTATGCGCTTGTGCTTATGTGTTAACACTAAAAAACATAAATAGTATACCGATTAACTCGGAATCACTTTCTGAGTCGATTTTACTATGTCCCTCCATCCCGCTAGTTGTCTGCCGCTGTAACCTTGTGCGCAAAGTACAGGTCGCACTCTTAAAGGTAAATCGGTGAAATTTTGTAAATAGGTTTCAATTCACAAGGACAAAGCCTACTGGAAATAATGAGAATCGGTCCATAATTTCACATGGCCCCCATACAAATTTCTTTCCGGAACAGTGTTTGCGCCTAATTACTATCTTTTTACGTTGGAATTTCGATTGAATTTATACCAGACTTAACTCATTTTACCAAATTTTATTGGAATCGATCCATGTTTGAAAATAGCTCCCATAAAAATACTACTGCCACAACTTCTTTATAAATGTTGGTGTTGATATAAAAATTGGCGACGATAACTTTTGTTAAAGCTTCTATGTCATACATATTAAAATGTTGTGCTGATAGGTCCAAAATTTACCATAGATCCCATATAAGCCCCCTTCCTAAAATAACTTAAGGGCAAACAAATCTCATATAGATGAAGATATGAATCTAAAAAATATTTGGTACAATGAACTTTCACATGGATCTTAACCGCTAACATGATTTTGATCTGGCGGGTTAATGATTGCCCGTGGGTCCCAAATAGGGTACACTATCGAAATTTGTCTTTATATACCTTGGTGTAGGGTATTAAATGTTTGAGCTTGACCGACTTTACATTCTTACTTGTTTTGTTTTTGTTATTATTGAATAAAAAATTGTTATGAATTCTTACTATGTATTAGGGTGTTCAATTAATCGGGTCTTTTTTATCGATTAAACAAATAAAATTTTAAAATTAATCGAATAATTCTAAATCCAGAAATTTTATGAATTACGAGATTATAATTTTAGAAAAAACAAGTACTTGTCAATGTGGCACCAAATTGTCAATATAACTTTGGATTTTTTGAAACTTTTCACGGACATTCCATCCCCTACTATGCTTCTGCAAATAATTTCTCCTATAGAATCGATTAAAGTATATTGATTAAAATATTTAATTTTGTTGGTGGAGCAGCGCCTTCAAGTACTATGTTATACACACAGAAAAAAATCAAGTTAAAAACGTAGAAAACAAGGTTGATTTAAAATGTTTCGGTGTTGATTTTGCTTTATACGTATTCCATGTTAATTCAACCTGATTTTACAATAACTTGCGAACAACATTTTTTTCTTTTAAAATAACTATTATTCATGTTAATTTAACATTGCAGTAAAGTTAGAGCAAAATGTCATTTATATTGAAATAACAATCCGAATCAAGTTGAATGAAAGTTATTTCAAGTTGAAACAACGTGAATTTCCTGTAACACATGTTTCACTTATTTTGTATTCTCCTTTGTCAACAGAAGCATCAGCAGAATCGCCCGATATTGTTTTCGACATCATTGTACTATGAAAACTTGATGTACTATTTAACTAAATAATTTTAATTAAAAGAATACGGGAATTGTCTTCTTTTTATAACATATTTTAAACATGAAAATTAAAAAATGTACACACTTAAGTATGAATGCATGTTAATTTAAAAAGATAAACTTTTGATTTTAATATAAAACTGGTTTTTAATGGATTCAATATTGAATCCATATTTATTTATATTTTAATATTTATTTTATTTATTTTAACAGTGAAAAATATTGAGTAAGCGTAATCTAAGATTATTTTAATATTTTTCATTTAAAATAATATGAAATAATGATAAATTTAAATAATGGGCATACTTTTGCTGAAATTTACTATGATTCTCAATCAACATTTTTCCATGTTAATTTTGCATTGGTATTTTTTTCTGTGTGTAGTCACTGTTCAAGTGGTCAACTAGTAAAGTTGTTGAAGAATATTTACGTTAAAACATTTTTGGACACCTGTTAAATTTAGCATTATACAATTTATCCTTCGTACAATATTTTTAAGCCAATCTCATTCTAAAGAGAGAAACGCATGAAATATTTTGTTAAGAAATATAGGCGTGTTCTCGAAATCGAAATGAAGTGGGTTTAAAATCGAGCAAATTTAAAAAAAGGACCTTAATTCTTAATTCTACTTAATTCTTTAAGTATCTATTATTTTTGAAAGACCCACAATAATAATTGAATATAAATTTTCGTCCAATATCAATTTCACTTCATTTCAAAGTCTAGAACATACCCGATAAATTAATAAGGGTCCTCATGATGTCGCTTAAAATTGCCATTTGTGCAAATGCGCAAACTTACGAGTCTTGTTTCATGAAGCCCCTTTTTTTACTTTTGTGTAATTTTAAACAATTAACGTCAGTTTGTAAGAAATAAATTAAAAATTAAAATTCAAAAATATAAAAATTTGTGATTAATATGTATGTATGAGAAATTTGCTTTTAAAAATGCTCAAAGAAAGCCAAAAGACCAATTTACTGAAATTATTGCTAGAATTTATTGTTTGTGATTTATAGACACTTGGATTTTTCATTGAAAACGACGTTAAAACCATTAAAAGATCTGTTTGTATAAATGCACAATTGAACAGCGCAAGTTTACGAGACAAAATTGTTGGGCAAATTTACCAAGTTTGTGTAAATGAATTCTCATACAATTTTTGACAGTTCATTTACGAGGGCGTAAAAATGCACAGTTTGCACAGATTACGAGATTTATAAACGATATCATGAGGACCCTTAATATAAATCTTTGAGTTAACATACCTTTGTCTTTTTATCTTTTGTGAAATTAATTGTTAATTGCGTTAAAAAAATTAAACAAAAATATAAGCCAAATTACCCACTGAACATGCCTGTTTTTTTTTAATTCCAACGGACATTAAAACTTTGGAAAAATTATACATTTAACAGGAATACTATATATTATTATTATTCGATTAATCGGTATAAATTCTTCGATTAATTCTTTAATCGAAAATAGCAATTTTAAATTATTCGAACTTCTGATCGTCTGAACACCCTACTATGTATCCTCTTTAATTTTATAGCGAAATTTTTGGTGCAATTTATGCCAATTTGGTGAAATTTTGACGGTACAATTTAAGAGTTTTAAGATCCCAACAGTGGGATGCACGCATATTGGTTTCAATTGTTTCAAGTACTCTTTGGTGTTATTCGTACTTAAATTTGAAGGTGCGCCTTGTACTTAAAATTAGTAGAAAAAAACTTAAATTAGTACGGTTGTTTCTTTCTGTGCAGTATTATCAAAGCCAAAAACACTTTTGAAAAAAACCAAACCAGCACGTTGCAAATAATTTCAAAACAGGTTGTTTTGGCTCTGTATCATAATACCCTCTTAATTTGTGTCATCATCCTTTTCAGCTTTGTAAAGAATTGTCATAATGTTAAAAATTTGCTTAACTAAAATGATTAAATAAAAAGAATATTTTCGGAAAACACTATTGCAAACCTGCATTTGTGTCCTTGACTGGATTTTTTCTTTAATATTACATATTTTAGAAATATATGAATCATATTTGTGGAATTCCAACAGAAATCGAAAAAATACTCATACACTTATTTAATACAACCCTGATCTATAGAAATGTCAATCATGTGAGTTCACAAAAAAAAAGCTGCAAGCAAACTTTAATTTGCAAAAATATAATGAGTCATTTGAAGGCCATTTAACAAAACAAACGGATCGAAACAATAAAGAAAATTACAGCAATATTATTAATCAAACAAATTAAATGGATAATTTTTCATTTTACCCCAAAGAGATTAATTCAAGCGCAGACTGCTCACACAAACTCTGGAGGTGATTTTTAGTAAAAAAAAAAAAAAACTCAAACTGTTTTTTTTTCAATAGTGAAAAAATAGTAGTAGTTGGTTGTCTAATGGTGGCGGCAAAGAAAACGAAGAAAAAACAAGACATTAGAACAAAAAATCAGCTACAAAAAATAAACCGGAGGAAAATTCATACCAACACATCAGAAACTCAGCACGTAAATTATGTGTGTTCCTTGTGGCGTTGAATATTAATTGCAATAGTTATTATTTTGTTTGGCTCATATACACAACACATATGTACATACATGCGAGTATTTAACCAAAATATACCGATTTAATACCGGGAATATTAAAAATTTAGTTTACTTTTGTTGCAAAATATCACAGCAGCTGTTTTAGAGCGGTCGTTTAAACATTTATGCTGGTTTTAGCACTTTAAGACCGCGGTAAGCGGGTTGCCAGTCAGTTCGGTTATTTTGGTTAACTGCACGCATGTGCATGTTTTTTTTTCTTCTATTATTTTGTTTTCGTAAAAGGATAGAATAACTCAGACAGTTAGAAGGTAAAAGAATTCTTTTGCATAATATTAAATGAAGCAGCCAGTTATTTGAAATATATTTAGTGGCTGTATAACAGTAGGCTGGCCGGCAGTCTGGCGAATTTGTTGGTTAACCGCCAAAACCGCATGCTGCTGCATACTTAAATATGTTGCTGGAAACACATTTAAATACATAGTTGACTGTGGTGGCAACAAGCAGCCAAATGAAAAGAAAACCATTGTATATCCTGGCATTTGGAAGCATCAGCTCATGATTTGTATCAAACTTTTCCTGAGCTTGTGCGTTTAGTGGCAAAGTTGCAACAAAGGTGATGCTGATGTTGCAGTTACCGTGGATTTTGTTCTTTTTTATGGCTGGTGATATTAAAATTTTGCTTAACGGTTATATTGTATGATAAGCGTTTATAATTATTGATATGTTGGTTAAATATTTAAAGAATATACAAATGGTAAAACGCCAAGTAGCAGGCAGGCAGACAAGCAAAACTTTTACAGAGATTTAAAGGAATGGAAGAACATATAATTTTTTTTTGCATAAAAATTTCAAGAAAAACCTAATTTATAATGGAATTAAATTAACCAAATTTTACAGCAAAGTTTTGGAGATTGTATCCTTGGGCAATCATAAAACTACCAAAAAAAATATTAAAAAGCGATTGTAGAGAAGGGGTCTACATATGAGGGGTATATATGCAAAGACTGCAATGTCCACTTTTTTCACAAACGTAACTAGTAATACCTCTTGGTTGTATTTAATGAATGTTTCCAATTAGTGAATATTACATTACCAGAAACACTTTTATCCCATACAAAAGTATGTTCAAAAATTAAGAATTGATGAAAAAACGGCAATGTCCATTGGAGATTGTAGTTTTTGCAATGATCACAGTTTGTTAAGCTTTTTTTCTCTCAACAGTTGGCGAAAACGCACGCTATTTTTTCATTCTGTTTCTTTTTTGCAAAACAAAACTAAAAGAAATGCAAATAAAAATTTGATTTTTTAATAAATTAAGTTATTTGCCAAGAAGTCTAAAGAGGTTGAATTAAACCTTTGTTAAGTTTTATTTAAGAATTTTATAACTTTTGATTTTTTTAAGTACATTGCCCATGCTATAATAAAAAATATTGGATTTAAATCAAAACTGTATTATTTATCTCAGATCAAATCAAACAATACAAAATCCATATTCGACGAATTCAAAAGCAGCAATGTCCATTTGATTAGAGCAAGCACAGCAATCTCCAATTTTATTATTATAATTGCCAGCAAACCGCTATATCGATTTGGTTGAAACTTGAGTCATATCTTCATCATATTCTTATTTGCTAAATAGCATGATATACAATACATAAATATGAATATACTTTGAGCTAAAGGTTTTTACTATTTATTACGAAAACTATAAATGTGGACATTGCAGTCTTTGCATCTATACCCCTCATATATGGGACATATAGTCAGTTTTCCACATACCAGTACAAAACTTTGTCATGATATAGAAGCTGTAATTAACTTATCTTTAACAATATTACAGGGAAGTTAAGGTATTTAAAGTCATTTTTTAGAGTGGTACTTTGACACAATGACTTTTATCTGGAAAATAAGTTTATAAAATTATTAACTGCTTCTTACCATTTTCAACAGGCATTATCATAATTATCAATTATCATAGGGACGGATAATCAAAAAGTATGTACCAAATTTCAACATAAAATCTTCAAAATTGCGACCTGTACTTTGGGCACATAGTTTACATGGACAGCCAACTAGTTAACCAGCTAAAAATCTACTAAAAATAGCAAATATTACGAAAATGAACTACAAAAAGAAGCAAATATTAAACAAATTTACAAAAAAAAAATAAACAAATATAACGAAAATTTACTTCAAACATCAGATTTTACGAAACTAAAATAAAAATAGCAAATTTTACAAAAAATTACTAAAAATATAATATTATTCGAAAATTTACTGAAAGTATCGAATTTTTGAAATTTTGACTCCAACCAGTCATATTAAATTCAATAAAAAAATATATTATAGTAAATTTAAATAAAAAAAGCTATTTTGAGTATATTTTCATTAAGGGTAATCGCGATCGGCATTGCGCAAATTTGTAATTTGTAAATTTGCAGTGATTTGCTATACTCATTTTTATTAAGGGTAATCGCGATCGGCATTGCGCAAATTTGCAATTTGTAAATTTGCAGTGCATATTATGATTTATCGTGAGCATACCACCGTTATTTTTGGAGCAAGTGTGCTATTTTTCTAAAAATTTATTCCGGCAGCACTAAAAACTTCTGGCAGCACTGCAAAAAAAACTGCATTTGTTTACAAAAAAAGCAAATTGAAATAAATTTTTTCTTTTTAATTTGTTTAAATTTAATTCTCTATTTTATATTTAAACCCGCGAAAATTTTAAATTTACAAGTTTTCTTAAAAACAATATGGCGCTTAATATGTCCAATGTTATTGTTAACATATGTTGGTAACTGAGCAAATATGCACAACTAATTTTGCTCCTGGTTTTTTTTTTAGTGCAAACGAAGTAAAATAGAGCAAATTGTAAATGCTCAACAAACACGGAGGTTTGATTTCAAATCGAAAATGATTTGATATCAAACTTTTTCTCAAACGTCAAACGTTTGGTAATCATAGCATTCTCAGCATAAAGGCGAAATTATTATCAAATTGAATAATCCCTTTATTTTCAACTTGCTTTCAAGCGCAATTCTCAAATGCTTTTCAAATGTGGATTATAATACAATGTGGAACATAAATAAAAATATTTTATTGTTTTAATTAAAATTTATTATTTATTTAAATAAACTGTGAGATAAACATTCGGCAACACAGTTAAAATATGTTATAATGTTCTTTCCGTCCTCTAATCCTTTCAAAGATGAAATAATTGACTCCATTTTATTTTGAGGATTGTAGCACCACGATCATATAACAAACTTATAATTTCTTCACTTTGTCGTTTTATTTTTTAAAATTCGTATTCGGTATCATTGAAATTACACAAAAATAATTTTTATTATTCACAAGAAATAATTCGTTCACTTGTAAAACACATTTAACCAGGAAGTAAAAATGTAACTTTTTTCACTTTAGTATTGTCAAGTTTAGTTTTGATTTGAATTTAACATTGATATCAATTTGACATGGAATTGATAAAACATTTAATGTCAAATGTTTATTTTCAAATCCTTATCAATTTGAATTTAAATGTTAAAATCAAACTGTGAAAAAAGTTTGAGAATTGTGTTTGATTTCAAATGATAAAGTCATTTCATAGGTATGACCTCGTGTTTGTTGGGTACGTACATTTTTGAGGTTGCGATGTGCAAATTTGTGTATTTTTGCACGCATTTGCATTGTTTGCACTACCCATCGTGATTTCCCTTATTATTAAAATAGAAAATTTTTCGAAATATTGCAAACTTCATAAATTTCAATATATGAAAAATATAATATTTATATTTTATATATTTTATAATCTTTGCATTTTTTAACCAGGCTATTAAGTAAATTTTCTTTGATTTTGCTACTTAAAGGGTCGTTCTCACAACTTACCGATAGCTAAATGGAGAAAGAAAGCTTATTGCTATTTACACTATCTTTCTCCTTCTACATGAAATTGTTGAAGTAGAATTACAATAATAAACTACAAATGATGTAGTAGCAAATGCATAGTAAGAAAATATTAAAATAACTACAAAACATTTTAATGTTGTTGCTATTTAACAGAATAATAATTTTGGAAACATTAGTTATAGGAAAAGCAATAAAATTGGTATAAATTGCAGCATCTTAAATTCTTATAATGATATGCAGTGGCAGCTCCCATTGGCGGACACCGAAATTTAGCGCAATTTTGTTCGCTAACGGGAGACGACCATTTTTGAGAGCATTGGTTTTAATGTGTCAAGAGGGAATTTAGCAAACCATGAGACTTCGAAATCGTCCGCCTATGGGAGTTATCCGATATCGTTATTTTTTCCATCGATATTTTCGATATTTCCCAGCACTAATACATATAACAAAATTCCTTTAAAGTCATGACATCGTTTTGTGCAGACATAAGTACTTTATATCTTGGTACAGTTTATATTATACGATGATGCTTTAAAACTAAATTTGTATGGGGTAAGTAAGAAGTTTTCTGAAAAATAGCTCCATCATTATAAATAAAAATATTTTGGTCTTATAATTCGACTTCAAGGCACAGTAAAAATAACACGCTTGCTCTAGAACAATTTTGTTGTATCGATAACCTTACTCACTTATTTTCACGCCTTAAATAATCATGTCACGCGGCCATCACTTTAGTTTTGTGTTCTTTACAACATAGATGATCAGAGAAATGTCAAAATGTCCGAGTCTGATATGACCAATTGTAAAGAATCGAAATGGAAACCAATACAAAATAAACATTGCAGAACTAATTTGAAATTTAATTACCACAAAATAAGAAACAAAGATTCAAAGTAAACATGTGATAAAGAAGTATTTCTTAAATATTTTGTTATAGTCATCAATTTTTTCATGTCTCTCATGACTCTTCATTCTGTACATTGGTGGCTGATGATGCTGCTTCTTCTGCTAGACGTGGGTTAGTTTTCAATTATTTTAAATGTTTTCGATAGCAACCATAAACTTAAATAAAAAAAAAACTTTGAAATAAATAGTACAACCTCCCTCCAGTAACAGTAACCATATCACATCATAAAAGATTTCAATCAGTTGAACCGCCTTTTTAATCTGTTTTATGTAGCTTTTTAACTTTTTATTTCCAGAATTTCTAGTTGGCATATAAAGAAGTTCGTAAGTTCCATGTATGAAGGTAGTAAACTAGGCAGAAGCGGATCTGAGGCGAATTCATGTAGATGGTGGCGGCAATACTAGAACACGTACAAAAATAAAAAAACAAGATTGGATTTTAATTGTTGCTTTTGTTGGTCGCAACGTCAACTTTGACATTTCTCTCTTTATAGGCCGTTTAACACTATCACACACGTCTTACAAAATTTGTCAAAATTGCACCTCTAGTTTAAGTACAGTACACGCTCGGAAATTCGAACCACTTTGTTTTTAGGGCGATTTGAATTTTCGAATTTCTGGACGGTTTTTATTATACAAGAATTTAGGTAAATTTGACATAAAAACTTTGTTTTTTTCAATTTAGTTTGTTTAACATAAAAACTATAAAAAACTTAACGAACAACTCAGGTTGACTTTAGTATGAATAATATAAATAGTATACATTAGGGCGGGTCGATTTGTATGGATGGAAAAAAAATTAAAAATCGTATAGCAAAAACGTAATCTACATAAAATTCTACGAAAATTCTCCGAAGAAACCATGGGTCTAAAACAAAATCCTAGTCCGCGCCTCTCGACTTGAAAATTTTTTTACTTGGGTGAAATTTTTTTCAATGTAAAAAAAATTTTGATTGTAAAAAAATATAAAGTGCAAAAGAATAACCTTACTAACCCATTTTATTACAAAAATTCGATTTCTTTTTGGAAAAAGCTATTTTTTCAAAAAAAAAAAAATTTTCAAGTCGAGAAGCGCGGACTAGGATTTTGTTTTAGACCCATGGTTTCTTCGGAGAATTTTCTTAGAATTTTATGTAGATTACGTTTTTGCTATACGATTTAAAAAAAAAATCGACCCGCCCTAGTATACATACTTCTAACTAAATTAAAAAAAAAAACAATATTTTCCAATATTTTTAATTTGTCTTGTAAACACAGTGTTTTTCTTACGTTTGTTTGGCATTTTTAGTTCACTTTCTTATTTTAATAAATATTAAACCGTGTACATATACAAACACCAAAAAACTGACTTTTAAACTCTGACAACATCAACAAGATCTGTAAATCATCTATTTAAATGGGATTCCCCTTATTACTTTGTATTTGGTTAAACTTAACTGACAAAATTTTAGTGTTTACAATAAAAACGAAAAAACCGCTCGGAAATTCGAATTTTAGATTCTAATTTTAGAGCGCCACATGTAATGAAATTACTGATTTGAATTTCTGGAAATTCGAATTTCTGAGAGTTCGAATTTCTGAGCGTCTACTGTATTGTTAAAAAATTGTACAAAAAATAATAACATCTTATCACTACAGGGTTGTGTTTTCCTTAAAGTCCCCTTAAGTAAGAAAAAAAAAGTAGCTCATCAGACAACGCCACCTGAAAAAAGAATTCGCCTCGAGCTGGCCCAAACAATAAAATAAAAGATACATAAATAATTGATATGTTTTTAAATTTTCTTCAAGTTCTGAAAAGTTTTTAAAGCAACTAAAATTTTTAATTGTAACATTTTTCAAGCTTTTCCTTCTCTTTGCTCCGCTTCTGGCATTTCGTTTTCAATTCTCCACATAACATTTTGTGTAATTTATAATTTATTTATAAATATTAAACAGTCAAGCGATTTAATTTAATTTCCTTTTTTTTGTTTTTATTGTACGTCCAAGATTTACTAGTTTAAATTATGATACAATGCAAAGTTTATGAGTTTGTTCGGTGGCGTATGCAATTTTCAATTAATATGATCTGCAGATAAAATAAAATTTTTTATCAATTTAGATCTGTAACAATTAAAAGATTTTGATGGGATTTAATTAAGGAAGACAAAAAGATTTTAATTACAATTACCAGGATGTTTTTTGCTAACTCTCTGAAGGAAGAAAGCCGATTTTGTTTAAGTAAAATGATATATTTTGATTATTTGGGCATATTACGACGTGGACGACCGACCAATAAACTTTTTGTTATAGAAAACAAAGTTCTATTTGAAACCCCATTTTTTTTTTAATTGTTTTGTATTTTAAATTAAGTCTGTATTGAACATTTTTAATAGAAGTCCCCTTACGAAATAGAGACAGCGGAAGGCTTTTTAGAAACAAATGACGGGGATCAAAAAAAGTAGAGTTGGTCATACATTTGACCCCTCTAAGGTTATTCTAAGCGATACAGGGGTCATATTTTTGTATGGAATTTCCTAATTGATGGTGATAAGGGGCAAGTGTATTTTGAGAAAATTTTAAGAACAAAATACCAATGGAGGTCGGTCTTTCATTTACTCTTTATTGTATAATTTTTTAATGTGTATGCAAATTACGCTCCTTTTTCAACAACGTTAAACGTTAAGAGAGAAAAATAACTTTTAGTTTTTATGCTTTATTTTATTTTGTTTTTTAATAAAATGCTCAACTTAAAAATATTTTGTTGATTTTTTACTTCAAAATCGCTTATTTAGAATTTTTTTAATAGTTCATCGATTTGACGAAGATGTACTTAAATGAAGAGTTACCTTCCACGCTAAAAACAATTTCAACGCCACGAGAACTAACGCGAAGAGAAATTAGTGCAGATCATTTTTAATTTTATCACTTTGAAAGATTCTCATCCGTTTCGCAGACTTTGGTATTTTCATAGGTGAGCATCAAAACCACTTCCGTTTTTCGGAACGTTTGTATCACTTTTTGTTTGCTAATATTTTAGAACCTTCCTTATGCCGTACATTAAAAAAAAACGTTATATAAAAGAAATAACATTTTTGTATGGGTTTCTTCCCCATTTAAGACCTCAAATCTAATATGTAGTAAAAAAGCAATATTTGAGATGAATTTGCCTATGTAGCTTTTCTATTCTACTAACAAATATTTAAACAACTGTTCTATAATTTTGTTTGAACAATAATGCCACCGTACACGAGTACGTTGCTAACTTTGCAAAATTGTGTCATATACTTAAATTTGCCCTAACACACTTTTGTAAATATATCTATATGTACTTTTAAACTAAAACAAGTTAAAGTGCTATAAACGGTTGCGGTTGCGGTTTTACTCTCATCCGAGTAAAAAATTATTTAAGAAAGTTGACACTATTATTTCTAGTCTAATGAAGTGGGTATTTTGCCATCAGTACTTTTTTGACCACATTACAGTTTTCATCATTGTCATGTCAGCCTTAACATCACTTGGCCAAATTGTTATCAAGGTCAACCATTGAAAGTATGTCATCAATGGGTTGACAGATCGGCATCACAGAAATTATGAGTTAAATAAAAAAACGTCATCAGTGCGATGACTAACTTACATGGAAGAAATTACTCATTAGGCTCAAGTTAATGACAAATTGTCATTACATTGAGTAATTGGGATTAACTTAAGTCAAAGTGAGAGAATATTATTATTTACTTACCCGTTACAAATGATTGCTTCACTTTTGTTGTATTCTGCCCTTTATTTACAGAAGAACTCGCCATAACTTTGAAAATTTGATGTCGACATTTAACTTAATAATTTAAAAAAAAAATACAATATGGGAATTTTTGCTTATTATAGAAAAATTTATATGAAAATTTTGCCTTAAAATACATTTTAAACTTATTTTATTCTTTAAGAAAACGGCAGTTAAAATTAAATAAGATTTAAAAAACAAGGAATTAAATTTGATTTCATGATAATATTAACAAAAAAAAATTGATGAAAATAATATATAAGAAAAATCTAAGGTATCTTTCTACTTTCTTTCGAGCACAATCCCAGCGTAGGATGGTAAGAGGATCATCCTCCTTGGATTCCTTTAAAAAAAATTTACAAGCGCTCTAAAGGCCAGTTTTTTTAAGCTTATGAGAAGTTGTACCACTTGTAGGGTGACCTTGTTTTCAGCACTTTCGGAATGCAGAGACATGATAAGTAGCTTAATAAGACGTTTTTTCGATACGATTGAATTTCTTTGTCTTTGAAATATTCGAGCATTGTATCGAAGGTAAAGAATTGTAAATAAGGAATAGGTTTAAGTATTTTCTACACAGAAAAAAAAACACTCAGGATAAATTAAGTTTTTTATACATTCTTTAAGTACGAGTCGTACTCAAAAAGTCAAGTACGAATAACATTTAAACGTATTCAAAACATTCATAAGTGGGATTACTTTCTCATGAAAGTGCTGTGTGAGGGATATGGCCACTGTGTCCAAACCCTTCGACCTCAAGGAATCAAACATAATGGAAAATGAAGCTTATGGATAGGGCTACAATAACCTATAAGCACTTTTTCCAAATTGTGTTTGTGAAAATTTTTATACATTTTTGAAAATTTGACTTAGAGTGAAATTCTCATGAAAGTGCTGTGTGAGGGATATGGCCACTGTGTCCAAACCCTTCGACCTCAAGGAATCAAACATAATGGAAAATGAAGCTTATGGATAGGGCTACAATAACCTCTAAGCACTTTTTCCGAATTGTATTTGTGAAAATTTGTATACATTTTTGAAAATTTGACTTAGAGTGAAATTCTCATGAAAGTGCTGTGTGAGGGATATGGCCACTGTGTCCAAACCCTTCGACCTCAAGGAATCAAACATAATGGAAAATGAAGCTTATGGATAGGGCTACAATAACCTATAAGCACTTTTTCCAAATTGTATTTGTGAAAATTTTTATACATTTTTAAAAATTTGACTTAGAGTGAAATTCTCATGAAAGTGCTGTGTGAGGGATATGGCCACTGTGTCCAAACCCTTCGACCTCAAGGAATCAAACATAATGGAAAATGAAGCTTAATGATAGGGCTACAATAACCTCTAAGCACTTTTTCCGAATTGTATTTGTGAAAATTTGTATACATTTTTGAAAATTTGACTTAGAGTGAAATTCTCATGAAAGTGCTGTGTGAGGGATATGGCCACTGTGTCCAAACCCTTCGACCTCAAGGAATCAAACATAATGGAAAATGAAGCTTATGGATAGGGCTACAATAACCTATAAGCACTTTTTCCAAATTGTATTTGTGAAAATTTTTATACATTTTTGAAAATTTGACTTAGAGTGAAATTCTCATGAAAGTGCTGTGTGAGGGATATGGCCACTGTGTCCAAACCCTTCGACCTCAAGGAATCAAACATAATGGAAAATGAAGCTTATGGATAGGGCTACAATAACCTCAAAGCACTTTTTCCGAATTGTATTTGTGAAAATTTGTATACATTTTTGAAAATTTGACTTAGAGTGAAATTCTCATGAAAGTGCTGTGTGAGGGATATGGCCACTGTGTCCAAACCCTTCGACCTCAAGGAATCAAACATAATGGAAAATGAAGCTTATGGATAGGGCTACAATAACCTATAAGCACTTTTTCCAAATTGTATTTGTGAAAATTTTTATACATTTTTGAAAATTTGACTTAGAGTGAAATTCTCATGAAAGTGCTGTGTGAGGGATATGGCCACTGTGTCCAAACCCTTCGACCTCAAGGAATCAAACATAATGGAAAATGAAGCTTATGGATAGGGCTACAATAACCTCTAAGCACTTTTTCCGAATTGTATTTGTGAAAATTTGTATACATTTTTGAAAATTTGACTTAGAGTGAAATTCTCATGAAAGTGCTGTGTGAGGGATATGGCCACTGTGTCCAAACCCTTCGACCTCAAGGAATCAAACATAATGGAAAATGAAGCTTATGGATAGGGCTACAATAACCTCTAAGCACTTTTTCCGAATTGTATTTGTGAAAATTTTTATACATTTTTGAAAATTTGACTTAGAGTGAAATTCTCATGAAAGTGCTGTGTGAGGGATATGGCCACTGTGTCCAAACCCTTCGACCTCAGGGAATCAAACATAATGGAAAATGAAGCTTATGGATAGGGCTACAATAACCTCTAAGCACTTTTTCCGAATTGTATTTGTGAAAATTTGTATACATTTTTGAAAATTTGACTTAGAGTGAAATTCTCATGAAAGTGCTGTGTGAGGGATATGGCCACTGTGTCCAAACCCTTCGACCTCAAGGAATCAAACATAATGGAAAATGAAGCTTATGGATAGGGCTACAATAACCTATAAGCACTTTTTCCAAATTGTATTTGTGAAAATTTTTATACATTTTTGAAAATTTGACTTAGAGTGAAATTCTCATGAAAGTGCTGTGTGAGGGATATGGCCACTGTGTCCAAACCCTTCGACCTCAGGGAATCAAACATAATGGAAAATGAAGCTTATGGATAGGGCTACAATAACCTATAAGCACTTTTTCCGAATTGTATTTGTGAAAATTTTTATACATTTTTGAAAATACGACTTAGAGTGAAATTCTCATGAAAGTCCTGTGTGAGGGATATGGCCACTGTGTCCAAACCCTTCGACCTCAAGGAATCAAAAATAATGGAAAATGAAGCTTATGGATAGGGCTACAATAACCTATAAGCACTTTTTCCGAATTTTATTTGTGAAAATTTTTATACATTTTTGAAAATTTGACTTAGAGTGAAATTCTCATGAAAGTGCTGTGTGAGGGATATGGCCACTGTGTCCAAACCCTTCGACCTCAAGGAATCAAACATAATGGAAAATGAAGCTTATGGATAGGGCTACAATAACCTATAAGCACTTTTTCCAAATTGTATTTGTGAAAATTTTTATACATTTTTGAAAATTTGACTTAGAGTGAAATTCTCATGAAAGTGCTGTGTGAGGGATATGGCCACTGTGTCCAAACCCTTCGACCTCAAGGAATCAAACATAATGGAAAATGAAGCTTATGGATAGGGCTACAATAACCTCTAAGCACTTTTTCCGAATTGTATTTGTGAAAATTTGTATACATTTTTGAAAATTTGACTTAGAGTGAAATTCTCATGAAAGTGCTGTGTGAGGGATATGGCCACTGTGTCCAAACCCTTCGACCTCAAGGAATCAAACATAATGGAAAATGAAGCTTATGGATAGGGCTACAATAACCTATAAGCACTTTTTCCAAATTGTATTTGTGAAAATTTTTATACATTTTTGAAAATTTGACTTAGAGTGAAATTCTCATGAAAGTGCTGTGTGAGGGATATGGCCACTGTGTCCAAACCCTTCGACCTCAGGGAATCAAACATAATGGAAAATGAAGCTTATGGATAGGGCTACAATAACCTATAAGCACTTTTTCCGAATTGTATTTGTGAAAATTTTTATACATTTTTGAAAATACGACTTAGAGTGAAATTCTCATGAAAGTCCTGTGTGAGGGATATGGCCACTGTGTCCAAACCCTTCGACCTCAAGGAATCAAAAATAATGGAAAATGAAGCTTATGGATAGGGCTACAATAACCTATAAGCACTTTTTCCGAATTTTATTTGTGAAAATTTTTATACATTTTTGAAAATTTGACTTAGAGTGAAATTCTCATGAAAGAGCTGTGTGAGGGATATGGCCACTGTGTCCAAACCCTTCGACCTCAGGGAATCAAACATAATGGAAAATGAAGCTTATGGATAGGGCTACAATAACCTATAAGCACTTTTTCCGAATTGTATTTGTGAAAATTTTTATACATTTTTGAAAATTTGACTTAGAGTTAAATTCTCATGAAAGTCCTGTGTGAGGGATATGGCCACTGTGTCCAAACCCTTCGACCTCAGGGAATCAAACATAATGGAAAATGAAGCTTATGGATAGGGCTACAATAACCTTTAAGCACTTTTTCCGAATTGTATTTGTGAAAATTTTTATACATTTTTGAAAATTTGACTTAGAGTGAAATTCTCATGAAAGTCCTGTGTGAGGGATATGGCCACTGTGTCCAAACCCTTCGACCTCAGGGAATCAAACATAATGGAAAATGAAGCTTATGGATAGGGCTACAATAACCTATAAGCACTTTTTCCGAATTGTATTTGTGAAAATTTTTATACATTTTTGAAAATTTGACTTAGAGTGAAATTCTCATAAAAGTCCTGTGTGAGGGATATGGCCACTATGTCCAAACCCTTCGACCTCAAGGAATCAAACATAATGGAAAATGAAGCTTATGGATAGGGCTACAATAACCTATAAGCACTTTTTCCAAATTGTATTTGTGAAAATTTTTATACATTTTTGAAAATTTGACTTAGAGTGAAATTCTCATGAAAGTGCTGTGTGAGGGATATGGCCACTGTGTCCAAACCCTTCGACCTCAAGGAATCAAGCATAATGGAAAATAAAGCTTATGGATAGGGCTACAATAACCTATAAGCACTTTTTCCGAATTGTGTTTGTGAAAATTTTTATACATTTTTGAAAATTTGACTTAGAGTGAAATTCTCATGAAAGTGCTGTGTGAGGGATATGGCCACTGTGTCCAAACCCTTCGACCTCAGGGAATCAAACATAATGGAAAATGAAGCTTATGGATGGGGCTACAATAACCTATAAGCACTTTTTCCGAATTGTATTTGTGAAAATTTTTATACATTTTTGAAAATTTGACTTAGAGTGAAATTCTCATGAAAGAGCTGTGTGAGGGATATGGCCACTGTGTCCAAACCCTTCGACCTCAGGGAATCAAACATAATGGAAAATGAAGCTTATGGATAGGGCTACAATAACCTATAAGCACTTTTTCCGAATTGTATTTGTGAAAATTTTTATAAATTTTTGAAAATTTGACTTAGAGTGAAATTCTCATGAAAGTCCTGTGTGAGGGATATGGCCACTGTGTCCAAACCCTTCGACCTCAGGGAATCAAACATAATGGAAAATGAAGCTTATGGATAGGGCTACAATAACCTATAAGCACTTTTTCCGAATTGTATTTGTGAAAATTTTTATACATTTTTGAAAATTTGACTTAGAGTGAAATTCTCATGAAAGTCCTGTGTGAGGGATATGGCCACTGTGTCCAAACCCTTCGACCTCAAGGAATCAAACATAATGGAAAATGAAGCTTATGGATAGGGCTACAATAACCTATAAGCACTTTTTCCAAATTGTATTTGTGAAAATTTTTATACATTTTTGAAAATTTGACTTAGAGTGAAATTCTCATGAAAGTGCTGTGTGAGGGATATGGCCACTGTGTCCAAACCCTTCGACCTCAAGGAATCAAACATAATGGAAAATGAAGCTTATGGATAGGGCTACAATAACCTCTAAGCACTTTTTCCGAATTGTATTTGTGAAAATTTGTACACATTTTTGAAAATTTGACTTAGAGTGAAATTCTCATGAAAGTGCTGTGTGAGGGATATGGCCACTGTGTCCAAACCCTTCGACCTCAAGGAATCAAACATAATGGAAAATGAAGCTTATGGATAGGGCTACAATAACCTCTAAGCACTTTTTCCGAATTGTATTTGTGAAAATTTTTATACATTTTTGAAAATTTGACTTAGAGTGAAATTCTCATGAAAGTGCTGTGTGAGGGATATGGCCACTGTGTCCAAACCCTTCGACCTCAGGGAATCAAACATAATGGAAAATGAAGCTTATGGATAGGGCTACAATAACCTCTAAGCACTTTTTCCGAATTGTATTTGTGAAAATTTGTATACATTTTTGAAAATTTGACTTAGAGTGAAATTCTCATGAAAGTGCTGTGTGAGGGATATGGCCACTGTGTCCAAACCCTTCGACCTCAAGGAATCAAACATAATGGAAAATGAAGCTTATGGATAGGGCTACAATAACCTATAAGCACTTTTTCCAAATTGTATTTGTGAAAATTTTTATACATTTTTGAAAATTTGACTTAGAGTGAAATTCTCATGAAAGTGCTGTGTGAGGGATATGGCCACTGTGTCCAAACCCTTCGACCTCAGGGAATCAAACATAATGGAAAATGAAGCTTATGGATAGGGCTACAATAACCTATAAGCACTTTTTCCGAATTGTATTTGTGAAAATTTTTATACATTTTTGAAAATACGACTTAGAGTGAAATTCTCATGAAAGTCCTGTGTGAGGGATATGGCCACTGTGTCCAAACCCTTCGACCTCAAGGAATCAAAAATAATGGAAAATGAAGCTTATGGATAGGGCTACAATAACCTATAAGCACTTTTTCCGAATTTTATTTGTGAAAATTTTTATACATTTTTGAAAATTTGACTTAGAGTGAAATTCTCATGAAAGAGCTGTGTGAGGGATATGGCCACTGTGTCCAAACCCTTCGACCTCAGGGAATCAAACATAATGGAAAATGAAGCTTATGGATAGGGCTACAATAACCTATAAGCACTTTTTCCGAATTGTATTTGTGAAAATTTTTATACATTTTTGAAAATTTGACTTAGAGTTAAATTCTCATGAAAGTCCTGTGTGAGGGATATGGCCACTGTGTCCAAACCCTTCGACCTCAGGGAATCAAACATAATGGAAAATGAAGCTTATGGATAGGGCTACAATAACCTTTAAGCACTTTTTCCGAATTGTATTTGTGAAAATTTTTATACATTTTTGAAAATTTGACTTAGAGTGAAATTCTCATGAAAGTCCTGTGTGAGGGATATGGCCACTGTGTCCAAACCCTTCGACCTCAGGGAATCAAACATAATGGAAAATGAAGCTTATGGATAGGGCTACAATAACCTATAAGCACTTTTTCCGAATTGTATTTGTGAAAATTTTTATACATTTTTGAAAATTTGACTTAGAGTGAAATTCTCATGAAAGTGCTGTGTGAGGGATATGGCCACTGTGCCCAAACCCTTCGACCTCAAGGAATCAAACATAATGGAAAATGAAGCTTATGGATAGGGCTACAATAACCTCTAAGCACTTTTTCCGAATTGTATTTGTGAAAATTTGTACACATTTTTGAAAATTTGACTTAGAGTGAAATTCTCATGAAAGTGCTGTGTGAGGGATATGGCCACTGTGTCCAAACCCTTCGACCTCAGGGAATCAAACATAATGGAAAATGAAGCTTATGGATAGGGCTACAATAACCTATAAGCACTTTTTCCGAATTGTATTTGTGAAAATTTTTATACATTTTTGAAAATTTGACTTAGAGTGAAATTCTCATGAAAGTGCTGTGTGAGGGATATGGCCACTGTGTCCAAACCCTTCGACCTCAAGGAATCAAACATAATGGAAAATGAAGCTTATGGATAGGGCTACAATAACCTCTAAGCACTTTTTCCGAATTGTATTTGTGAAAATTTGTACACATTTTTGAAAATTTGACTTAGAGTGAAATTCTCATGAAAGTGCTGTGTGAGGGATATGGCCACTGTGTCCAAACCCTTCGACCTCAAGGAATCAAACATAATGGAAAATGAAGCTTATGGATAGGGCTACAATAACCTCTAAGCACTTTTTCCGAATTGTATTTGTGAAAATTTTTATACATTTTTGAAAATTTGACTTAGAGTGAAATTCTCATGAAAGTGCTGTGTGAGGGATATGGCCACTGTGTCCAAACCCTTCGACCTCAGGGAATCAAACATAATGGAAAATGAAGCTTATGGATAGGGCTACAATAACCTCTAAGCACTTTTTCCGAATTGTATTTGTGAAAATTTGTATACATTTTTGAAAATTTGACTTAGAGTGAAATTCTCATGAAAGTGCTGTGTGAGGGATATGGCCACTGTGTCCAAACCCTTCGACCTCAAGGAATCAAACATAATGGAAAATGAAGCTTATGGATAGGGCTACAATAACCTATAAGCACTTTTTCCAAATTGTATTTGTGAAAATTTTTATACATTTTTGAAAATTTGACTTAGAGTGAAATTCTCATGAAAGTGCTGTGTGAGGGATATGGCCACTGTGTCCAAACCCTTCGACCTCAGGGAATCAAACATAATGGAAAATGAAGCTTATGGATAGGGCTACAATAACCTATAAGCACTTTTTCCGAATTGTATTTGTGAAAATTTTTATACATTTTTGAAAATACGACTTAGAGTGAAATTCTCATGAAAGTCCTGTGTGAGGGATATGGCCACTGTGTCCAAACCCTTCGACCTCAAGGAATCAAAAATAATGGAAAATGAAGCTTATGGATAGGGCTACAATAACCTATAAGCACTTTTTCCGAATTTTATTTGTGAAAATTTTTATACATTTTTGAAAATTTGACTTAGAGTGAAATTCTCATGAAAGAGCTGTGTGAGGGATATGGCCACTGTGTCCAAACCCTTCGACCTCAGGGAATCAAACATAATGGAAAATGAAGCTTATGGATAGGGCTACAATAACCTATAAGCACTTTTTCCGAATTGTATTTGTGAAAATTTTTATACATTTTTGAAAATTTGACTTAGAGTTAAATTCTCATGAAAGTCCTGTGTGAGGGATATGGCCACTGTGTCCAAACCCTTCGACCTCAGGGAATCAAACATAATGGAAAATGAAGCTTATGGATAGGGCTACAATAACCTTTAAGCACTTTTTCCGAATTGTATTTGTGAAAATTTTTATACATTTTTGAAAATTTGACTTAGAGTGAAATTCTCATGAAAGTCCTGTGTGAGGGATATGGCCACTGTGTCCAAACCCTTCGACCTCAGGGAATCAAACATAATGGAAAATGAAGCTTATGGATAGGGCTACAATAACCTATAAGCACTTTTTCCGAATTGTATTTGTGAAAATTTTTATACATTTTTGAAAATTTGACTTAGAGTGAAATTCTCATAAAAGTCCTGTGTGAGGGATATGGCCACTATGTCCAAACCCTTCGACCTCAAGGAATCAAACATAATGGAAAATGAAGCTTATGGATAGGGCTACAATAACCTATAAGCACTTTTTCCAAATTGTATTTGTGAAAATTTTTATACATTTTTGAAAATTTGACTTAGAGTGAAATTCTCATGAAAGTGCTGTGTGAGGGATATGGCCACTGTGTCCAAACCCTTCGACCTCAAGGAATCAAGCATAATGGAAAATAAAGCTTATGGATAGGGCTACAATAACCTATAAGCACTTTTTCCGAATTGTGTTTGTGAAAATTTTTATACATTTTTGAAAATTTGACTTAGAGTGAAATTCTCATGAAAGTGCTGTGTGAGGGATATGGCCACTGTGTCCAAACCCTTCGACCTCAGGGAATCAAACATAATGGAAAATGAAGCTTATGGATGGGGCTACAATAACCTATAAGCACTTTTTCCGAATTGTATTTGTGAAAATTTTTATACATTTTTGAAAATTTGACTTAGAGTGAAATTCTCATGAAAGAGCTGTGTGAGGGATATGGCCACTGTGTCCAAACCCTTCGACCTCAGGGAATCAAACATAATGGAAAATGAAGCTTATGGATAGGGCTACAATAACCTATAAGCACTTTTTCCGAATTGTATTTGTGAAAATTTTTATAAATTTTTGAAAATTTGACTTAGAGTGAAATTCTCATGAAAGTCCTGTGTGAGGGATATGGCCACTGTGTCCAAACCCTTCGACCTCAGGGAATCAAACATAATGGAAAATGAAGCTTATGGATAGGGCTACAATAACCTATAAGCACTTTTTCCGAATTGTATTTGTGAAAATTTTTATACATTTTTGAAAATTTGACTTAGAGTGAAATTCTCATGAAAGTCCTGTGTGAGGGATATGGCCACTGTGTCCAAACCCTTCGACCTCAGGGAATCAAACATAATGGAAAATGAAGCTTATGGATAGGGCTACAATAACCTATAAGCACTTTTTCCAAATTGTATTTGTGAAAATTTTTATACATTTTTGAAAATTTGACTTAGAGTGAAATTCTCATGAAAGTGCTGTGTGAGGGATATGGCCACTGTGTCCAAACCCTTCGACCTCAAGGAATCAAACATAATGGAAAATGAAGCTTATGGATAGGGCTACAATAACCTCTAAGCACTTTTTCCGAATTGTATTTGTGAAAATTTGTATACATTTTTGAAAATTTGACTTAGAGTGAAATTCTCATGAAAGTCCTGTGTGAGGGATATGGCCACTATGTCCAAACCCTTCGACCTCAAGGAATCAAACATAATGGAAAATGAAGCTTATGGATAGGGCTACAATAACCTATAAGCACTTTTTCCAAATTGTATTTGTGAAAATTTTTATACATTTTTGAAAATTTGACTTAGAGTGAAATTCTCATGAAAGTGCTGTGTGAGGGATATGGCCACTGTGTCCAAACCCTTCGACCTCAAGGAATCAAGCATAATGGAAAATAAAGCTTATGGATAGGGCTACAATAACCTATAAGCACTTTTTCCGAATTGTGTTTGTGAAAATTTTTATACATTTTTGAAAATTTGACTTAGAGTGAAATTCTCATGAAAGTGCTGTGTGAGGGATATGGCCACTGTGTCCAAACCCTTCGACCTCAGGGAATCAAACATAATGGAAAATGAAGCTTATGGATGGGGCTACAATAACCTATAAGCACTTTTTCCGAATTGTATTTGTGAAAATTTTTATACATTTTTGAAAATTTGACTTAGAGTGAAATTCTCATGAAAGAGCTGTGTGAGGGATATGGCCACTGTGTCCAAACCCTTCGACCTCAGGGAATCAAACATAATGGAAAATGAAGCTTATGGATAGGGCTACAATAACCTATAAGCACTTTTTCCGAATTGTATTTGTGAAAATTTTTATAAATTTTTGAAAATTTGACTTAGAGTGAAATTCTCATGAAAGTCCTGTGTGAGGGATATGGCCACTGTGTCCAAACCCTTCGACCTCAGGGAATCAAACATAATGGAAAATGAAGCTTATGGATAGGGCTACAATAACCTATAAGCACTTTTTCCGAATTGTATTTGTGAAAATTTTTATAAATTTTTGAAAATTTGACTTAGAGTGAAATTCTCATGAAAGTCCTGTGTGAGGGATATGGCCACTGTGTCCAAACCCTTCGACCTCAGGGAATCAAACATAATGGAAAATGAAGCTTATGGATAGGGCTACAATAACCTATAAGCACTTTTTCCGAATTGTATTTGTGAAAATTTTTATAAATTTTTGAAAATTTGACTTAGAGTGAAATTCTCATGAAAGTCCTGTGTGAGGGATATGGCCACTGTGTCCAAACCCTTCGACCTCAGGGAATCAAACATAATGGAAAATGAAGCTTATGGATAGGGCTACAATAACCTATAAGCACTTTTTCCGAATTGTATTTGTGAAAATTTTTATACATTTTTGAAAATACGACTTAGAATGAAATTCTCATGAAAGTGCTGTGTGAGGGATATGGCCACTGTGTCCAAACCCTTCGACCTCAGGGAATCAAACATAATGGAAAATGAAGCTTATGGATAGGGCTACAATAACCTATAAGCACTTTTTCCGAATTGTATTTGTGAAAATTTTTATACATTTTTGAAAATTTGACTTAGAGTGAAATTCTCATGAAAGAGCTGTGTGAGGGATATGGCCACTGTGTCCAAACCCTTCGACCTCAGGGAATCAAACATAATGGAAAATGAAGCTTATGGATAGGGCTACAATAACCTATAAGCACTTTTTCCGAATTGTATTTGTGAAAATTTTTATACATTTTTGAAAATACGACTTAGAATGAAATTCTCATGAAAGTGCTGTGTGAGGGATATGGCCACTGTGTCCAAACCCTTCGACCTCAGGGAATCAAACATAATGGAAAATGAAGCTTATGGATAGGGCTACAATAACCTATAAGCACTTTTCCCGAATTGTATTTGTGAAAATTTTTATACATTTTGGAAAATTTGACTTAGAGTGAAATTCTCATGAAAGTGCTGTGTGAGGGATATGGCCACTGTGTCCAAACCCTTCGACCTCAGGGAATCAAACATAATGGAAAATGAAGCTTATGGATTGGGCTACAATAACCTATAAGCACTTTTTCCGGATTGTATTTGTGAAAATTTTTATACATTTTGGAAAATACGACTTAGAATGAAATTTTCATGAAAGAGCTGTGTGAGGGATATGGCCACTGTGTCCAAACCCTTCGACCTCAGGGAATCAAACATAATGGAAAATGAAGCTTATGGATAGGGCTACAATAACCTATAAGCACTTTTTCCGAATTGTATTTGTGAAAATTTTTATACATTTTGGAAAATTTGACTTAGAGTGAAATTCTCATGAAAGTGCTGTGTGAGGGATATGGCCACTGTGTCCAAACCCTTCGACCTCAGGGAATCAAACATAATGGAAAATGAAGCTTATGGATTGGGCTACAATAACCTATAAGCACTTTTACCGAATTGTGTTTGTGAAAATTTTTATACATTTTGGAAAATTTGACTTAGAGTGAAATTCTCATGAAAGTGCTGTGTGAGGGATATGGCCACTGTGTCCAAACCCTTCGACCTCAGGGAATCAAACATAATGGAAAATGAAGCTTATGGATTGGGCTACAATAACCTATAAGCACTTTTTCCGAATTGTATTTGTGAAAATTTTTATACATTTTGGAAAATACGACTTAGAATGAAATTTTCATGAAAGAGCTGTGTGAGGGATATGGCCACTGTGTCCAAACCCTTCGACCTCAGGGAATCAAACATAATGGAAAATGAAGCTTATGGATAGGGCTACAATAACCTATAAGCACTTTTTCCGAATTGTATTTGTGAAAATTTTTATACATTTTGGAAAATTTGACTTAGAGTGAAATTCTCATGAAAGTGCTGTGTGAGGGATATGGCCACTGTGTCCAAACCCTTCGACCTCAGGGAATCAAACATAATGGAAAATGAAGCTTATGGATAGGGCTACAAGCACTTTCATCAATTTAAATGGGATTCCCCTTATTACTTTGTATTTGGTTAAACTTAACTGACAAAATTTTAGTGTTTACAATAAAAACGAAAAAACCGCTCGGAAATTCGAATTTTGGATTCTAATTTTAGAGCGCCACATGTAATGAAATTACTGATTTGAATTTCTGGAAATTCGAATTTCTGAGAGTTCGAATTTCTGAGCGTCTACTGTATTGTTAAAAAATTGTACAAAAAATAACAACATCTTATCACTACAGGGTTGTGTTTTCCTTAAAGTCCCCTTAAGTAAGAAAAAAAAAGTAGCTCATCAGACAACGCCACCTGAAAAAAGAATTCGCCTCGAGCTGGCCCAAACAATAAAATAAAATATACATAAATAATTGATATGTTTTTAAATTTTCTTCAAGTTCTGAAAAGTTTTTAAAGCAACTAAAATTTTTAATTGTAACATTTTTCAAGCTTTTCCTTCTCTTTGCTCCGCTTCTGGCATTTCGTTTTCAATTCTCCACATAACATTTTGTGTAATTTATAATTTATTTATAAATATTAAACAGTCAAGCGATTTAATTTAATTTCCTTTTTTTTGTTTTTATTGTACGTCCAAGATTTACTAGTTTAAATTATGATACAATGCAAAGTTTATGAGTTTGTTCGGTGGCGTATGCAATTTTCAATTAATATGATCTGCAGATAAAATAAAATTTTTTATCAATTTAGATCTGTAACAATTAAAAGATTTTGATGGGATTTAATTAAGGAAGACAAAAAGATTTTAATTACAATTACCAGGATGTTTTTTGCTAACTCTCTGAAGGAAGAAAGCCGATTTTGTTTAAGTAAAATGATATATTTTGATTATTTGGGCATATTACGACGTGGACGACCGACCAATAAACTTTTTGTTATAGAAAACAAAGTTCTATTTGAAACCCCATTTTTTTTTTAATTGTTTTGTATTTTAAATTAAGTCTGTATTGAACATTTTTAATAGAAGTCCCCTTACGAAATAGAGACAGCGGAAGGCTTTTTAGAAACAAATGACGGGGATCAAAAAAAGTAGAGTTGGTCATACATTTGACCCCTCTAAGGTTATTCTAAGCGATACAGGGGTCATATTTTTGTATGGAATTTCCTAATTGATGGTGATAAGGGGCAAGTGTATTTTGAGAAAATTTTAAGAACAAAATACCAATGGAGGTCGGTCTTTCATTTACTCTTTATTGTATAATTTTTTAATGTGTATGCAAATTACGCTCCTTTTTCAACAACGTTAAACGTTAAGAGAGAAAAATAACTTTTAGTTTTTATGCTTTATTTTATTTTGTTTTTTAATAAAATGCTCAACTTAAAAATATTTTGTTGATTTTTTACTTCAAAATCGCTTATTTAGAATTTTTTAATAGTTCATCGATTTGACGAAGATGTACTTAAATGAAGAGTTACCTTCCACGCTAAAAACAATTTCAACGCCACGAGAACTAACGCGAAGAGAAATTAGTGCAGATCATTTTTAATTTTATCACTTTGAAAGATTCTCATCCGTTTCGCAGACTTTGGTATTTTCATAGGTGAGCATCAAAACCACTTCCGTTTTTCGGAACGTTTGTATCACTTTTTGTTTGCTAATATTTTAGAACCTTCCTTATGCCGTACATTAAAAAAAAACGTTATATAAAAGAAATAACATTTTTGTATGGGTTTCTTCCCCATTTAAGACCTCAAATCTAATATGTAGTAAAAAAGCAATATTTGAGATGAATTTGCCTATGTAGCTTTTCTATTCTACTAACAAATATTTAAACAACTGTTCTATAATTTTGTTTGAACAATAATGCCACCGTACACGAGTACGTTGCTAACTTTGCAAAATTGTGTCATATACTTAAATTTGCCCTAACACACTTTTGTAAATATATCTATATGTACTTTTAAACTAAAACAAGTTAAAGTGCTATAAACGGTTGCGGTTGCGGTTTTACTCTCATCCGAGTAAAAAATTATTTAAGAAAGTTGACACTATTATTTCTAGTCTAATGAAGTGGGTATTTTGCCATCAGTACTTTTTTGACCACATTACAGTTTTCATCATTGTCATGTCAGCCTTAACATCACTTGGCCAAATTGTTATCAAGGTCAACCATTGAAAGTATGTCATCAATGGGTTGACAGATCGGCATCACAGAAATTACGAGTTAAATAAAAAAACGTCATCAGTGCGATGACTAACTTACATGGAAGAAATTACTCATTAGGCTCAAGTTAATGACAAATTGTCATTACATTGAGTAATTGGGATTAACTTAAGTCAAAGTGAGAGAATATTATTATTTACTTACCCGTTACAAATGATTGCTTCACTTTTGTTGTATTCTGCCCTTTATTTACAGAAGAACTCGCCATAACTTTGAAAATTTGATGTCGACATTTAACTTAATAATTTAAAAAAAAAATACAATATGGGAATTTTTGCTTATTATAGAAAAATTTATATGAAAATTTTGCCTTAAAATACATTTTAAACTTATTTTATTCTTTAAGAAAACGGCAGTTAAAATTAAATAAGATTTAAAAAACAAGGAATTAAATTTGATTTCATGATAATATTAACAAAAAAAAATTGATGAAAATAATATATAAGAAAAATCTAAGGTATCTTTCTACTTTCTTTCGAGCACAATCCCAGCGTAGGATGGTAAGAGGATCATCCTCCTTGGATTCCTTTAAAAAAAATTTACAAGCGCTCTAAAGGCCAGTTTTTTTAAGCTTATGAGAAGTTGTACCACTTGTAGGGTGACCTTGTTTTCAGCACTTTCGGAATGCAGAGATATGATAAGTAGCTTAATAAGACGTTTTTTCGATACGATTGAATTTCTTTGTCTTTGAAATATTCGAGCATTGTATCGAAGGTAAAGAATTGTAAATAAGGAATAGGTTTAAGTATTTTCTACACAGAAAAAAAAACACTCAGGATAAATTAAGTTTTTTATACATTCTTTAAGTACGAGTCGTACTCAAAAAGTCAAGTACGAATAACATTTAAACGTATTCAAAATATTCATAAGTGGGATTACTTTCGAAAACCAATCCCGGAATTTCTCATATTAAAAACTACAAAAACAAATTTTCTTTTTTTATTGTTGTTTTCAATATAATTTCTCACACACTCACTTGTTTTCATTTTCTAAGAACAGGCAGTAAATCTCATTTAACTTATTAGACTCAGCGTTGCCGTTGTGACACTAAAGTTTCACTTTTGACCCTTTTTCATGTCAATGGCACTTTTTGTGACCCTTTTTTTAATTTATCCCTTTGTATCATTTTAACAAAATTGATGACACTTTGTGAATCTTTTTAAAAATTTCTTATGAGTTTTGTGAACATAGATATAAAAATTTGTAGCATATCATAGTGTCCACGGACACTGTTTACAAACAAACTTAAAGTAAAAACTTGTGAGTTCATGCTTTCCTCTCTCAATTTGCTCGAATTGGAGCTGGAGGAATGGACTCCAAGTTAAGAATTAATTACAAAATAAAGAAAACTTATTTCTAAAAAGTGATAAGCATTATCAAAAGTTGTTGTAAAAGTAACTTCTATTTTTTTGATAATATGACTTAAATTGAAATGTACCTGTGAATTGTTTCTTAGTTTTAACGTTGATTTATAATTCAAGTATGAATGATAACTTTTATTTTAGTATAATGTATTTAACTAATACGTACTAGTAAACTTGACCCTATTTTACTTAAAAATAACCTTTTTTGACCCTTTATTATCTTAAATACCCTTTTTATGACTCTTTTTCGAAATCTTCAACGGCAGCCCTGATTAGACTCTTCTCTCAGCACTGCATTACATTATGCGTGCATACTAGTGCTGGGATACTATCGATAGTTCAGATTCCACAATCAATACTATCGAATGAATGTTTGTACTTGAGTAGGAAAACATTAACTAATTTTTTATCAGGCTACAGTTCATTTTTTATCACTTTATTGAAAGTATAATCCAAGGCTAATGCTTGTAAACGGTAGTGGCGATACTACAACAAGTAAAAACACCAAAAAACACAACATTGTTTTTTTTTTGTTGCTTTCGTTGGTCGATATGTCAAAAACACAAGTAGCTTTTGAAATTCCTCTCTCTAAATTAAAAAAACAAAATCTGCACAGCTGTTCTTTCAACGCCACCTGGAAAATGAATTCCACTTGGTATAATCTTATGTTATCTTTAATAAAACGTAGATGACAGTTTTTGAAAAATTGTGCTGGTCAGTTGAAAAATAGCTTCTTCCTCTCATACGATTCTATAACAACTAAAATTTATTGCAATAACTGAATTAAACAACGAAATAGAGCCCGATTAAGAACTTGATGCAACATACATATCGTGACCTTAAACGCGAAAGGCCCTATCTTACATTTTGAAAATGTTAGAGAAGAAGCAAAAAAAGGATTAAAATTGATAAATTGCCTCAACCGTTTAAATTTGTTATGCTTGTAAAACATACTTCCAGTTGTTTTGACAATTGAAAATTTTGCTTATTAGGCAAACTGTAAGTTAGATCTTTTAGCGCTTATCACATAATCGTTTGAAGATAGGGCCGCTTGTTGTGTTGCTAATAAAATCTAGCTATAGACCTTTCTGTTGATGCGATACATCAGAATTAATGAAAAAGTTGATTTTTAGTTTTGGTAAGGCCCTTTACGTTTTAGGTAGCGATGTGTAGCACGTAGGTTCAAATTAAATACGTTAAGATTTACTTGAAATCAGGCTTTTAAAAAATTGCAGTCGATACCTAAAACTGTCGAGCAACATTCGAAATTTTGTGTAAAACTTTTCGCTTTTTGAGTTGGTTTGAGAGAGACTGTTTACATTTAATGAACCAGAAGTTAAATCAACAGTTTATTTTTTTTTTTTGCAATAAACAAATGAAGAATTGGAAGAAATGGCGACTTTTACACTTTGACTGCAGTTTTTCAATCGCTGTTTGAAAAGGAAACCATGAACATAAGATTTCTTTCAAAAAAACAATAAGTAAATAACACTGTGTGTAAAATATATTCTAGAAAAATGTTCACAAAGATCTTAAGTACATTTTTGCTTGAATTTTGAATGGTTTGCTACATACGGGCCTAAACAGTGAAAAAAGCTAAAAAAATATGAAATTTTTTGATATTAAATTCACAATTATGGCAAGAGCTACAGCTTTGAGTCAGAGAATAAATCAGTATTCCGAACTATTTGCAAGATATGAGCCTGAGAAAATTATGACTTTTTTGCAAACATTATACCGAGGCCACAAATTTTAGTGGGCCCATAAAAAAAGTGCATGACTTTGAGCAAAACTGGGAGACACGGGTTATTTTTTGGGTCTTTTATCACGTAGTTGTGTCCGTATATGGTTGTATTTTTTCGTGTTGCACTGTGTGACAGAACATCAACTATTTGATAAAAAATTGTTTTTCTTTGTAAAAACACAAGCATGTTCACCTTATTTGGTTTAAAGCAGTTTCTACTGTTATTTAATATTTCACTGGCAGCTGAAAAGCACCTTTTTAAAGAACCGTAGAAGCAGTTATTTTATTGCAACTTTCAATAATGTTCTAAATTGATTTTGATTCTCCTCCCAAAAGGTAATCCGTATAAAGGACTTTTCCTACAATGGCCTTTCATGGCTTATGGCCTTATGGCCACCATTGCACTTGCATTTTTTTTAGCTGATTTAAGATTCCAGAAACTTCACCCCGCCAAATTTTACCAAATTGCGAAAATTAGCATATATTTCAAACTTTCAAAATTATATTAAAAATTTTAAAAATGTATACTTTAAAAATGGCTATCACAATGTTTGAGGTGTAGAAATGAATGAGGTTCTACACTAAGGCGTATTTGTACAGGTGGTTTTGATTTTACAACACTTCAAAACCATTTGGCATTTCAGTCCCTATGTAAACATATTAAAATGTTGACATAAGGGTCTGTAGTTAGCAGTTAAAAGAAGCACAGCTATGCTATCGATACCACCAGCTATTATTCTTGTTTGTATACATTACCGTAATTTAGCGCCAAGTAATAATGAAAACTTGCCGCGAAAAGCTGTGATTATAGCTGCTGTTACTTGTTTCCATTGCGGTATTCGAAAAAAAAATATCGATATCGGTATTTTTCTATCGATAGTACCATTGGTAGTTTCCCAGAACCAAGAGGGATAAATGTCGTAATGCTATGTTCATACGACGATATAAACCACTGGTTTCGCTCTCTGAAACTAGATTGCCAAACATGCTGTTCATACGATTCGTTCTTGTTTCATTTTTTTGTGTTGTTAGTATGGTTCTTTTTAAAATATATAAAAAAGTAAATAAAACTTAAAAATATATTCAGCTTTATTCCGGTTGTCGTTGTCGTAATCGCTCAAGCCGTTTTTTGTAAGAGATTAAAGAACACTGGTTGTGTGTTACTTGATCGATTTTATCACTTTATTTTATTAAACATCAATTTTTATTTTGTTGTTTTCTTTGTATTGAATTTTTTTGAGAGCTAGTTCAGATAAACTAACGATAACTGTTATCAAAATTGGAGATGATAGTACATTTTTCCTGTTTCGCAGCCTGTTTCAAAATGAATTTTGTCGTTTCAATCATGTTTGGGGTGCGAAACAGGAATAAGAGAGCGAAACACGAATATTGCTGTCCGTGTGAACATGGTATAAGTTTTTATGGTTTTGCTGTTGTAGTGTTGCCATCACAGTCTACATGAATTCGCTTTGGGTTTGTTCGTATTGAAATATTTATTAAAGAATCGCCACTTTATAAGACCTATGAAACGATTTTAACGAAATTCGGTAGTTTAATTTATAGTCTTATGCCCAATTTTTAGATAAGTAGTTGATATAAAAAACACACATTTATGTGTAAAATCGTTTTAAATACAAAATTCTTTTCTTCACTAAACACTTAAATGTAACTTCGTGCAAGATTTACATATTTAAGTTTTGTGGTCGCCACAAAGGGGTTACCGCATTAGGCACATACCATTTTGGACATAAGTTTAATTTCTGATGGACAGAAGCCACCGTATTATCTCTTTTTTGATTCACTCTGTTCTCCACTACAACAATAATCATAGGTTACTGCATCTGGTAAAATTTTTTCAAAGTTGTCGGTCAAAGTTTTCGATAAAATAGGAATTTCTAACCTTAAAATTTTAAAATTTATGGAAATTTCGGCACTGGTCTATCGAACAAACTCCGAAATTATTTCGGTAGTAAAAAATATCGAAGCATGAAATTGGGTCGGTCATACAGTGATTTGCATTCCCGAGTTGGCCCTCTCGCCGTACGAACTATCGTTATTGAAGAAACTCGGCCATCACTTTGACCCTTCGATGTAGCCCACATACTTTTACTTCTTAAAGTGGGTCGAGATATGGTAATAACGCAGCTATCGGAAGAATTAGTAAAATGGTCAAGTTCTTGAGGATTTTTCTGAATCGGTGGTATATTCTCGTCAGGCTCAAGGATGTCAAAAGCTCATCTTCTATATCACTTTGAAGACTATCCTCTAATAATTCATCTTCCGATTCATTCACATTTTCCAGTGAAACCGATTCCTCAAACACGATTTGCAAAATAGCGCCAATTTCTGTGTCGTCCTAGCCGCGCTTACACACACATTTTTAAAACAATACCTTAAAATTCAACCAAAACACAAAGTTATCTTTGCTACAAAAGTAACACTAAAGAGAACGATACGTCTCTCAGACATATTTTGTGTCTATTTCTCAAAAGATACATAACTTACAAATGAGATAATTGAACGTGAGAAAGTTGTATGTTTACAAATGTGAAAGTCAAGCGTATGTCTCGCAGACGTACCTTTTCTTTCTAGGGTTTAGTACGATTCAAGTTTATATGAAAATTAACTTAATATAGATTTAAATATTATCCTGAAAATTAGACATTAGGAAACTATGATCGTCCAAATTTAACGATATCATATTAATTCGTTACGGCTTATAGGCATACTAAGTATTTATTAAGAGTGGGATTTATATGGGACCAATGGAAAATTGTGGAACGATCTTTATTTAATTTTTGGGTGTACACTCACAATATTATTACAGTAACGGACTGTAGTTTATTTAAGAAGTATTCCGGTCAGTAATTTTTAAATAAATAAACATTTAAAATTCCAAGCAAATTTATTTTTAACTGATTCTAACAGTTTTTTAAAAAACTAAGTGCATAATAATACGGATTTTCAGTTGCAGTTAATATTGTCCGCTTATCCCATCAACAATAAATTTCAGTGTTTTTATCAAAAATAAAACTGAAAATTGGGAAATTAAGCACGAACAACAAAATCATTTAAGTCCGTTGATTAAGCTAAGTTCTTCTTAATGTAAAATTCAATGAAAAGGTAATTTAAAGTAAATTAAATAATAAAAATTGGGAATTAAGCACGAATAACAAAATCATTTAAATTAAATTTTGTATTCCCACGAAAATTATTTTATTTTTAAATTTTTAATAAATATAATAAGACTTTGCTGTTATACCGCTGTTACCAAATTTTTAGGAATTTCCGCTAAATTGGCATTTTTTCCGAATTTTCACCATTCCTTTTAGTTTTATAGACTTTTAATCAATTTTGTGGGTTGTTTGCAAAATAAAAAATTTTCGCTCATTTTTGCTATTTTTGCACACTTTTCCGCATTTTTGAGTAGATTTGTTGCTCGTTGAGGCAATTCCCGCTGTTTTAAAAATAGCCCCATATATAATCTGAAGTCACATATTTTAAAGGGCACTTTCGAAACTGCCGATTTATATGGGCAACAAGTTCCAATGCCTAATGCGATATGAAATTTTTTAGAATCAAACCCTTTTGGAGAGCAAAATATTTTTAAGAAACGAAACCAAATTGCATTTTTTAAATAAAATGTCACATTTTTTGTATACAAGAAACCCTTGAGTTATTCAATAAATAAAATATATGCATGTTTATGAGTTATGTTTGCTATAAGGGAAATTGTACTTTATTATACCCACACCACATTAGTGCTGATGTGTGTAACGCCTTAAAATATTGGTCCTAGACCCACCTTAAAGTATACCGATTGACTTAGAATCACTTTCTGAGTTGATCTAACGATGTCCGCCCGGCTGGCTGGCTGTCCATGTAACCTTGTGAGCAAAGTTCAGGTCGCAATTTTAGAGATAATTTAATTAAACTTGGTACATAGGTTCTTATTGGCACAAGGACTAAGCCAGAGACCACGACGGGAGATAGGGGGCAATTTCTGCCTCTCAGAAACTATCAAACCGATTTTAATGAAATTTTAAACATATATAGATCCCTATTCATATAGCCATACACTTTCGAAAATTTGTTTTTAAATACTGTGGTGTTGGATATCATATGGTCGGACTTGACCGACTATACTTTTTTACTTTGTTTTGTTTTAGTATACTAACTAATACTAACTCCTTTTTGGGAATGTGCGTTCTATACTTTGCTTTTAAATCTTCAATAGAAGTCCATTCCTCCATTTCCGCTTTAAACAAATTATGAGAAGAAAGCATGGTGTTGTAAGTTTCTAATTTGAGTCTGTTACCAAGTTTATTTTTAAGCAATGCTTATTTCGAAAACATTTGTTTAGAAGAAGCTCTACTGTTCAGCAGTGTTGCGAAAAACGAAATGTGAGTGCTATTTCCAAAAAGGGTCAAAAAGTGGCACAAAAAAGTTAAAAATGATACAAAAGGGTATATCAAAAAAAGGTTCATAAAGGGTATCAAGACTGTCGAAAAAGGCTCAAAATTGATACTTTAGTACCACAACGGTAACGCTGCATACGAATGACTCTCTGAAAAAAGTTCTTTGTCACGATATCGGAATGAACAAAAGCAACAAAATTTGTTTAAAAAGAGTGTGTGGTATAAGAAAAGCTTTTTTTTTGTTCAGTTCTCGGTGCACACTAAATTTTGCTATAAATACTAAATTCAAAAGCAAAAATGTATAGTCTAATTCAAGAATTCATTGGAATCGTCGTTACTTTTCAAGAGCAGTCTGGATAAAGAATACACAACAAGAAAATGAAAATGATAACAAGTTTCATTTTTGGCCTTATCATTGCTTCAGCTTTGGCCCTCCCACCGTTGATCCCATTAAATTCGACAAACGTTTACGATTATTATTATCAATAAAAATAAAATTAAATTAATTTAAGTACAAATATGTTTTTAAAATTTTAATATTGGTCGATTCCTAAGTAACTGTGTTATACATATATAGAAGTAAGTACTCGTATGTGATGTTATGAATATCATTTTTAAATAATCGCGAATACGAATGTCTGCGCTCGATATTTCTAATTTAATTGAAAAAAATCTCCCAATTGCCTTGATAACAATAAAATGTAAAAAAATGTCACACTACTCATTGTTTTGAATCTTTTATTATGAGATTACGAGGACTAAATTAATCGCGTCTGAATGTAAAGACCTGCACAGATATATCTGTTTATATCTGTTTCTGTGTGTTTTCTAAAGTGGATGCGTATCGGTGAGTGCTCTTGTGTTTTTGATATACATAAGTTGATATTGATATGATTTGTAAAAGAGTGGATGTAAGTTGATAAAAAAGCGAAACAGAGTACATATCATATCTGTTAATATCTGTTTCGCAAAAGCAGATTCCTACTAGTGGATACTGATGGAATACAATAAGTTACTTATTGTACGATGCCGTTATTTTCAATTATTTTTTAACTCAAAAGAGCCTGGTAAAAAAATCATTTTTTACAAAAACAAAATAGGTATGTACACATGAACAGTTAGTTTTTTCAATAATCTTTGCGTGATATGTTTTAAGCACAAAAAAGGCAAGCAAAAAAACTTTACAAGAACAAAAAAGGTCGTAAAAATGTGCTTGCTTGTTTTTTTTTGGAAGGCAAACTTTTGAAATTTTCGGTAACGATATGTATTTTGTTTGTGTAAAAAATTCTTTGATGAAATTAAAAGGGTGCATTTTCTTCGTTCAAGTGCCATGTAGACAAAAATTATTGAAAAAAAAATTCTTATAGAACTGAATACGTGTACATACTTTGTGTTTGTAAAAAATAAAAATTAGCAAAAAGCGTTGTGATCGGGCCTGCCATATTTACCAATTTATCAGCATTTCGACGATTTTTTGCATCTAAATTATCATAGTGCCTATTTTTTGATAAACACTTACAACACGGTAATTTTTGGTTTGTGTTATATAAATTATTAATTTTGGGTAATTTGTTACACAAAGAGACAACTTTTTTTTTAATTCAGCGCTTATAAAAAATGGCTATACATATTTATTTTATATATGCAGTGTTTGTATTGTGTGTCTAACCCAACAAACACATTTTGAAAAATAAACAACTTCATATGAGGGACTTAAAGCACAAGGGAAATCGATCAAAAGATATCCATCCGTCCGGCTGGATGTCCATTTAAACTTTGTGCGCAAAGTCAAAATCGCAATTTTTTTTCGGGATTGACGAACTATACTTTCTTTTTTGTTTAAATTGGGCATTTGTAACCAACAAACTAAATTGTTTATTTAGAATGGATATTTGTAAATAAATAATTTTTTCCAATAGATATTTGTAAACAAAAAATTACTTAGGTTATCAATAACCAAAAATAAATAAATTTTACTTTAATTGGTAAGCAAAAAAAAATGTTATGATATACTCAATCCAAAACCATAAGCATCTGTTTTTGTTTTTAAGATATGGTGAGTGGACAAAAGCAAACCGATACAATATCAGTTACACTCATTCTCTCATTTATATCAGTAGTAACAGATAAATATCTGATGTATCTGTTTCAACAATACTTACTGATACACTCGTGCAGGTCTTAAATGCGTACAAAACGATGGCAAAATTACCAACGTTAAACTTTGTTTTGCAGGCATAAAGTGAATGTAAAATTTAGCGTATGAATAAATCAACAAAAATAATGATTTTTGCAGTTCTCTGTTTCATATATGCAATTTACTACTTTACTGACCATAAAAGGACGGCATATACAAGGAAAATAAAAAACAAAATAAAATTACAACAACTGAAAAAGCACATTGAAAAAATCTCTGAGTAAATAAAGATAATATGGTTAATATTGACTATATTATTGCTAAGATTTGACCATCAACTTTGAAAAAATTAATGGCCATGTTATTCATTTTTACCATACTATTAGTTTTCACCATATTTTGGTTAATTTTTACCAAAGTATGTTGAATTTTTACCATAGTATGGTCTCATTTAACCACAATATAGCTACGTACAGTTATTAGCGTTATTAAAATCCAACCATAGTGTGTTGCGCTTAGAATATGGTAGCCTTCATCCATATTTTTCCCGCGTGTAAATTTTTGCTGATGAAACCAATTATGTCCATACTTTTGTGATTAATTAAAAATGCGGTATTCACAACATGCCTTATATTATACACAGGGTTTGTGTCTTTAATAACTTATATGGTTATCTGGTATCTCCTATTAATTCCTCCTGAGGCATTCAACGAACGTTGTTTACACTACAATACATTTTTTTCTTTTCTTCAATTCTTCTTAAATCTTGAATATGTTCTTTTGATTTCAAAGTTCGGAAGTTAGTTTGTGCAGTTCAAAAGTTGCGACTTTGACACCAAGCAAAGCAACAACCGTCCAGGTCAAGCAAAATAAGTTTGACAATGATGAATGAGAGGAATTACTCCAATTCATATGACAATTGACATGAAATTAAACTCGAGGGGAGTTACCCAACAATCCATTTTACAACATTTGCAAGCAGCAGGAGTCATCGAAAAGCCACACTAGTGAAAGCGGAGAGACTATTTGAAAGACGTTTTTGCATGTCCAAAACGTAACTCAAACTTGATTCCGTTTTATAAGAACTCTATTTTGCATCTAATCATTACTGACGATAAGCGATTAATCAATAAAACTAGCCCGAAGCGCGGATATTGTGTGTAAAAGCCCCCAATCTGCGAATCAGCGCCAAAACTGAACATCCATTGCCCCAAAGTAATGCCCTGTATTAGGTGGAACTAGAAGGGTTTAATTTTTTTTAAGTTACTAAAATATAATATTAAAAAACAGGTCTTAAAAAAATTTCATGAAGCAGGGATTAAAGTTAAAGTCGGGTTTTCTGGCATACATTTTAAGATGATATTCTTTATTTCATTTCTGCTATCCTTTTATTACAATTTTTTGTTTTAAGAACCCATTTGTTAAATATAAAAGCTATTTAAAATATGTAAATATGCCTTCAGGTCAGGGATGGAAAATTCAGTACTATGGCACTTTTTCAGTATTTTTTCAATACCACGGTAACCCCACGTCAGTCTTAGTACTTTTTTCTTGTTATGTTTTGGAATTACAGACAAAATTGTTAACGTTTTAAGGAAAAACAATATTCCTCGGGAACAAATTATTATGCTTACGGCTGATAATTGCAATGTAATCATGGGGCAATTTAGTGACGTTCAGGCCAGATTAAAAGAATTGTTAGCAAATTTGTTCGTAAATGGCTGTGATGCCATAATTTAAACTTAGCTTCGTCTGCAGCTTATTTATGTCTACCTTAAGAAATTTATAAATTTATGAAGGAAATAAGTTTTTACTTTTGTAATAGCTCAAGTCGAAAAGAAGAACTTCAAAATTTTCAAGACTAATTTTGAACAGAAGTTCACGTAATTCGAAGCTATGCCCAAATAGATGGCTTTCGAGGCAGGCTGCGGTTGAAAGATTTTTGTAGCAATGGGAGCCGCTAACGTACTTTTTTTAATTTAAATAACTTTGAAAGAGGACATAAAACTGAACGCGTTAAATTTATTGGAACTAAAATTTTACACCTTTGAAACAAAGATTTTTTTATTTTTGTCATACCTTTTCAAAATACATTCCTTATTTCGTGCGTTTGCGGATTTCCCAGAAATAAAACATTTAAAAAATGAAGACATGTCGATTTTTTGGAAAAAATGTAAGCCAAATTAAGAACGAAACGGACGAACTTATGTTTCCTGATATTTCAAGTATTGCTATCGGAATATGTATTGTCAATACCCCATTTATCAGCAGAAATTGAGTGCACGTTTTCAATTCAAAATGATACAAAAACGAAAAAAAGAAATCGCTTGCAAGTACAAACTCTTTCAAATTTAATTAAAACTACAGATTTATTAAAATCAGCTGATTCTTGTTGATACAATAAATAGCTCTGTTTATTTACTTTTTACTTTTTGGGTAAAGTTTGTGCAAATGAGAGCAAGCATAAATTTCTCTCATAAAAAGAGAACATTACACAAAAATACGGGAACAGAAAAAACAAAATTTTAAGCACAAAACAACACCAAAAAAAATTGCGCCACTTTTGAAAAATTTTATATTGGCTCTAGAATTAAACTACTTTTACTAAAAATAAAACAAAACAAACACTTTTACAATAACTAACATTATGTTTCCCTAATATTTCAGTACAAAACTTTTTATTTAAGTACATTGTTTTATTCCACGACACTTTTTTTAGAATTTGGATCATGAACTTTTTTCCTTTTTTTTTTTTGGTTTTGTTTATGTTTTACAGCTGTTTGACAATTTACACAATTTGCACGAAGAAAAAGTCTGGGCTATTTCGTGCAAGAAGAAGAAGAATTTTATTCTCTCAAATCCGCTCTCATTTACACAAATTAAAAGTACGGGAACGCTTTTCGTGCAAATTGGGCTCCCGAGGGATCCCAAAGTAGAGTAAAGAAACAGAGCTAATATATTACTTATGTCTAATAGTCTTAAGGTACGTTCAGACTAATGAAATATTTGACGAAAATATTTGTTCTGATATTTGCTTCAAACTGTGTGATACAAAAAAATGTTTTGTTTAATGTTTAAACTAAGTTCAAATAAAGTTGGCAAATAGTGTCAAATAAACTAATTAAATAATGTTTGCCATGCGTTGAGACTTAAACAAATATTTGCATCAAATAATTATTTAATGAAAGTGTTCAAAAATGAAAATATATTTCACAAATAGTAAAAATTCTGTATTATTCTGTGGAGCAGCATCTCTGATAGTGTAAGAACAGGAGAATGTAAAAGAAAAAAACTAGAAGGCAGTGGGTAACGGTAACATGGCTTAAATTTGCGAAAAATTGCAAACTTGGAAATAAACCTTTAAATATATTTAAAATCGATTTTTCCATTTTCCATCACTGCATTAAGTTCTTATGAAATTTTAAGTTCAAACTCAAAAGATTTTCTTCTCTCTTTTTTTATAAAAGAAAAGTTCATTAAACTTTAAAGATATTAAATTTTGTTTTTTTTTTACAACAATAACAACAAAAACTGCTTACGACTTAAAACTTTTAAACAATCTGTTTCAACAAAAATGTCATTTGCCTACAAATTTAATTAAAATGGCTTTAAGACAAATTTAATTGTAGCACAAACAAGATTAATTATAACGATAAAATACAAGCAAACAGACTGCTTAAAACAACAACAACAGTAAAGACAAAATATCAGAAATATTTCGTTAAAAAACAATTTTAAAACAATTTGACAAATATTTTATTTATTCGAACAATTACGAAATTATACTCAATATTTAGCTCAAAGCTACAAATGAATATTTTCACAAATGTTTTTTTAGAGCAAAAAAAAAAAATTATTTTCATGAGAATTTGTTTTCTAAGATAAAAAAAAATCAGGCCAAATTAAGCCCAGAAGCTTTTAGAGCAAAAAATATTTAAGATCAATAACACATTTGGTGGTATAGTTTTATTTATTAGCTAATGGAGTTTTTTTTGTTCTCAGTTAAGTTTTAAAAGGATTTTTTATTAAAGATTAGATACTTTATAAGGCCCCTTTAAAAGAAACGAAAAGTAACGAGTTTAAAGTTGAAATTCTGCCACCTGGTTAATAACAAGTTTGCACAATGGCCTTAAGGTGTTATAATTTCGGAAGCAAACAATTATCAATAAAAACTTTGCAAATATTAAGTTGAGGTCAATTCGTAAAAAAAGCAACAAACCAAACAAAAAAAAATAAACTTATTTATTTTTTTTTAGCTGAAACTGTTTGAGTAGAGTATTTTTAAGTTTTTATTTTTTTTAATTTTCTACAAAGTTGTCTTAAGAAACTTAACCCGTGCTGGTGATTTATTCATGAAGAGATAATGTTGCCTTAATGAATAATTTGTGTTAATGTTTTCTTAAATTAATAAAAAAAAAATACAAGAAAAAATATTGTTTTCAATATTTAAATTTGTGCTGTTTGTATGCAAAGTTCTTGTATTTACACAGTAGTTTTTGCCCCTTTTAACTTTTAGCTTAACAAAATATGGGTGTGCTTGATTAAAGTTTTTTTTTTCAAATGCCAAATGAAAACAATGTGTTTTTGAAAAATTTCAATTTAAGATTCATAAAACAAACAAAACGTAAAACATAATTCTGTTTTTAACAACAAAATTGAACGAAAACTTTAGAGTTTTAAAACTTAAAATATCAGCAGCGCATTTTAAAGAGGGGTTGGTAATCCTTTTTTCATTTTAATTAGGAACATACGCGTGCTACTAATAACCACTGATATTCCATATATTTTAAAACAGAGTCAGTACAAAATCTGAACTTTTTTCGGTTGGGGTAAAAAAAATTGAAACAAAAGGCCAAACTACAGTGCTCGATATCGATCGAAATTTAAATTTGTTTATTTTATGATATTTTATACAAAAAGCTGAGTCTTATAGGAAACGTCCTCATTTGGCTTTTACGAACGCTTTAAATCGTATTGACCAACCAATAATAGTTGCACGCTCCTCGTCCATTGATAAATTGCATCTTTAAGCCTTGTGCCTCGGAGCAGAATGCTGCTGGAGAGTCCATAGCTGTTTTTGGAACACAAACTTTGGCATCACACTGAAAGAACTTTCTTTACAATAATAATGAATTTTGACATTAACCCCATGACAAATTGCATTAAAAAGGAACCTATAAAGCGCTTCGTTGGATCAATGAAACCTTAAAAAAAATGTATTTAATGAAACATTACATTAGATCTATGAATATTATTCATTGCGTGAATAATCATATTTTATTAGATTCAATGATTTTATTTCATAATATTCATGAAAATATTCGTAAATTTGATGATAAATATACAAGATTTTAATGACACAATTTAATTGAAAACAATATTTTTATCACTATTTTAATGAAGACTTTCCAATTTTTTTTATAATTTTATTAATTCCCTGAGCAAATCCGGCGAAGCTTAACGCTTGTATAACTTTGAAATTCCATTAAGATAATGAAAATTTTCATTTAACTAATGAACATTTTTTTATGAAAATGATTTATGAAGCATTTTTCTATCAGCGCAGTGACCATATCGTAAAAGACTCTTCGCTCAATCCTGGCTGCAGGTGGATTATCAACTTTTTCTACATTTTTAGGCTAAGCTCTTTTTAATATAACCATACATACATACATACACCCTATCATTTTGTAAATTCTTTTTTTTTATAAATCAAACTTTTCTGTAATTTTTAGGGCTTTTAATTCAAATGTTAAATTAAATTTAATCAGGCTTAAGTTCATTTAGTTTAATTTTTTATTAAATTATTTTTATGAAGAAAGAAATTTTACAATGAATTTAAAAATAAATTGATAATTTTTTATTCTTGACTGAGCTGGGAATCGAACCGAGGTTTTCACGGACAGGTTGTCCTTACATGTTTCAATTGTAATCAAACAATCGCTTTAGAGGGGTTTGCCGTTTAACACTCACCGCCATTGACGGCGGCTGGCGTCAATTGTCAAACATTAACCTTTTAACCAAATGGTATCTTAACCTTTTCTGTAAAAGTTATTTGCGTACTGGGCCAACAGACGTTTGAATGTTTCCATGCAATTTTTTTTAAGCCACATTCATTCAAGATCCAAGTCTTTTTTATAAACTTTAGACGCAAAGAAAAACATGGTTGTGGTAAACATATTCTAAGAGCAACATATTATGACAAGATTCATGATTGTAGTCGTCATATTACCCTTGCTATTGGAATCATATTATGAGTATATGATATTCGTAATATTACATCATAATGTTTTTCTCTTAATCATATTCTTATCATGTTATTCATAATAAGTTTAGAAGTAATCATATTATCACAACTGACACAACCGGTACAAAATTATTTTACAAATGGCGAAAACAAAATATTTTTGGAGTAAGGAGATTTTGATTGCATCTTTAACATATTATGAGTACACGAAAATTATCATGTTACGGCTATTAAATATCATGAAATGGTTGTGAGTAGATAAAATAATATGTTTACAAAGTTATAATTTTTCTTCTCTCTCATTTTTTGTTGTCAACTCCCAAAAACCAGCTACAGAACTGAACGCTTTTAAAGTAAACTACAAGCTCATGGACCAATTAGTAGCTCTGCTCGAAACGCCTGCTGAATTTTTTACAGAGTTGTGTTTTTTACGTGCAGTTGTTTTTGACATTTCTAGCATTTTGCGCGTTAATAAGATTTCTGTATGACGTGCAAAATTCCCAATTTTTCATATTTGATAAATACTCTGAAATTTATTGTTGAGGGAAAGCTGGTTCCTATACGCAATTTACTGGTTGCTTGGGCCAGGTCATCAGGAAACCTTTTCCAAAGATTTAAGGAAAGCTAAAATTAATATACAAATACAAACATAAAGTTCAAGCGAATAAGAATTTTAAACACTCAAAGTCTTACTTGTAACAATATCAAAACTTAAACAAAACACCAACAATAAACAGTGAGTTTATCTTTTCTTTCATTCCCCTACAATTAATTGGGTTTCTTCCGACTCGAATTGTAGTTGTATGTGGGTAAAATGCAGGGCTGGCAAAACCCCGGGTTTTTTTTTAACAAAAAACCTAACCCAGCGGACTTTTTCATTGGTTTTTTTTTTGGGTTTTATTGGGTTTATTTTTCCACTTACATATGTCAGTGTTTGCGCTGCTATTTTTATGATTTTTTTTAATTATTTCCTTGTAAGTATACCCACACCACAATAGGGGAGAGGGTATTATGCATTTGTGCTGATGTGTGTAACACCTTAAAATATTGGTCCTACACCAACCTTAAAGTATACCGATCGACTCAGAATCAATTTCTGAGTTGATGTAACGATGTCCGACCGGCTGGCTGGCTGGCTGTCCATGTAACCTTGTGCGCAAAGTACAGGTCGCACAAGGACCAAGCCTATTGAAAATGGGCCAAATCGTAGGACCACAAGGGGAAATAGAAGGCAATTTCTGTTCCTTTTGAAACTATCAAACCAATTTTAATGATATTTAAAATGCAGATAGATCCATATTAGTACGGACACATAAGCTATGCATGTTTAAAAAAATAGGACCTCGAGGGGAGATTGGTGCCAATATTTGCCTCTCAGAAACTATCAAACCGATTTGAATGAAATTTAAAACATAGACAGATCCCTATTCATATAACCATACGCCTTGGAAAATTTAGTTTTAAAAACTGTGGTTTAGGGTATCATATGATGACTAAACCTTCTTACTTGTTTTTAATGTATAGGATTTTAACTTCAATTTCGGACTTTTCGAAATCAAATTCATGTTTAAAAAACAAATTCAGAATTTTGGAAATCAAATTGAGTATGTACGTATTTTACAAATCATATTCCGCATTTTTCAAATCAAATTCGGGACATTAAATGTTAAAATCAATTTTAATCAAATTTATTTTAAAAAGTGTGATTTTGATTTTTAAAATGAATTAGATTTAGAAAAGGCCGAATTTGAAGTTAGATACCGTAAAGTGGTATACTATCATGCTTCAATTAATAAATAGAGAAAAGCCCTCTAACGTTAAATCTACATACAGACAAATGGGCATATAAACAATTTGTATGCATTTTATAATCCTTTTCTTTTATATTTCTGTAAATAAAATGTAAAAATTATACCATCTTTCTTTAAATACATATAAAGAAAAACCGACTTGGGTTTTTTTAAACAAAATACCCATCAATACCCGGGTGGATTTTTCTGGGTTACCCAGTGGGCAACTAACCAACCCTGGTAAAAAGAAAAATTAAAAAACAAACTGCATCGTTTTTTTGTCTTCGTAAGAATACAGCAAAGAAACCAATTTGCCCGTTCAGTTTTTTGCACGTGCATATGCCCTGTATGACGTGCTTAATTCCCAATTTTTTATATTTGACCAATTTTACTGTTGGATTGTTGTGTTTGAGCGCAGACCTACTAATTGGGCCGTGGGACAGCTTTTGAAACTTGGGAAAATATAAAACTTGTCTTATTTTTAACTCGGTTCATTGAGTACATAACAGAAACACTTCACTACACAAACGTATTGTACAGTCGGCCGACTTAATCAATAAACATGTGTAGTGTATGGCCCGGCAATAAAAACAGTTTAAACTTCCCAATAAAAATGTTATCATTTTAGTACATTTAAAAAAACAAGCGCAGAATAATGCGCTACGCAATAAGACATACAGAAATACCGTAAAGTAAGTGAAAGAACTGTCAACCACTTTTATAAAAAAATAACATTTCAAGTGCAGCGGCATTCCCTTACTACGAAGCAAGTTTGTAAGGGAGAATACTAAAAAATAACTGTTTCAAAACATTCAGTGTGTAAAACTGATCGTTACATCTAATTAAAAAATTTTTAGATTTCTGGAAGCACGAAAACTACACGAGCGCTGATATAGGCGCTGGCTAATACACACTACAAAGAAGCAGCAGGGAAGCGAATATCATTCGAGTGAATTTTTAATTTAAGTTAATAAAAATGATTGAATAGCTTTGCATTATACGTTATAAGTAAGCAGGTGGTAAGTGAATAATTAAAATCATTATTAAAAAAAACTTCACAAACAGTGTTCTAAGTGCTTCTGCTATTCCCTTACATGGATGCAGGTTGTATTGCAATGATTTTAAAATGTGTTTACGATCATTCCCAAAATATAACCGAAGATAGAAATAACATTTACAGTTTGTTTTTATCAAATCAAATTGTTTTAAAGTAGAGAGAAAAAAAAGTAGTGCTTCCAAGTGGGAATTCGCCATATAAAAATCATGCCTCTTTTAAGCAGGTTTGTAAGGGGATATTGTGCTTCCCTCCCTTACAAAACTGCTTACCAGTCAGCCCAATTTTTTACTGAGATCCAACAATTTGTATATGCGCTGAATAATGCGCTTTATGTGTCAAAAATGTATTGCTTCAAAGTGGGAACTCGCCATATAAAATTCATGTCTTCTGTTTAAGTTAACTTAAATAATAACTGGTTGCTCGGTTAAGGTTTAAGGTTTGCTACCCTTTTTTAGCAATCTTATTCTTTCGGAGTGTTTACTTATACTTAAAATACCGTTAACGGTTAATAAAACATTGTTTTCGCCATCTTCAAGTTGTTGCATCTAAAGTTAGTTATTGACATAACTACCAAGCGTTCACTATCGAATCTTTAACCCTGCAGTACTAATGTTAGTCATTTTGACTAACACTGTTTTTATTTTTGCGTGTAACTTTTTTTTGCTGCTATGAAAAGATCTCATTTTTTTGTAATCTCAGTTGATGGTACGCTCTTGCTTATAACGGTCACTTTGCTGCAGTAAGTAATGCTATTTTTGAGTTTTTGAAGTCATGTTAGTCAAAATGAATGAATGGAGCATTTCACAAATGTAAATAAAACTCTAAAAAATATTTTTTTTTTGCCTTTTCAGCATTATTTGCCATGTTTTCTTAAATTACCAATGAATTTAAAATTTTTAATTTTTATTTTTTTACTTATATTTTTCATTAAAAAATTTGTGTTTGCGAAAGTGTTCCTAGAAGAGCGCCTTTAATGAAATAAATGCAAAAATTTAATTATTTTGGAAAACTTTCATATTATTGTTTTTTTAGACACTGGACAAAATAAGTTATCAAATTAAAAAAATATTAAAATTATTTCATGTGAAGCTAACAAAAAAAATCGGAGTTATATTCATGTTAGCCGATTTGACTAACAATTATTATTAATGTAGAAAAAAATCATGTTAGTACTCTAGGATTAAGGTAAAAAAAGAAATCTTTTAAATATAAACAAAATACCAAGTTTTCTTTTATTTCATTTTTTTCCGTCTTGCACGCAAACACTTCCGTAAGCGCAATGGTAAGCGAAACTTTTATATTTCCCCCTTACAAGCCTGCTTCGTTGGAATCTCCATATTTTACTGGGTTATGAAATGTTTTAAAACTGTATTTAAAATGAGCTGGAGAACTATCTGAAAATTCAAATTTTTCTGTTAGAAAAGATTTAAAACTCAATAATTTCACCGAGAAACGTTTAAAGCCTGAATAAATTCTTCGAGAACAGTTTGAAAGTTAAGCTACATCGTTTTTTAAGATCATTCTGAAAACTAAACGGTTAAGCTAAAACTACAGAAAACTAAAGCAATTTGCTTGCTAAATGTTTTTTTTGTTATTCAATCCGATACCACAAGTTAAATTTTTAATGTGACCTCTCTATGACTTGGGGAAGTTTCGATTACACCCACAACCGTTGATCGATATGCCAGACGTGTTTGCTTAAATACTTCTTTCTGTGGCCGTATTCTGGAATTCGCTAAAGCTTAATCTCTATCGCTAAAAATCTATAAAGTTGACTTAGCGATTATTGGCTGTGAATGCAATTCTCTAACGTGCACTACTAAATTTGGCACTGCAATAACAACTTAATTAGCCGCAATTTTAGCATTTAATGTCATCGCTAAAATGTTTAAATTTTGTATTCTCTTAGGTATTTTAGCGATCGAGATTTAGCTTTAGCTTAGCGAATTACGGAATACGGGTGCTGATCTCAGATATAAAGTGTAAATTACAAAATCGGTCCACGGGTTCAAAGGTTATGATCACATTTCTTAAATTCTAATCCAATGTCATACATGTATTATTATTATTTTAGAACAACAATATATGAAATTGTATTAAAATTTAAGAAACGTGATCATAACCTGTGGGTGTGGGTGCAATCGAAACAGTGTTGCCAAAACTTGGAGACCAAAAATGGGTAAATTTACGGGAAAAAATGGCTAAAAAAATGGCTAAAAGCTTTTTTAAATAAAAACACATTGAAATTCAATAACACAACAGAAATAATTCATTTAAAGTTGTTTACGATGAAATTGTTAGTTAAGATCAATTTCTTAAATAAGAATAAACGTTATTTAATATTCTGAAAGATATTTAAAAAATAAAATCATCGATAAATGTTATGTCGTTATTGTTCATCTCATAAAAATCACTCGTGCGATTTAGTTTTAATTAATTTAAAGATATATCACGACAACATTTACCCAACCTTTTGATTCCAGATCTACAATAAAAAACAAGTAAGAAAATATAGTCGGTCAACCCCGACTATATGATACTCATTAGAACCTGTCTACCAAATTTTATTAAATGATCTGCAAATTTGCGATATGTACTTTACGCACAAGGTTTACATGGACGTCCAGCCAGCCGGACAAACATCGTTAATTCGACTCAGAAAGTGGTTCTGAGTGAATCGGTTTACGAAAAGGTGGGCTTAGGACTGGTGTTACAAACATCAGCACACACGCATAGTACCCTCTCCACTATTGTGGTGTTGGTATAAATATTTCATTGATAAAATCGAATTAACGGTTGCTAAATGTTACCTATTTCTGAAATTACTTTTAACGATGTTTACTTCAGCATTAGACCATGGAAGTGAGAGCAACTTTATAGTAAATTCAGAAATTTCTAAAAAAAATTTGTTGCCGCCAGCATCTTTTTATTGAAATACTTGCAACCAGAAAGAAACACCGATGTTTGTGTTTATCCGTTTTATAAATTTAATATTGGAATACTGTTTCTTTATTTTGAAAGATGTTCATCATCGTTTATAGCGATTTTCAACATTTGTAAAAGTTGTGATTTAAATTAAAGCCGTTTTAATTATTTAAAATGTTTATTTTGCTTTTATATATTTTTATAATAAAATAAAAATTATTCTTTTAAAAGAAAAACAGCAAGAAAAATTTTATGGCTAAACCAGTTGAAAAATAGCTAAAAAAAATGGCTAAATGCATTTTTTAATGGCTAAACAGGGTGAAAAATGGCTAAATCTAGCCACTAAATGGCTAAATTGGCAACACTGAATCGAAACTATCGCAAGTGATTGATAGGTGGATTCACATTGAAAATTGAATTGCGCGTAAAAACGCGAAATGAATTGATCTAGAAAAACTGAGAGATACGTATATTTATTTTTTAAAGCTATATTTTCCGAATCTGGTCAGTTTGATCATGGGTGAAAATCGTGTCGTACAGTGTATATCAAATCTCAGATTTATTTCCCAATGCTGTGCCACAACTCTGAAATCTTTAACGTTAAGTTCAAGTAGAATTTATTGATTCTTATAGATAAACATTCAATCATGTTAATATTTTGATTTTTCAAATAAACAATGCACAAGGGGATCAACATGATTTAAGAGCGAAGCAAACACAAAAAAGAAACATTTCTGAATATTTAAACACACATAAGTCACCTTCCATTTTATACTTTTTTCCCCCCGGTTTATTTTGCATATGAAATTTACTATTAAAAATGTAGTCGTAAGAAATTGTTATGAGCGGTTTTTTTATGTTAGATTTTATTTTTCTTCTTCTTCTTCGTCAACATAAAACCGCACAAAACTGTTGTTGACAATATCTATTACCATCGTTCTCTATTTCAAATACAACATAAAAACGAAAAAAAAGAAAAATAAATCAATGAAAAAATATTCAAAACCATCTATCCATCCATAGAAACAGCCAGTCATCTATCCATCCATCCAATCCATCTATTCATGCATCCATTCGTCTATCTATCGATAAACCAACGTTTGAAATGATGTATGACCATGGGCCATGGCCCATGTGAGTGTTTGGCTGTGTGAGTTTTTGAAGGCTGGCTAAACCACCGTTTGTTTGCGTTACAAATGACAAACACACACACAAACATAAAGGTAGTTACTTACCCAAACACACTTGCATTTGACAATAATTCGTCTATTTCACCTTCTTCTCTTTTTTGATATTTTTCACTGAAATTGCCTACATTTCATCATAAGTACCGAGTTGGGTCTGTGTGAATATGTATGTCCGGATTTGAACTACATTATAGAACATACACGTAAGAGTACTTTTAATAACGAGTACAATCACTCCCAACATTTTAGAGTCAACGTTGTGGAAATAAGGAACAAAAATGTAACAAAAAAAATATATAAAAAAATTGTGATAAAAATCTTTTGATATGGAGTTGGTAATAAAAGCGTATCGTTTGAAATCGTTTTGAATATTTGTTTTGAATTTTTTTTGTTGGTTTCTCCTTACTACGCTTTGTTTCTGATGGCGTTCGTTAAAATGATAGATTGTCCATCAAAATGTATGCAAAAAAATAGTGGAATAAGAATTATGCCAAGGAATTTAAAGTCGGTCAAAGACGACTTGCAACGCAAGTGCAACCGTCTTATGAAAAAAAATAATGCCGTGGGTGCTTTAAATGTCAAAGATTTTTTTCAAGCCTTGTTTTTCTTTATATCAAATTTATATCACAGTAAAAATTATTAGCACAGAAAAAATTATTGGTAGTTTTTTATTAATTAAAAAAATTGTTCAAAAAGTATTAAAATTTGATAAATGTGATAATTGAATCAATTATTCGATTTAATCAACATTTTAGTTGTTTTGAAATAAATTTTTAATTAAAATATTTATTAAATAATAATAATAAAATTATTATTGTTGTTGGAAATTGTTAAAATCAATCAACACATTGTTTGAAACCACAAAGTTTTTTTAATCATTGTTTTAATTAAAATTAAAAATATCATTTATTAAAAAAAAAATATTCAAAATTTTTACAATTTTTAGTAATCAATATAATCATTTTGGTAATAGGTGCAAAAACAACAAATAGGTTGCTTGATTCTATGAATTTGGAATAAAATTGGTGATTAGAGACAATTTTAAATTTTTTTTGTGATTAGTTTTTTTATCAATTAAAAAATTATTTAAAAAGTATTTAAATTTTATTAATGTGTTAAAAAGTAATTTTGATTTAATTAACATTTTCGTGGTTTTAAAATAAATTTTGAATTAAAATATTAATTAAATAACAAAAAATTATTTCAAAGTTTTGCTTGGGATTCAAAAATTAATTAACAAGGTTTCTTTCAAGTGTGCTAAATTAACAAGGTTTCTTTCAAGTGTGCTAAATTCCCATTTGATACTATTGAGAAACTGAAATTTGTTGTTGAAGGGCATTTCACTGGTTGCTTAGGCCAGATCGTCAGAAAACTTCATCCAAAGATTTAAGAAAAGCTAAAGATATTAAACAAATAAAACTGTTAAGCGAATAAGAATTATAAACCTCAGTTTTACTTGTAACAAAAACAACAACAATAAACAGTGAGTTTAACTTCTCTTACAGTCCCGACTACAATTGGTTGATTTTTTGTCAACTCTAAATGCAGTTGTAAGTGGGTAAAGAAAAAACAAAAATAAAAACAAATTACTTTATTTTATTTTGCCAGTTCAGTTTATTTACTCGGCCACATGCATATTAGTTATCAAAGTTTTTGTTGGGATTCAAAAATTAATTGACAAGGTTTCGTTTAAAATAAAATAATTTAAACTTGTGAAATTGTTGTTGGAAATTGTTAAAATCAATCAACACTTTATTTAAAACTGCAAAGTTTGTTTAATCATTGTTTTAATTAAAATTAAAAATATCATTTATTAAAAAAAAAAAAAAATTCAAAATAATAAATTTTTACAATTTTTAGTAATCAATATAATTATTTTGGTAATGGGTGAAAAATCAACAAATGTGTTACTTCATTCTATGAATTTGGTGATTGGAGACAATTTTTAATTTTTTCTGTAATTGTTTTAAACAGGGACCGAAAATAATGGTTATTTTTTTTTAAGGTAACGGGGAAATTCCTTTTAATTGCAATTGTTTATTTTTTACCATTATCGTAACATATATTTTATTTTTGGTTTTCGTAACCATTTAAAGTAAAAAATATATTTTTTTTTGGTTATACATAATCGATATTTGTAACCAAAAAAAAAAATATTATTTGCTATAAAGGTTATTTGCACGTAGAAAACAATATGGTTGGAGGTAACCATATTCTAAAAGCAACATACATACTAGGGTTGGATTCCAACAATGTTTATGTTTGCAGATTACCACATTATGTCTAAATATTAAGATAGTATGGTTAAAATCAACAAAAACAATTCCGAAATCAACCATAATATGGTCAAAATGAACCATATTTTTGTAATATAATGGTCAAAATTAACCATAATATGGTCAAAATTTCCCAGAATTTTGACAAAAGTTACCAGATTATGGTCAGAATTCACAAAAATACGGTCAATGTTTATTTCATCCATTTTTTTTTTGCTTGCTTGTTAAGTATCATATTGTAATTTTATTTAATTTTTTATTCCTGATATGTGGTATGTTCTACTTTTATAAAAAATCCCCTTTGATTCATATTCCAGCCTGTGACGTCCTTCATTACCATTTTTTCTGTTCTATTAGTTTATTCTACGTAAATTTTAGTATTTTAATTAATAATTAAAATGGAATGAATGAAAAATTTTAAGCAAACCAAGCAACTATTGTAAGATGCAAACGACCGGAATGTTGTTGCTTTTTAAACATATCGTAATTTTAAATTAAACATACAATGTTTTTTTCGAACACATTGAAGTTATTATATACTTATGGATGAATTTAACCATAATATGGCTTCCGCGATAATAATATGGTTAAGGTAAACATAATATGTAGCTTTATTGTATCAAAACATTATATTGTTAAATTCAACCATATTTGAAGTGTCAAGGGAGGTAAACAATTTATTGTTAAATATAAACAAAATATTATCAATCGTGAAAAAAGTTTTGTTAAAAACAACAAAAGTTTGTTTGTTGCCATTGCATGGACCATAATATTTTTTTTAAGCCAACCTTCAAACATGTTTTTTCTCTGCGTGTGTAACCAAAAAAAGTTATTATTTTTTATAATAGATATTTGCGGTGCAAGTTTTCAAAGGCATATGCCATTTTTGCCATTTCTTCAATTATTTCGTAAATATCCAATTTTGGCCCCGCTTGCCAAAAAAATACCTTTTTTTTTTTGCAACTTAGAAGAAATTTTTAAATAAGCTTAGCGAATACATATAAGAAATGCTTAATGAATGCTGCAATAATTAGTCGTAACAAATGACTAAAGGCTCAGTTAGCCGGGAGTAACAGTAACGTTGAAAATCAGCTGCTTCATTTTTTAACTCCCTGTTAACTGAGCCTTAAAGCTTCGTACTGACGATGCACAGTAGGGTTTTTGCTACCAAAAATGGGAATTAATTGCAAAACGAAATTTAGGAGAACCGAACACATTTTCGCAGTACACAACATTAAACATCAGTAGTGCAAAAATTTTGTTTTTGACAACTACCGTTATGTCACTATACAATTTTAAAGTTTGAGCTTTTTGACGTTTTCCTCGCGTGCAATAAAAATATCAACTTTTGGTGTCTTTAAAATTAGTTTTGAGAGTTTACTAAAGTGATAATTAAGAAAATGTTAATGGAAACTTCAGCCTCAGGTTAGTAGGATTAATTTATGTTTTTTGTTTTTATGTGTAATTTTTGTTATTATTATACCCTTCACCGAAGGTAAAAGGGTATATATAAGTTTGTCATTCCGTTTGTAATTTCGACAATATTGGTCCTACAGCCTATAAAGTATATATATTCTGGTTCCTTATGAAAAGCGAAGTTGATTTTACGATATCCGCCTGTCCGTTGAAATGGGTTTTTCGAAGGCCCTATACATGATGGGGGCCAGGTTATTATACATTTATGTCACATATGGACTTGCATTTACACGCCTACAAAGGGCAATTGACTGAAGAACTAAAGCCTCTTGACCATTCCAAACGTCGTCAATGATCAGAATGGTGGCAAGAAATCATCTTCAGTGATGAGGCACATTTATACCTCATTGAAATTGTCAATTTGAAATTTTTATAGAACCTTTATTTGCTATACTTAACAATTTAAAAGGTACATACTTTATTAAAAAAGAGTTTAAAGTTAAATAAGGACCAGTCTCTTATACACTGCAAATCAAAGGAGTCGGATTCGTACTTAAAAAATTTCATCGAATGGAGTCGGAGTTATCACTTTTTCTCGACGACTCCACAGCCCGGCTTAAGACTTAGTTCTAAAAAAAAGTTTAAATCATTTATGTTTAAAAATAAAGCTTTAAATTCAGTGTTTTAAGATAAAGCTAATTTACTTCAAGAGATCATAAGAAATATTATAACTGCAACAACTACTATCTATTGACAGATCTTTAGTTTTTATTAAACTTGAAACAGTTTTTGGGTGTAATTGATTTCATCTTTTGCGTTCAACTGGTGCTGAGAAATATTGTTATCGATAAAGTTCCAAAAGCTATACTTGAAATATAAGCAAATATTAGATCATCCATTTCGTTCTTAAGATTGTCTATATTTTTCCAAAAAGTTGAACTTTTTCCAGTTCTGCAAGGCTTTATTCTAGTACACGGAATTGAGAATTGGAATTTTCATAGTTTTCTTTCTCGATTGGAAATAAAATTAATAACAATGGTATTATGATATGGTTTTTCCCGGAAACAATATTTAAAACAAATTTTAAGGTTTTATTTCGAAAATAAAATTTAGTTCTTAATGTTTCACCAAATCTCAAATACAATTATAATTTCGTTGTTAACTTTGCAAGTTTCTATAAATATGTCAAATCAAGTTTCACAAAAATTACATTTAAGGGTAAATGATTTTAATTAGAATTGTGGTTATTTTGTTGAACTATTTATGGTTTTTAATCCAAATTTTTAATATTTTAATCAGGCTTAAGTTCATCAAATTTAATTTTCATTAAATTATTTTTATGAAGAAAGGAATTTTACAACAAATGATTTTCATTTAAATTTTCCACTAAGATATTATCCAATGCATCCCTTTTTAATTTTCTAGCCACTTGTAAGAACAAATATCCCATTCTGAATGGCAAAGTATGTATCCAGGCAAGGACGGCTTCCATTTCATTATTAACGTCGTTAATTATATTTAATATACAACAACATAAATTTGGCAACAAACAGATGATTACCAAGTCTGCTTTTGAAAGATCACATAACAGTTAGAAAGTACTAAAAACAACACTAGGGTACTGCGGTATTTTCAATATAATAAAGAACTGAAAAAAGTACTAGAGCACTTAATTTATCAACACTGATTTGAAATGTTTTTAATCTCAATAAAATGTAAAATGTGCGAAAAAAGACAATAAAAAACATTTAATTTTGGTCAGCAAAATTATTGTTCAATAAGTCGGCTGATATCGTTCTCGAAAAAAATAATTTTGTTTTGCTTTTATGTTTGTAAACAACATAAATGTCAAATTGATTTCGAAAATTCGAAAACAGAAACTTCTACAACATAAGGGAAATGCTTCGTATTTTTCGATATAAGTTTTTGATATCGGTAAACTGACCCGAAAAAGCAAATTAATTACGACTTCGGTGCTCCCTGATAAATTGACTAGAACAGCTAAATTGAATTGAACTGAGACTGCAATGCAATACTGGCATTTGTCACATTGTACCTATTGCCAAGAAATCCAGTAAAAACTGTTACATCACAACAAAAACTAATAAAATCATTAATTTCAAGAAAATATAGTCCATACTTTCCATATCACCTTTTTTGAGAAGAATAACCAATAAATGTAATGTCCCAAGTCGGATTCAAAATATAACAATTTAAGGTTTTCATATTTTGCAATACATACTTGAAAAATATATTGTTACGTTACTCCCTTAAAACTATACATCTAATGCCCGTAATTTCTACAAAAAGAAAGCAGGTCGTGTTCATGCCTAACAGTTATCTATAACTATTTCAAAGTTTATTTTGCCTACGTGTTTTTACCTTCAGTTTTCCTTTAAAATATGGCAGCTGTTATAGGAATGGGCAAAAAATTTCGATATATCAACATATCGATATTAAAAAATAAAATAATCGATATATATCGCCGATATTTCAAATACCGATACATCAATTTATCGATATTGAAATACGACTATCGAATTCGATATTTTTTAAAGTCAGTCTTCCTTCATTAAAAACTCAAAATTTTAGGCGTTTTTCAATCAATATGTTTTTTTTAAGAATTGGCATCATATGTTTTTTAAACTAATATGAAGATCTAAAATGATTGGCATTTACAAGAAGCAGTGCCGGATACTAGATGCAGATTGACAGTAGAGCACATAAAGCAGAGAGTGCTCCCTCCTGGTGTCCATATCTACTGATTACTGGTTTGACTAAAACAATAAAAAACATTTCTAGTTAAAGTTTGTACTTTTGGGGTGCAATTAAAATTTTAAGGATAGTTGGTACTTCCATGACTTATTTACTTCCATTTAAATTTTTCGTAATTTACTTTTTTTTTTGTTTTTGTTATAATTGAATTTTTTGTTTTTATTAATTTTTGGAAATAAAATTAAACAATAAAAAGTAACAATGTAATTGCATATAATGTGTTTGTTCCAGCGTTCGAAAATAAACAGTACATTATTTAGCGTTCGGCTCACACACCCAAGAACGATATCTATTATTTTAGTGTTTGCGTAGACATACACAACCCTTAATACCGTTCGTAACTATTTTCAAGAAAGAACCGAACATTATTTAATGTTCTGCTCTTCGTTAAAAAACAGAACAATTGTAGTGATACTGTAGAAAAACATTATATTTTAATGTTCTTTAGTGTTTTTTTTTATAACAAGTACATACAAATTTGGGTTGCCAGAGTTATTTATTATAAAAAGCTTTAAAAAACAAGATATTTGAATGTCTCGGGGGACAAAAAGATAAAATAAAATATGGAACTGTACTTTTAATTATTTTTAATTTAATAACTTACTAATTATAATTAGGTATGAATGTTATTTTTGAAATATCAAATTCAATTTTTAATTACAATATTTTGTTCCCGACGTTTGGGCGATTGTTTGTCGACTATTTCAAGGGGTTGTAATATGAAATTTAATCACATTAAAAAGTTTTAGATGTACTCAGCATACAAATATAAAACATAATTTTAATATATAAATTAGGCTTGCCACAGTTTATCGCACAAATTAAATTCATCGTCTTCACTTTCCTTATAATTTTCTTATTTTTCACTATCAGAATCATAAAAAGAACTCTCTTCACTTCCACTATCAGATTTATATAAAATGTCATTAATAAAAAAACTTCCATTGTTTGTTTGATTGTCCTGAAAATTAGTTTGCTGGTATGTTGGCGATGTTAATTTTTCGGCTTCCTATTTTGCCAATCTTTTTGTTTTTTTGGCTGACATTACTTTTTTTTATTTAAAAATCACTTTTTACAAAATTTTATTAATTTTTATATGTTTACCTTAACAGATTTTAATTTTAATATTTATAATATATTAAATTTTATTTAATCTTTTAAAAATTATAACTTAAAACTTAAAGTTTACACCACGAGATCACTGACATTATTATTATTAATAAATTAACAATATTCTAATATTTTACACTTGCTTCAAAGCTAGCTATTTTTACAAATAAAAATCAGTTTTTCATCATCTAGATAAATAAATAACTTCACAACAGTCATTTTTTAAACACCTGTATGATCAATTTTCGATTGCTGTATGTTTTGTTATTGCATTTTCAATAAATTACTTTTTAAGCATAAGAACGAATCATTTTCGAGTCTTTTTTCAAGCGCGCAAGAGATTAATCAGTTTTTAATCATCAAAAGTAATCGAGGAAGACTTAAGCTACGGTCACACTTATTAAATATTTGACCAAATAAGCGTAACCCCTTCTTTTGTTAATAGTTATTGAGATGTAAAATGGCCTTAATATCAGAAATCAAGCTAATTATACTACTAGACATAGCAAAAAAATTTTTTTTGTAAGATGTGGTATTATATTCTTAATAAATATTTGAATTGAAGGAAATAATTATTTAGTTTGCTTGTTGGTCCCGTTTTTTTCGTCAAATATTTGATAAGTGTGACCGTAGCTTTAGTTAAGTGATTTTTGATAAAACAATCTTCCAAATGCTAGTAGGGTATATTCGCCTTGCTTATACACAACATTACTTGTGTATTGAGCTTCAAATTAAAAAAAATTCGGCAGTGGAATAAAGATTATCTGGTAAAAATATCTGCTTTAATTGCTTATGTATTAAAAAAATAAAAAAAGTTTCTAGTACTAAAATAAGTGCTAAAGCTCTCGATTTTGTAATTTGTAGGTGCAGATAACGAAAAAGTAATTTAAAAAAAATCGGGACAAATGGCGTCAAGTTCATAGTATAGACGGGACATTCCATTCTAAAACTGGACTGTCCCGGCGAAAACTGGCCAGTTGGCAAGTCTAATTTAAATACATATTACTTTAAACTTTAAATATATCATAGCTTAAGTAATGGCAACTATATGACAATAAAAATAACATTCATAAATTCATTAATCTAGCCAAAGAAACAACTACAGCATAATTAGTTATGTTACAAAAAGCAAATAAAAATGTTTATAAATACATATTAAGCAGTTTAAAGTGAAACAAAATTATTATAAATTCATTGAGTGCCTTTATTAAAAATTAGAGAAGTTTAACAAAAAGTAAAAAGTGTTATGGCCATTTTCTCAATGTACCGTTAAACTGCCTGTTACTTAATGTCAACATAAATTTATTAGACCGATAAACTGTCTGTTAACAATTTTGGGTTTCTCAATATACCGACAAAAAACATGGGTTTAAGCTGGCAACACCTCTCAAAATACATGTAAAAGTTGAAAGTCAGCTGATTGAATTTATCTGTACGGCAAATAAAAGGAAAATAAATAATCGGCAGATGAGTGCTGGTTAGCTTTCCGACAGAATAGAAGCAAATGAGACATTGAGAAAACCAAATTTCTTTAATGTGCAGTTTTTCGTTGGGAAACAAGTTAATCGTGTAATGAGAAAACGGCCATTAATGTTAAGCATTTCATGTCAGTTGTAGACTGCATGTAACATTGAAACTGATATTCTCATACTAAAATATGATAAAAAAACAAAGCAAGAAAATTGTATATGTATACACAATATATAATTTATTTATATATATTTATAGAGTTTTCCATTTAATATTTTGTTTTTCTTTTTAATTTTCTATCACAAAATGTATTTTATTTAAAATCTTAAGAAACAGCAATAAACAAGATTTATCTGTTTGTTCATCTGGCAACGTTAAGCAAATGTAAAACGAACAAACATTAATGAACCGAACATAATGAAGTTTGTGTTTTTAAAAAAAAACCGAACGGAATTAAATGTTTTCATCTTTTGTTGAGTTGCATGAAAACAGTATTATTTTAGTGTTCGAAAGATTACTAACAGGGAAACGTTTTTTTTTAATGATTTTCTACACAAACACTATTAGCGTTTGTGTTTTCCACAAATCTACCGAACCGAACACTAAAGAAAGATATATAGTGTTTATTTTCGAACACTGGTTTGTTCATAAATATGCATGTAGACAGGTAAATTAAATTTATGTAATTTGGTAATAGTTTCAGGAAAAAACGTTCAATATATCGATATATCGATATTTTTTAAATAATATATATCGATACTCTTAAAAAATATCGATTCGATATGTATCACATGTTACACCATAGGTTTCTATGCACAGCTATATTTATTTTTGTAGAAATTACGGGCATAAGTATCTAAGCAAAAACTCTAGCAGCTCTATCAACGGGTGTAAGTGTAACAGAAACTTCCACAAGTGATAGACAGGTGGATTCTCATCAAGTTTTTTCCAAGAACAGGCTTTATATGGGGCCTATGGTATATTATAGGCCAATCTACACGAAAGCTTTCAATGTGATTTCTAGTCTGACATTTTATTAAAAAATTATTATGCTTTACGGTTTTTCGCATTCTAAACGGTTTTCTCAGGCATACGCCCCGTATATATCGAGAGTGTCGATAATGCCCTGTAAAGAGATGGCTTCTGTTTATATATGGGGTTACCAGACGAAGTTGGGAAAAAATCGCCTCTAATCAGGACAGTAAAAATAGTAAAAACAAAAGAAAGCATTACATTGTTAATGGTAAGTTGCCAGTGGTATACAATTTAAATGAATTCGGTGTTATAAAATTATTTTTGAAAAAAAAACGTCAAATCAAGAAATCTTAAAAACTTGGTGGAATTAAATAAATTTTCTTGTTTACATATTTTATGAGAAATAAACTAAACAAATTGGAATTTTGTTCATTTATTTATTTATTTAATATCAATCTATTAACAAATTTGGGTTTATGTATATTTTTTTTTTATTATATTGAAGAACTAACTTTTTGTCAGCTGTTAAAAACAGGGCGATTCAATTTTGTGTTTTGTTCTCGTCAAATAAAAAATTGCAGTATTACATGTTCGGCAAGACATTTTATACATGCGCCTTTTAAAAAGTGGTATTTTTTTTTTGTAGAATATAAAAAGGGTGATTTCATGTCAAATGTCTTCCGATTTTGATGAAATTTTCACCAATGTAAGTCCTAATGGATAGTAGTTTAGACACAAATTGACAAGAGCGGTCAAAAAGTTTCTGATTTAGAGGAGGTCAAAGTTTGACATTTTGGCCACACAGGTGTTCTTTCTCATCCACGTAACTTATTGCCTATTGGTGTTAGCAAAATGAGTCCCAAGTAGCTTCGAAAGCTATTAGATCAATCTTTTGAAATTTGTTTTTTTTGTTTTTTAAAAAAATTTTAAACATGTTTTTTTTAATTAAAACTTTTTTTATTATCCGGAATGTGTTTTTTTTTTTTGCTCAAAAGAAAGGCCTGCATAGAGAGATTCAATAGAGTGAATTTTTAAGGGATTTATTATCAAAAATTTCTTACTTTTAAAAAACGTATGCCACAAATTTCACCAAACAACCCATACTACCAACTATAGGGCTCTCCCACCATAAGACAAACCAAAATAGAGGCATATTTAATGATATTTTCTTTGTTTTCTCTTAGAATTACAAAACAAAATATATTCATACTTATTCATTACATCGTTCACCTGGGACATATTTATTTATCTACGTCACAGACGCATAAGATTGGATTTTTGTTGAGAGTCGTCGCATATACTTTTTTTGATTACTTTGGCCGTCCCCATACTGTATCCATTGTACAGCCCATGGTATAAAAATATGTAAATAAAATCATAAATTCTTGTTACATTTCTGTTGTTTTGTAGATTTAGTTCCCAAAGATTGTTTGTGTGCCACAAAGGCAGGCAGGCAGGCAGGCAATACGAGAAGTAAAAAACCTCACCTTGATTTCTAAGATTCTTTTTCTTTGTTATTATTTTCTTTTACCATCCTTATTCATTATTTATTTTATCTTTTTGGTGTACGGTTTAGTGTATGGCTAACCAGCCAATTTTATTCACAAAAGAAAGTTATTTAATTTCTAAACGGACAGTGCAAAAAAAAAAAAAGAAAAATCAACATCGAAACAACAAGACAAACAGAAAAACCCATTGAAAATTTATATGAAAATATTAACTTTAATATTACAACCCACCCATTTCGTTTGACCTTTTGCATGCAAAAAGAAATGAGAAGAATACAAAAAAAAAAAAATAAATAAATACAAATATTTACCAAAGAGACAGAAACCACTACAAAAAAAAAAAAAATGAAAAAGAAATCCGTCTGTCTGTCTACTCTTGTCCTACATACAGCACTTGTTGAAATGTTAAAGTACGGGTACTTCTCGTTTAAAGGTATGTTAGTACTTACAGCATTCAAATACTCGTACATACGAATACATCCGTTTTATATGGCCAAAACGTATGACTTTTTTCTGTCTTTTTGCATATAAAGTCCAACAAATACTCAAATACATTTTGAGTTTTGTTGAAACCACAAAAAAAAAAAAACATTATTGATCATAAATTCGATAAATTTGCATTGAATGAATAAAAAAAACGACTTCATCTTTATAGACAAAAGAATGAGAAAACTCAAAAGAAAATTAAAATAAGTAAGAAAGTATAGTCGGTCAAGCCCAACGATATGATACCCAACAGCACAGAATGTAGTGGCACATAAGGTGATTTTAGGGAGGGGATTTATATAGGATATATGCGCAGTTCTGGACCTACCGACACTTCGCTGAGTCAGTGATCCCAAAAACTTAAATATATATGTATCAGTGAAGTTGATGTAAACCAAAAACTTGGCAAATACTCCACAAAAATAATACTTATGCCCAGTTTTCAGGATTGATATTAAAACACATTTATTTTTAAAATCGATTTAAATACAAAATTCTTTTCTTCACTAAAAACTTAAATCAAACTTAAGTCACCGATGTGGTACACTTAATTTCAACTTAAGTTTCCATTGTAATATTTTAGCAAGGTGGCCTCAATATCATAACAATACAACAACAACAGGCAAAGCATTAACAGTCAGCTGTTTTTTCAGACCACCTTGTAGATAATTACACTTTTTTATATTTTTTTTTTGTATTTAGTAATGCTACCATACTTTTATCTTAATTAAATAAGACTTTTCAAATAAAACTCAAAAACCCAATCTGTTTTAAATACGATTTAAGTTTGTTATAAAAATTAACTTAATATAGATTTAAATACTATCCTGAAAATTGGGCATAAGTTTCCGATGTGGTACACTTAATTTCAACTTAAGTTTCAATTGTAATTTTAAGCAAGGTGGCCTCAATATCACAACAATACAACAACAACAGGCAAAGCATTAATAGTCAGCTGTTTTTTCAAACCACCTTGTGAATAATTGCACTTGCTTATATTTTTTTTTTGTATTTAGTAGTGCTACCATACTTTTATCTTAATTAAATAAGACTTTTCAATTAAAACTCAAAAACCCAATCTGTATTTAAATACGATTTAAGTTTTTATAAAAATTAACTTAATATAGATTTAAATACAATCCTGAAAATTGGGCATTAGTCACACAATAAATAAAAAATTTAAATTATTTTTTATCGGTATTAAAAAAGTTACTAGGTCGTTTTAAAATATTGTCCCTAAAGCCTACAGTATACGGAATGTAAAAAGCCACATGCGCATGTGGTTCTGACGTAATTTTGATGTCACTACAAAGCCATGTGATGTGTGATGACGACAAAATTACGTCAGAACCACATACGAATGTGGCTTTTTACATTCCGTGTACTATAGGCTTAACTGTCGCCAAATTGTATGTCAATAACATTCATAAGAAATTTATGGCATAAAAAGGTATTTTCGGGAAAAGAGTTTGTTTCGTAGCTTCGGTCAAAAAAGAACCGATTCCAATAAAATTTGGTGAGATAATTAAGTTGCAATAAAATAAGTTTGGACCAAATTTGGTCTAAACAACAGCATAGCAAGATGGTTTATGGTAACAAAGATTATATTCCGGATAGAAGCTTATGTGGAAGTTATTGGAAATTATGGATCGATTTTCACTACTTTATACGCTTGGTCATTGTGACAACTATAACATGCATTCAAAAATAACAAATTTCTTCAAATTATCTCTAAAGTTGCGTCCTCTACTTTGCGCGCCAGGTTTTCATGGACAGCCAGTCAGCCTGTAAAGCTGGACGGAGGGACATCGTTAGATTGACTCGAAAAGTTGATCGGTATCCTAAGATATGGGACTATGATCAATATTTTAAGGTGTTGCAAACATCAGCACAAACGCCTTATACCCTTTCCACTATTATGGTGTGGGTATAACAAGAGACTCAAAAGTTTTGTTCTCCCTTCGGTCTGTCCTTTGTAATTTGCTGGTAAGAGAAAAAATTGAAATAAAATCCTAAAAAACGTTTTTGGTATTTGTATTTTCTGCTTGTTAACAATGACTGCAACAAAAAAAAAAGATGATGCAGCAGTAAAAAAAGATATTTCCAATGCTTACGAGATTATTGGCGATTTTATTCCTACACTGGACGACACTCGAAAAATCATTCATTTGAAAGAAAATTAAGAATTGCATTTAATAGTTTTGCAAATTTGTACTTTGGTTTTATTGTGAAATTAAATTCCTAAAATTTACATTAAAAACCTAAAATTAAAGTTCATGAGAGTGCTAGTGAATTATCGTCCTTGTAGATTTGTAGGGCGTACTGGCGAAGTCTGCTAAGTGGTTTTAACCCTCTGCGACTGACGTGACTTTATTATAACAATTATAACTAGACACCATTTCGACGGCTTATATTTTCTGTTTTGTAAACCACCGAATTTTTTTATTTTAGAATTTGGTTCGTGTTTGAGCGATCCATCAAAACAAAACTAATAAAAAATATCGAAAAAACTTGCACGTTGTTTGGGAGACACTACAAAAATATTAATGTAGTTATTTCTCAGACACCTACCTTATCCCAGGTCTACACTAAAGATAAATATCTCAGCAAGTTGGCAATAACGTCGGCAGAATAACAGAGTAATATTTCTTATTGCTCAGCTTATGTTGAAGGCATGTTGTAAAATTTCTTTCTTCATAAAATTAATTTAATAAAAATTTAATTTGATGAACTTTAGCCTGATTAAAAATATAGAAAATTTGGATTAAAAACCATAAATAGTTCAACAAAATTACCACAATACTAATTATTATTTATTTATTTTTTTTATCAAAATAATTTTTGCTGGAATACAAAATTTAATTTAAATGATTTTGTAATTCGTGCTTAATTCCCAATTTGTATTACTTGATAAAAACACTGAAATTTATTGTTGATGGGATAAGCTATTCCTATGCGCAGTTCACTGGTTGCTTACGGTTTCTTCACGCAAAATGTGTGTGGTTGCAAAAGAAATTGTTGCTCTATTATGAACACCAAGTGAAAGTGTAACTGTGATTGTGAACAAAGCCTTAAGCAATAATATTTTAATAAAACAAAGTAAATTCGTTTATTTCCATTCATAACACAAACAAAAAATAAATACTTTATATCATTTTCAATTAAATGAGTAAAAAGTGGAGAACAAAACTAATAAAAATGGACCAAAAAAAAAACCTAAAACATATTTTTAAAAGATCTTTATATTTGTCTGTTATCGAAGAGCTTTAATTGAGCATTGAACTACTTCTTCCTGGAGCGCACTTAGCGCAATTTTTTTGACATTTCGATATTGTTTTCATCTCCCCATTTAATACACTGTTCAAAGTGCTTTATTGCATCCTCGTTTTTTTCATTTTCATCACCTTCCCAGTTTTTTGGATCATCATGATTTTCATTCCTCCATTCGTTTAGATCGTCCGGTGTTAAATTAAACTAAAAATTTCAAAGGTATGACCATAAATTTGTTAAAGATACACACATATGAATTTTCAATTACTTTTGGAAAAATTTTATCAAGTTGCAACATCCCATTCGCGATCCTTGTGACATCTTTGTCAATCTGCAATAATCTTGACAATGGAATGTTAACATCCTCATCAAAAGAATCGTTTTTTCTTTAAAAGATTCAAAGGATTTAGCTATTATCGTCTAAAGTAAAATTTTTAAAACTATCAATACGTTTTCCTCATTGGACGATATAACTTTTGACAACAGGCTATTATTGTAATGTAATTTAACGTTCTTTATGGCATTTTGGTCCATAGGTGGTATCGACGTTGTGACATTTGATGGGATATACAAAACCCAAATCTTACCATCATTAAAGAGCCATTGTTTCGTTAGCTGTGTGGCAAGTGGCACCGTCCTGTTGAAACTACATATTCCAATTCGGGCCATAAAAAGTTCGTTATCATCTCACAATAGCGAACACCATTCACAGCAACTGCCTGACCGGCCTCATTTTGGAAAAAAAATACGGCCCGATGACGCCGCCAGCCCATAAACCGCACCCAACAATCATTTTTTGTGGGTGAATTGGTTTTTCGACAATTACTCTTGGATTATCATTTGCCCAAATACGGCAATTCTGTTTATTAACGAATCCGCTGAGGTGAAAATGTGATGATTTTCTTCGAAGACTGATAATCCACTGTTGCCATTTCTTGCCACCATTCTGACCATTTACGAGATTGAGAATGATCAAGAGGCTTTAGTTCTTGAGTCGATTGCACCTTGTAAGCGTGTAAATGCAAGTCTTTATGCATAATGTTTATCAACGACGAGCGTGAGAGGTGCAATTGTTGGGCACGACGACGAGTTGAGGTGGACGACCCTTCAGCCACACTATCGCAAACAGCAGCAATATATTCTGCAGTACGAGCTGTACGAGCATGCACTGTTGTTTTCACATCTCCTACAGACCCGGTTCGCTCAAATTTTTGCACGATTTTTCCGATTGTACGCACATTTGGACGATTAAATTGGCCGAAAAAAATCACGAAGTGCATGATACGCATTTTGATTTGAACGCCCATTTTCATAATAAGCCTGAATAACTTTAACACGTTGCTCGATTGTGTATCTTTCCATGGTTCAATTGAGTTAGTCTGGAATTGAGGAATGTCAAATGAAATGCAGAAAAAACTTGACGTTTAGGTGTGCTTCACATTCAACATCGGCCCTTAAAATTTATATTAATTTCGAGAAAACGTAAATAAATTACAAAACAGAAACTGGGAATTATTTCCTTCCGAAGGTTACTTTATATTATATTCAACATTTTTATTTTTCGAATTTATTCTATGAGCTAAATTTCAGTTATGTATTTTATAAAGCTTTTTGTAATAGTCCTATTCCTTCAATTTTTCAGAAATGACTTTATACACTATCAGACTATTATAAATATTATAAAGGAAATAATTCCCAGTTTCTATTTGTAAAAATAGTTGAGTTAAATACATTCAATTTATAAAGTATCACTATCCAGTGTGACACAAAGAATGCTGACGAAGGTCGTAGCGGGCCAGAAAATGCATTACATTCTGCTGGTGTCTAATAATTGTAAATTTTTCTGTACATAGAATATAGCTCATTGGTTTCCAAAGGAAACCTAAGGTAAAACGTAACAAGAAAATACAATATAATAGTCTGATAGTGTATAAAGTCATTTCTGAAAAATTGAAGGAATAGGACTATTACAAAAAGCTTTATAAAATACATAACTGAAATTTAGCTCATAGAATAAATTCGAAAAATAAAAATGTTGAATATAAATTACAAAACTTCAAAAAAAAATTTCGATACATTTAGTATCGACTGAAATACATAATTAGAAATAAAATTGCTTTCGAGTGGAAAATGTATTTGGAATAGTCCCCAGGATTGTTTTCAAAATTTGTTTGATTTTAATTTCACTCGAATATGATTTGCAAAACATATGGCTGTTTGTATTTGTGTTGCCCAGTGTTTGCAAATTATTTTCACATGGATTACATACGAGATCAGAATCAGTAGTAGTTGCACACATTGTAATGACAACATCGCCACCATCGCCAATAATCCAGGAGAAAGTTCTTCATAACAAAACAACTCAAGTAGAAACATATTTTAAGTGATCGCATACAAGATGTAAATGAAGAAAAGGAACAAAAAATCCAATCGAAAAGAACTAAGTAAATCAATATAAAATTCAAAAGCATTAAAATTCACAAATCTTCTTTTTGTACCTTTTGAAAATGAAATGTATAAAACAACATCATTATTTTGATGATGCTACCAATGACTTTATATGGAGTTATGAAAACAAAATAAAAATACAAAACAACAAAAATACATTCACATATAAATTGAAATTTATATTGACTTTTTATTTAAGCAACAACATTTTTAAAAATATTGAATCATGAAGAAGAGAACCAGAAAAAGTAAAGTATATTTTACTTGTGCATGGTCTTAGTTGCAGGAAGGGTTTGAAAGCAAAATTTAATAGAAATTATAACAAAGGAATTGTTTTGGGGAAATTTGCACACATGCACTTTTGATAACTTAACGAATCAGTTTGTAACTAAAATTAATTTTGAATTTCTTTAACGAGCATTTCTGGATTTTTAGGGTAAAGGAATATTTTTCTTCTAAATTTAATATTTTGCTCATGCATATTTTGTAGATCAATTAAGAGATAAATTAAAACTTTTTGTTTAAGGTCTACCTTTTTTATTTTTGCAGTAATTATTATGTTTTAAATTTATTGACATGACATGGCATGACCTGATAAAGTTTTTGTTATTGCCCCAAAAGGATTTTCAGGACAGAATTTTAAAGGTGTTATGGTGTTTTCTTTTCTACAAAAAAATGTGATATTTTATTTAAAAATTTGGAATTTTGTGTTCGTTTTTTAAAAATCTTTTGCTCTCTAAAAGGGAAGCATGTTTTATTCTAAAACATTCACCCTTTCTTATGGCATAAGGCATTGCACTTTACGCCCCGATTTAATTGAGAGTGTGGTTAGTGCCCTGTATAAAAGGTGATATCGTCCCCTCAATATAACAATAGCGTATAATTTTTTGGGGGTTTTGAGAAAATCGTGTTTAAAGGTTTTGTCAAATCGGATGTCTATTAAAACCCCAATATCGCGGTAAATAAAAATTCTTCATATTGGATTTTTCGACGAATACATAATACCGTTTCTTGACTTTAAATTGACCAATTTTTTTATTCTACGCATCCTTTAAGACCATCCATATGGGCATTTCCATTTTGACGTGTCGTGATATTTGTAGCACAAAATGTAAAAAAATTAAATGACGAAGTCAAATTTGTAAAAAGGGTTTTTATATATACAATGTAATGAAGTAGCACTACATTCAGAAAAAAAATTACAGTAATCGACGCTAAGGATTTGCAGATATAAGCAAAAATCTGCCCTGGCGTGACGTTAAAAAAACGGAAGTGGATTTTGATTGCATTACAAAACTGAAAAATACTGCGAATTGAGCAAGAAGTTTTGTACAAAACCTTTTTTAGTAAACTTAGAACTTATATAGATTTATTTTTCAAGCTATCAAATTTAAAAATCTTTGCTCGTTTTAAGGTAAATATGGGAATTTTCAGCTAAAAGTCTACTTTTTTTAATGTAATGCCAGTTTGCAAATAAGGTTGTATTTTTGGACCATGTTGTTCAATCGTTATCCCTTTTGTTACTTAATGTAGAGCTTGTTGCGCTTTACACCAAAATATAAAAAAGTAAACGATACATATAAAATTTTTTGAGAAACAATTTAAAATACTTCTGGCGTAACGTGACAAAAAGTAGACTTTTCGCTGGAAATGCCCATATGTCATTCAAAGTGCAAGTCCTCCATATAGGCTATTTTATTTTTTAAGGAATTCGTATGATGAATCTGATACACTATTTTATTTTGTATGGTATACGCTGTTTTATTCAATAGTTTCACGGTGTTTTTATTAAAATATTTGATCTCAAAAATATCAATTTGTAACATTATAAAACAGTGATTAATTCATAGTTTTGTTAATTCAGTGGCATATATTCATTACTTTTCAATTTGGGTTATTAAAAACAAAAAATTATGACAAATTAAGGTATACATTGCTTAAATCAAAAATAACTAGAAGTTCAATAGTATTCTTTCTCTTCCTCTGCTTCATCGGGCTCATCTAAACATTTTCGCTTCTTTCCACCTTGTAAGTTATAAAAAAATGACTGCGAGCCACGACGAATTACATTCTTCTTGCACAAATTTTCGATTTTCGAATAGTGTATATTATTACAAGCTATTTTTTGAGTTAAAGTTTTCAAAAATTGTATTTTTTTCTACAGACTAAAATGGAGTATAATGCGTATACACTATTATTCTTTTAACAATTTTGGAGTGGCAATTTCAAGTAAATTGATCTTACACACTTATTGAAGGAAAATTTTGAACAAGAAATTATACAATATTTTTTCCAACGACATTTTGACCCACTTTTTGTAAGTAGAATTTGACGAAATTTTGACCAGACATAAAATCAATGATGGAGATTCTAAATATGCAATAAAAAAATAATAGCGTATGAGCATATACGCTATTGTTATATTAAGGGGACGATATATGATGTTTATTAGATATGGGGTTTTTTTATAACGGTGACGATTGCCTGAAAGAGCAACAAAGCTACGCGAAAATTTGCAAAAATTCGGAAAAGTTTGCAATAATAGCGAAAAATTGCGAAAATTTTTATTATTTCAAACGTGCTATAAAATTGATAAAAAGTCCTTAAAACTATAAGGAATGGCAAAAATTCGGTAAAAACTGCTAAGCTAGAGGACATTTGCAAAAATTTTGTAACACTGGCTTAATAGCAATGTCTAATATTTTTTAAAAATCGTTAAAGCTGTAAAGAATCACAACCCATACAGATAAAAATCGCTTATATCGCGAACATGGCTAAAGCTCGCAAAAATCGCAAAATTGAAACAAAAGCAAAAATTTATTTGAAATCGCTTGATCAGTTAAAAAAAATCAAAACATCGAAAAATAATATCAAAAAGTTTGCAAAAATTTCGCGAAAATTTTTCAAAGAAACCATAAAATTGATTAAAAGTAAAAAGACTATAAGGAATGGCAAAAATTCATGAAAAATTGCTTAATTAGCGGAAAATCGCAAAATACTGCTAAGCAAAGTCTAATATTTATTAAAAATCATTAAAGCTCTTAAAACTCATAAAAAATCGCTTCCATCGCGAACATGGCTAAAATTCGCGATAAATTGCATTATTGGAACAAACCCAAAAATTTATTTGTAATCGCTCAATCGGTTAAAAACAAAATGCCAGAAAATAATAAAAAAAATGCGTTAAAAAAAATTTGCTATAATGATGAAGAACAATTTTCGGCATATGTTAAAAACAGGGCATTTTACTTTTTCATATCTTGTGTTTTGTTCTCGTCAAATATCAAATAGCGTTATTACAGGGCTGGCAAGACATTTTATACATGCAACGTTTAAGAAGGTGATATTTTTGGTGTAGAAAAGAAAACACTATTAGATAGATAAGTTTGTTTAAAGAAACTACCCAGTGTTTCGTGTTCGTGTGCTTTTTAAAAATTAATAACTTCCTTCACTCGTTATTTAGTAGCTTTCTTCTATAACAGCTTACATAGCTACTTCTAAAACTACTCCATTCTGGATGAATGTATGTAGGTAAACATTTAATGACTTACATTTGAATGCGTTCATTTTGGGACTTCCCTTGAAAAATTCATCGGTTCTTTTAGTAGAATGAAAAGTAGTGCTTTTAGTTTTTTCTGATACTAAACACATTATTTTGTAGGCGAAGTTTTTACTGGGTAATGAAATGAAAATTGTCGTGAACCGTTCTGTTTCTCCGTTGCTTCTCTAACCTCAATTAGTTTTCAAAGTGGTTAATAAAGAGGCCAATGATGAGTTTTTAAAGTTTTCCCAAAAGAGAGCTCGTAATTTACATGTTCAAAATATTAAGATCCTTTGCGATTTTCTTCACCTGTTTGGTGTAGTTGAGTTAACCACAATAGTGGAAAGGGTGATTTTCGTTCGTGCTGATGTGTGTTACATTAAAAAAACATTGGTACTGGGCTCCCCTTTTAGTAAACCGATCGACTTAGAATCATTTTCTGAGTGGATCAAACGATTTCCGGCCGCCCGGTTGGCTGTTTGTGCCTGCATGAAACCTTGTGCGAAAAGTACAGGTCGGGATTTTGAAGATAATTTGATGAAATTTGCTACATACGTTTCAATTGTAATAGAGACAAAGCTTGTTTAAAATGCTGAGAATCGGTATATTATTGCATATGGCCTCTAAGCAAACTTCTATAACTTCTATTCGCAAAAGTCTTTGTGCCTTTAAGCCATCTTATTTAATTGGTATTTGAATTAAATTTTGTCCAAACTTATTTTTTAGCAACCTAAATCACATTGCCAATTTCTTTAAATTGGTCCATATTTGACCAATCGGTCATACAAACACCACTCCCGAAAATAGCTTTAAATACCATATAACTTCCTAATAAAAAAAATTTGGTACCGATGTCTTTTAAAAAAGCTACCCTGTCGTGGCAATAATTTGTACTGGTAGGTCCAAAAATTACCGTAGGTCCCATACACCCACTTCCTTAAATCAATTAGAGCCAAAAAAAATCTCATTACAATCTATTTATCTAGAATCTAGATAATATTCAACCTTAAGAACTCTGATATGAATTTTAAGCTTATAACATAATTTTGTTTTGGCATAGATTTGCCCATCGGTTATAAATTGGGTCCACTGGACCGGGCTGGACCGACTTTACATTCTTACTTGTTTTTATCTCCTTTTAATAGTGAAAAGTAGGGTTGTGATTTCCATGCATGTTTTTTGTGAACGATTTCGATCAGTTATCTTTCCGAATCATTGCATTAAACATTTATTGTAGCTGCAACAAATTTTAGAATTTTGTTTCTGTTATAAATATAACTTTCTATGCGAACGTTGACGTTCAAAATCCTTAAACAGGCAGTATGTTTTTATTTGAAGGTTTTTTTTTATAAAAATCGATTAAAAATTAAACAAATTTTAAGTTGTCCGATTTTTTTTTTGACGATTTTTCGAAACGTGAAAGACGATTTTTTTTATTTTTTCTCAGGAAATTTACGAGGTACTTATTTATTTAAACAAACAAAATTTTAAATTAGTTACTTAAGTTTGTTTTAAAGATATTTGATTTGCAATAGACTGAATTTTTTTTTGTTTTTAATAAAATAAAAAAATGATTTTTTATGGAATTTTATAAGTTTTTAGTTCACACTATTTGTTCTTTTGGCGCATATTTTGGATTGTTCAATCAAGAGTTTAAGCGCATGTTTTCGTACGGGATGTGCGTTCAGTTTGGCACTTTGTTTAAGCAAATGATATTTGAAAAAACTTGACGAAAAGTCTATGTTTTATATGTATTCGCACACAGTTGCTTAAGTTGACCACATGCATTAAATGGTTGGGCATTTGGCTTGATTTAAGTACGGATGGCTTGATTTCTCTTCTCCGCGTTTTTCTTGCTTGTCGTAGTCGTAATAAATAATCCTGCAAAACCAATTCTGAACAGTATTGTTAATGCTACTGTAGCTGCACAAAATGAGCTTGTTGCACATTAGAAAATGTTTAAACTATATAACGCTTATTGTAAATTAGCTGTGACCTCAGCTCACTATGAGTGTTTAGCCAATTATGATATTTGTAGCAGATTCAGAAACTTTCGGGAACTGCTACCTTGCCAGGTTTTAAGGCGTTAAGTGACTCGTTGTCATATATACAAGTGATAATAAGAGACCACCTGCCTTACTTTTAAGAAAAGAAACATCGTTCGAAACGAAATACCAAAATTCGTACCACCTCTTCAAAGAATCCATCCCTTTACCCAACTGCAATAACTTTTATTGCCTCGATGTGTTACGATGGTGGCATTAAAAACCATCACAAAATCGCAATCAAAATTTATTACAGTAAATCAAATAAGAATCCAAATACTGAACTTTTTTCTGCAGAAACTGGGAAAAACTCATAAGAAATATTTGAAAAAAAAACATTATAAAAATCCTAAGTAACACCAACAAAACACACCCAAACTTTGTTAGATTAAGTTTTATGACGACAACATCCAATGTTAGTATTTGTTCAATGTTTAAGTTTTTTGCTTTATTGGTTTTTCCAAGATTTTGTTGTTTTATCGAAAAGAATTGGAAAAAAGTGTTACCAAAGCAAAAAATGTCATCAAATGCCAACTACATGACAACATGACGAAAACAACCACAACAAATTGGTTACACAAAAATATGACCCAGTTTATTAAAACAACTAAAACTAAGTGACGATGTTGGTTTTTTTTTGTGTATTTGAATGACTGACATAAGACAACTAAACTGCAAAAACATTAGAAAACTTTGTCATAAATGTCAGTGAAAAAAATTCCTTTATAATAGAACAAACATCCAAAAAGGTCTTAAGAAAATGTTGTGAAGAACGATAGAAATTGCCATTTAGTAAAGGAATTTGACATATCGCTCATTAGCTGCAAGACCGACATAAGTCAAAAAAAAACCATTTCGAGATAAGCCCGTTTGAAGTTTTTGATTTGCTCTAATCACTTAGAAAAAATAACGATACATTCCCTTCAAATGGGGAAAGTATTAAAAGATATAAATATGAATTTTATACACAATATAAAGAAAAACAAAGCGAACAATTCTGCATCACTAACACCAAAATTGTATTTTTTGATTTATGCCGGCCTTGCAGCAAATGAGCGATATAAGCAGCAATGAATAGGACGAGAAACATTGGATTTGAAGGCTTTGAAGCTAAGCTTTAAAGGGTTAACCTTTAATACCTTGAAGTTCTGAAGGTTTCAAACCTGAGGAGAACTTTATTTCAGATTTTCCAACCTGATATCATTGGAACCAGTATCGACCTTGGCTTTAAGGCCCAAGCTAGTTGTTAGATTTTAGGAAGAAAAGTATAATTTCAGCTTACCCCTAGCAGAGAACGTACACTGTGTTTCATGAGGATAGAACCAAAACATTTTAATATAAACAAAAGCTGTATAAATTGCAAATACAAATGGAATAAAAAAAGTTTGCTGTGCAGAAAAATAATTGAAACTTCCAATGACAAACAGTAAAGGATTAAAATTTTAGTTGGTGGCTGCAGTTTGCTAAATCAATATGGGAATAAAAAGTTCTTAAAAGACGTCGGAAATTGTAAAAAAAATTGTTTGCCATTTTGAAAGGCATTCTTAACGCAAAACCGATAAAAAAAATAGGATGAAGTCATAAAGTGGTAATGAATTGTATAAAAATATGCAAAACTTATAATTAAAATTACATAGCAGGTACTTGCGCCTTCAATTCGCCAAAGATCATATGACATGGGACTACTAAGGGCTAACAAATCAGTGAAAGGTAAGCTCTCTTTTTGGCTTTAAATCTGTTTAAACCAGCAAATCTATAATTCAGTGAACATTTAAACCATCTTTAAACTCATACAATTGGGCGTTTCAACTACCATTGATTTATTAGGCATATAGATTGGCGAAAATTAATTTATTCGGATGAAAAAAAGTTTAATTTAGATGGCACCGACTTTCCACCAATCCATATCTCTTTGTTGTCTTTGAAGTCCTATGATATACGATCTTTGGCAAATTGAAGGCGCTGCTGTTGACTAGTTCCAGTTCTCTTATGCAGTTTGAGATAGAAATTCAACAAAATCGCTTCAGCAGCATAAGATTAATGAATCAAAATGTGGAACAACCTCCTTAAAAAATTTAAATTTTTTTTGTTTTACAAAAACTAGCACAAATTGGTGACGGAAGGCACCTATTCTCATTTAAATTTGCACAAACTCGTTTTATATGATTGGAAAACATACTATTAAATTTCCTAAACATCGGTCTCTAATTTACCATATTCCCCATATAAAGTCCACTCTCGGAAAACACTTCAATATGACTAAAATTGTAACGAATCATCCTATTTTGATACATTTGGTTTGTTTTAGTTCCACAAGATTAGAAGCGATTTGGAAAAATGCCGTGAAATCGTTTTAAAATTTAACAAAGGCTCCATATAAAACGCAATCACTTAAATACGCTAATAATATTTTATTTCAATTTAGTCAAAAAAAAAGTACGAGAAGTAACAGAGGTAAAGGAAAAAAATGAAAAATCAATTAGAAATGGATAATCATTCAAAAAAGCAAATTTCGATCTACCAAAAGGTTAAAATACAATTTGGTTTAAGGATTGATGTTTGACTATTGACGGCAGCAGTCGTCGATGGCTGCGAGTGTAAGACGGCAGATCCCTCTGAGGAGATCGAGTGGTAGCGATAGAAACATGTTAGGGTAACCAGCCGCCTGGGTTCGAATCTCAGGTCAGTCAAGAATGAACGATTATCAATAACAATTTTATTTAATTTTCATGTTGTAAAATTCCTTTCTTTATAAAAAAAAAATTATTTAATGAAAATTAATTTGATGAACTTAAGCCTGATTAAAAATATTGAAAATTTGTATTAAAAACCATAAATAGTTCAACAAAATTACCACAATACTAATTTAGTCAAAATATTATAATATGTACTGTGACGACAGGATTAATGAAGATTGGCTATTATTTTATAGAGACCATACCGATGCCACTCCTGAAATATTCGAACTCTTGGTGGAGAATACAAAAGATTCGGCTCAGCCGAATATAGTATACTCTTACTGGTTTTTTCTAAAACTTTCAGAAATAATAACTTTTAAATGTGCAAAAGATCTTATTGCCCTTATTGACACTTAAGAAATTAAAAGAATTGCTTTTTAATAATATCGAAGGTTAACGTTCGCATAGAAAATTTCACTCAGAACACTCAGTTTAAAAAATAATGTTACATATAAAGAAATTTTTTTTTTTATATATAATTTAGATAGATGCCACATTCTGGAGGATTTCAAAATTTAATGGACGACCTTTTTCCATTCATACACACAGAAAAAAATACCAATGTTAAATTAACATGGTGAAATATTGATTGAGAATCATAGTAAATTTCTGCAAAAGTATGCTTTTTATTTAAATTTATCATTATTTCATATTAATTTTAAGTGAAAAATATTAAAATAGCTTTAAATCACGTTTAATTCACTGTTAAAATAACATTGTTCAATATTGAATCTATAAAAACCTGTTTTATATAAAAATCAAAAGTTTATCTTGTTAAATTAACATGCATACATAGTTAAGTATGTAATTTTTTTAATTTTTCATTCCTAAAATATGTTATAAAAAGAAGACATTCCCGTATTCTTTTAATTAAAATTATTTAGTTAAATAGTACATCAAGTTTTCAAAGTAGAATGATGACGAAAACTATATCGTGTGATTCTGCTGATGCTTCTGTTGACAGAGGAGAATACAAAATAAGCGAAGCATGTGTTACAGGGGTAAGTGTATTGCATTATTCTTAAATAAATGCATATGTTGTCTCTGAAGCTTTTTCACACTGTTATATCACAATCAAACCAATTTGATCCTATTCGTGGGTCACTCAATAATCGATTTGCACAATATCATATTTTTGGTGTCTTAAACTTACTGAGCGACCTTAACTAGATTAACTAGCGATTTTTCCTTCTCATAAAAATTCTGCTCCCAATTCATTTGTAAAATATTCTTGGTTTAAGCCTTATTTAGTTTATAATTCTTTCCGTGTTTTATGTATTTAAATAAGGTGACCATACGTACTCTTTTTTAGAGGACAATCATCTATTTTAACTGGCTGTCATCTATAAAATTTGTGTCCTCTTTTATCATCTTTTTTTCATAATCTGTCATCTTTGTCCTCTTTATTTTTAAATGCATAATCAATATTTGTTTTTATTTTTATAAACTAAAATAAATTTTATTTCACGGCGATCGCCGGTTTTTTCCTGTCAAATCGTATGGAAAATGTCGTGCCGTGCTTATTCTTTTCATACTTCTACTGAACTCTTATTCACTTGCAGTATACAATTTTGAATAAGTTAGTGCAATGCATTTTAATTTTCGTTATTTTTTTTTTAGTAATTTTACTTATTTATAAGTAAACGTAAATGTGTATATATCGCTGGCTGAATATGCAAGCAAACCTACTAAGTCCCTTTCAACAAATTTTACAGGAAAACTTTTTTTTCCAATTTGCTGCTTGAAAGGAAAACCAAAAATATAGTTGATTTGACACACTTCAAGACTCAAATTAAAGGAAAACTACATGGTGGTCGACGAGGAATATCTTTCTCTACCACACGGCATCAAAATCTCCATTTACTTAAAAATTGGATTTAACAGGCTTGCATTTTAAGGGATATGTTATTTTTTTTTTAATTTACTTAACATATGTGAATGTGGGAATGCAAATTTGTCAGTAAAATATGTAAAAAAATCTTAAATTTTTAACTTTTTTTCTTTTTGTCCTCTATTTTTATTTTCAAAATCTGGTCGCCTTAATTTAAACATACCATCAATAGCGCGTTATCCCTAAACATAGTGTGGATATGAATATTTTGTTATTATTGCATTATCGCTAAAACATATTGTGAACAACAAACTTAAGGAACACTTGAAATTTGCTTTGATCATATAACACAGATAAGCAGAGAGAATGCCAGCAAAAGCACCCAAAGCAATATGTAAAAAATCGCCCAAAGAACAAATAGCCCAACGAAAAATTGCGAAGATAATTATAATGGAAAATGTAGCCAAAAATTGTGAAAAAAACCCCAAAGAATAATGCAAAATCACTAAATTGTTATTTTCTAAGTTTTATTTAATTTAATTTAAGTGATGGTTTCATTCCTTCGGCATGTAAACCACACCAAACAGTGATTTTTCCGGGATGTAATCGAGTCTCATAAGGATTATGCCCCTTAAGCCAGAAATGAGCCTCATCGCTAAAACAAAATTTTACGATAGAAATCTGGCTTAACCTCCAGTTGATTATCAGCGCATTCACCGAACACACGACACAATTGATGGTTCGCTGGCTTTAATTCTTGCACCAGTTGGTTTTTATATGGATGTAGGACAAGATCTCGAAATTTTCTTAGCAATGGACGGGCTGAGAATGTTGTCGAATCGATAACTGCGAGTCCTCTCTCCCACTCACGTCTACAGAGGCAATGGCTTCTTTTGTACGCACGGTACGGGCTCGATTTGGATGAATATTATCCACAAAAGTAAATGTCGTCATAAATCGATCCAAAGTAAGCGTATTATCTGCTAAAATGGACGGCAAGGCACACAGTTAACTTGACGAAGTGTTCTAAAAGTTTGACGAATAGAGCGCGAATTGTACATACATTTCCACGATTTGTAAACGTGTCTCTGATGTAAGTCTTTGCATGGTCATTAGCCGAAGTATAGTGAAAAAACCCGTCAAACATACATCGTTAGAATGAAAGCTAGTTTCATAGTTTTCCCTATCGGGAGCTCTAGTTATACGTTTAGAAAAACACCCTTTAGAAACATTTCTGCGACTACTATGAGTTAAGCGTTTTAACTCAACCACAACATCATTTTGTGGCAACAGAAATATTTCCAGTCATGATTTAGAGCGTGGAGGGTGTGAATAAAACGCATTTTATTCCTCGATACACAACATTTTTCCATATGCATACTCATGTTCAAGTATTTCATATCATCTTGTTGTATAGTTTTTCATTCTTTTTATTTCTCTTTTACTTTTTTAATTCAGTCTTTCTTTTTATGATTTTATTGTTAAGCAATGAACACGTGTTTATACCAACGCTGCTATTGCAGTTTTTGTGTTGTGCTGCGGTTGTTGCTGTTTGTTGCATTAATCGACAATGTCGTGACACACTGTGGTTTTCGATTGTTTTGTGTTGTTGTTATTGCTGCAGCAGTTGCACAGTTATAGAAAGGGCTTCTTCTTTTTTTTTTTATTTTGTTTTCTCGTTTTATATTTCAATAGTTTTTTACTCGTATGCCAGTTAGTGTCCTCCCTCACACGCCACTGTTGTTGGTTATGTTTTTGTCGGGTTTCTTTTGGCGATATATTGTTGGTTTTCATTGTCAAATATCATTGAAACAACAACAACAACATCAGAAGCAGTAACAAATATTACAATGCAACAACATGCATTGACAATTCATTGTCAATAAACAGTAAAAGCCAACTAAACAAATGAATGCAGAACAACAAAAACTATGCAAAATATGGAAGTATTTCAGTGGGGATGCATGTCTTTTAAATAAAAAATCTTTGTGCATTTATGAAAAGGTCATACACATATGAAGTTTATTTGTTGGCAATTGACAATGTTGTTGTTTTTTTTCTCATTTGTAAGTCTATAAACCTTAAAAATGAATATGAAATACTCATACTCGTACTGCGCAGAGATGCGGCATCAGAAAAAGATAAGAAATAAATACTGAATATTTTCAATAACAGACACTTCAATACTTTTTTTCTGAACTTATTTGATTTTGTTGAATTTTTTTTATGAATTTTGAATTAAGTAGAGAAGGACATTTACCAAAAACATGTATTGATTTTAATCGGAAATTTGATATTTTGATAAAGTAAGTTAACAGTATTATCATAGATGGGGGTAGCGCACTCATTTTGCAGTTTCAACTCACACTTAGTGATAGTGCAAAAATATTGCAATCATTTTGGTGATGTTGAGTGATGAACTAAACATGAGTAATAGAGATGTTAAAATATTTTGCAATCAAAAACAAGTTAGAGTGCTATATTTGGCTGTGCCGAATCTTTGATACCCTCCACTGACAGCTCAGTGGGATTTATATGGGGCCTATAGTAAATTATGAACCGAGCATCACGAAATTTATTAGTGTGAGTAGTGAAGTATTTAATTTTATTTTGATAGCATTATTTATTACGGCTTTAGGCGTACTAAACTGTTTTCCGAGAGTAGGGTTTAGATGGAGCCTAGGGTAAATTATAGACCGATTTCCACGAAAATTCACAGTGTAATTTCTAGTACTATAAAACTGTAATGTACCAAATTTTGTTATGATAGCATTATAAATTACGGTCTTAGGCGTACTAAACTGTTTTTCATTAGTAGTGTTTATATGGGGCCTAGGGTAAATTATGGACGGATCTTCACGAAATTTTGCAGCGTGATTTCCAGTCGAATAAAAAAAATTTTTGCAAAATCTTATCTCATTCCGTGCCTTGTTCCACCATTTATGTTATTTTTTGTAACAAAATTATCATTTTTTTAGGTGGTGGTTCCACATTTTGATTCATAGCTCTGGTCCTACTGCACCGATTTTGCTGAATTTCAACCCCAAACTGCTTAGGATAACTACAAGATATTTGGCACCAAGTTTGTTCATTTCTTTTGAGTTGTTCGAAAGTGAGCGTGTTTTCAACAGACGGACAGACAGACGGACATTGCTAAATTGACTTAGAATCACTCAAGGACTCAGAATACATATACTTTATGGGGTCTGAGATGAATAATAAAAAAGTTTAACACGGAATGACAAACTTAATATACCCTCTTCACAACTAATTGTGGTGGAGGGTATAAAAAGTAGTTTCATTTAAAATAAAGCAATCGTCAGCTTATTGCAACTTTTTTTCCTCACTCATTTGAGTGCAACTAAAATTGTTGCACTAATTTTAAAATTAAAATCTTGTTTTTTAATGATAAAAGCCAATAATTAAGCAATTATTGACAACATTTCATTTTGTTTAATGTTCTTTACTTATGCATATCCTCAAAAGAAATCAAAAACCATGCACATACAAAGTTAGATTTTTTTAATTTTAGTGTGACAATATTTGTATGCAGCTTTTTTGATTGCATGTCTAAATTTTGCACAATTTGAATATTTAGTTCACTACCCCCAACTATGAGTTTTATTGAGACTTTAATGCAATATGTTAAAATGTGTAATTTATTCGATTTTATTTTCTTTTAGGGTGGTCTGAATGAAATTTCGTTCTGGGATCATAAGTATAACTCTGGCAGGTTTTATTTATATTGAAAGTACTGTCTTTTTTAAAAGGATTTCGAATTTGTTGTCAATAATACGATCGCTGTGCTGAAACAAAAGACCAATGAACTTTTATCTCTTAAATTCAGGTACGTACAATCCTTTGTGGTTATATAATACTTTTAAATAAGAGAACAGGATCAATGGTATTCATCGACGATCTTGTACTTTGATCGCATTAGGTAATGTGATTTCTTTAACGGCAGACATCTTTTTCTTGCCAGAGATATATTCTATTACCGTCTGATAGATATTAATTAATTATCAACGGACGAATAATCTTACAAGGGGACATTGCTGTTCCCAGTGGTGGATAATTTAAAGGGCGCCAAAATTTACGCGAATACGAAATTTATATTAAACTAGCATTTAACCCTCTACTTCGTAAGCGTCTCCTTTTTCTTCGTGGACATACATATCTGTATTCCAAAGAATGTTTTTTCATTCACTCAGTACCTTGCATGTTTTATTTTATCTTTCTAGGTCCAATACCAACGGAAATTCAAAAAGTACAAGTCAAAGAACAAACAAGTACCAAAAAGTGCACTCTTATAGATTCTCATCCACCCAGGACATTGCATCTTGAATTTTATATTTATAGGTTCAATACCAACGGAAATTCAAAAAGTACAAGTCAAAGAACACACAAGTACCAAAAAGTGCACTCTTATAGATTCTCATCCACCCAGGACATTGCATCTTGAATTTTATATTTAAAGGTCCAATACTAATCGAACTTCAAAAAGTTCCAGTTAATGAATAAAAAAGTAACAAAAACTTCCCCTTATAGATTCTTATCCACTCATGATACTGCATCTTGAATTTTATGTCTCTAGGTCCAATACTAACGGAAATTCAAAAAATACCAGTTAAAGAACAAAAAAGTTCCCTAATAGATTATTATCCACTCAGGACATTACATGTTGAATATCATGTTTTTAGGTCCACTATTAACGATAATTAAAAAAGTACCAGTTGTAGATCCAAAAAGCTTAACAAAAATATCAAATTTCCCGTTTTTCCTTTTTTGGTACTATTTTTTCCCCCCATTAAAGTATCAAAAATTTCAGTATTGTAGTATGAGCCCATAATTTAGTACGAATATGTCAAAGAATGGAGGAAAATGTTTTGTAAAAAAAGTACCAAGAATAGTTAAATGTTCGAATTTCGAATTTTTTTTGATGTTTCGAATGTGGTATGAACTTTGGTTCTATGTTTATTGGTTCAAAAGATAGATGGGGTGTCAAAAAAGTACCAAAATTCAGGTTTTACCCGTTTACTCCCTAAAGTGGCCGGACACCTGTCCGCTTATTTTTCTAAAAACAACGATAAGTATTAAATTTTTTTTGTATCTTTTTTAGTTTTGAAAATATAAGGTTACCGAATTTTCCCGTTTTACCCATTTTTACCCCCTTAATATTCGAATTTCCAAAAATCCCGTCTTAGTGGATCGATTTGGGGAGTGACCAATCTCTGGTCCAAATTTTAAGTTTTTAGCTTCAGGCGTTTTGGCTGTGCGATGATGAATCAGTCAGTGAGTCAGTCAGTAACGTTACAATTTTATATATATAGATTATACATATTAAGCAACTCAATTGTTAAATTTACTTCTTAATTAGAAAGTCTAAATCGATGGTTATCGATTCTGATCACAGATCGAATAAAGAAAATAAAATAATATTCTTAAAAAACCTGTGTATCTTAACCTTTTTATTTTGGTAATACATACAAAGCTAACATAATTTTTCCACTGCTTTTAAAATAGCTAGATTTGACCGGAAAATAGCTAAATTCCTATCACTGCTCGAATGGTTTTAAATAATATTTCGGTGATTCCCCTTTTCAATGATAATTAATGAAAAACGAAATAAATACGTGAGTGTGTCATTTATTTTGCATGTGTGTGACTGATTCTGATTAACGCTCTTGCAATATTGTCCATTAAAGCCCAACTTGTGCAAGAAATAAACTAGGAAGATTTAATTGATGTTTTTGCCCAAGCAAAATCCCGAAAGACTAAAAAATTAAAAAAAAGCTCTGATTAAAAAAACTTAATTATTTATTTTTAAAAACTTTTGTTTTTCTATGTTAACTGCATACATACATACATATGTATTTTATTTTTTTTCAGTTTATTTTATTGAAAACCTCAAATTTTGAAAGAAAATTATAAAATTTGGAATAATTTTTTTTAACACGCCATTTATGTGTAAATTTTCTTAAATTTTTCGTTTGAGAATTATAAACAAAATTCTATGCATAAAATAATTGAAATACTACGTATAAAATTTAAGACTGATGTGACAGTGCTTAGAATTGGCCAGAAGATTGGAAAAATCATATGCCCATATACAATGTATTAGGTTTTTCAAAACTCGACGTCGAAATTTTCCACCTCTCCAAGGCCATTTCAACGTGACTACATATTAACAGTGTAAATAACCAAAAATCGCTTAACAAAAAATTTAATTTTAATTTTTGAAAAAAAATTTTAAATATTTAAAAATTATTAATATTAAATTTAATACCATAGAACAAGATACACAAAGTCTGTAAAATATTTTGGCGATAATTACAAAACTTTTACTACGTAGAATTTCCACATTCCAAAAAAACGTTATCTATATGACGTTTATTTCCGGAAACGTGTTTAAATTAAAAAATCAGTCCATAATCTAAAAATTTGTTAAGAAGAAGTAAAATAACTCATATTTAATTAAAAATTACCAGGATATCGTTATCCTTTCTGCAATGGGTAGCCATTCATTTTTATTTTAAGCTTTAATCTAGAGGATCAAAATAATATATTGAATGTATTTTTTTGTGCACACTGGCTATAAAAAAAAAATTATAACAATTTTTTGTTTGTTCTACAATCTTAGAGGTAATAAAATTTTGATTCACAATTCTTGGAGAAGTCCTAAAGGACGTCATTATAAGTCATAACATATATAATTTTTTTCTATTTGGGTTGAAACTGTTATAAACAACTTTTTTTTAAAATTTGGATATCGTTAAAAAAAACCGAAATGTAATCGAAAAATTTAGGTATTTACCCAGCGGTAACAATAATGAGTAAAGAGGCATAATAGAAAGCCTTATTTATCAGACACCAGGCCTTCTCGTCGCATTTCATACTTATTTATTTTTTACACAGGTTGTCATTGGGAGCAAACAACTTCGTTTCCGCCCTAAAAAAGGGAGTAGGGAATGTCACAAATAAACAAATTAAATAAAACTGAACAACTAGAAACCTCTCTCCCTTCTTAAAAAAGGGAGAATCGAATACGTACTGAATATTTTTGAAAATCTTTCAAAAAGTTCATTAAATTTAATTTTCATTAAATTATTTTTATGAAGAAAGGAATTTTACAACATGAAAATTAATTAAAATTTGTATTGATAATTTTTCATTCTTGACTCAATCTGGGCTCGAACCCAGGTGTTTACGGAAAAAAGAGAAGTAAAGGAATAACATGTTAAGATAAATTAAAATGGATAATCATTCAAAAGCAAATTTCGATCTACCAAAGGGTTGAATACAATTTGGTTTAAGGATTGATGTTTGACTAATGACGTCAGCAGTCGCCGATGGCTGCGAGTGTTAAACGGCAAGCCCTCTGAAGAGATTGAGTGGTTACAATCGAAACATGTCAGGGTAACCTGTCCGTAAACACCTGGGTTCGAGCCCAGATTGAGTCAAGAATGAAAAATTATCAATAAAAATTTTAATTAATTTTCATGTTGTAAAATTCCTTTCTTCATAAAAATAATTTAATGAAAATTAAATTTAATGAACTTAAGCCTAATTAAAAATATTAAAAATTTGGATTAAAAACCATAAATAGTTCAATAAAATAACCACAATACTGATAATCTTTCAAAAAGAAATGTATAACTTCTGGAAGGTATAATCCTGAAGGCTGGATATCATACGAAGCAAATCTTTTAGAAAGGAGTACAGAGGCCTTCAAAAAGTCACGCCAATTGCGGTCCTTTCAATATTTCCGCTTGATAGTACTATGTATTTCGTCCTTTTGTAAGAAGACATACCCAACACCGATTTAAATAAAACTTTGTAGTAGTGCTCTAATTTTTTTTTTTATTAGAATCGAAGGGTACAACTTGACCCATAACCCTAGAAAATGTATTACTTACCTATCGAGGCAACTATATAGACAAGCAAGAAACTACTTCTCTCTGTACCTGAGTTGGAAAGCTCATCAAGTAAAGAACATCAAGAAGCTCATCAAGAAAGAACAGATTTCATACCCTCTGTTGTGATGTACGAATGTATAGTGAAAAGGGGGTTTGAATCTAAGATTCCAAATGTTTTGACTAGTATCAGGCAGCACTTTAACTTGTTTTAAAGCTGACATTACTAAGATCGCAAGACATTATTAAAATTGCATTATTTTATGAAAAGTTTCTGAGTTTAAAAATAGTGAAGATTCAGAAAGTTACCGTCATATTTTGCTCTTCTATTATAAACTTAGAAAAATTTGTGAGGATTACAGAGAGGATGTTTTAACAAGAAAAACCGTAGTGAAATATTTTGTTCGTTTTCGATTGGGTAATGTTGATGTTAAAGATGCACCTCACTCTGGCTGACCAAAAAAAGGTATTCATTGCCAAATAGTTATCAATTATTTGAAAAAAGCTGGATATACAAAAAGCTCAATGTTTGGGTGCAACAGTGAAAAATTAAATGGATCTCATATCCAATTGTGATTTACTGCTTAAAAGAAGCTTGGCTAGAAAGTTTTGATGCATCCACCAAATAGCCCAGACCTTATACCTGCAGTTTATCATTTGTTTCGTTCTCCGCAGAAGTCTCTTAATGTTGAAAATGTGAATTCCTTTGAGGCTTGCAAAACGCAATTGGATCAGTTTTTCGCTTAAAATCCCCAGAAGTTTTTTATTAATGAAATAATAACTTTACCTCAAAACTCGGCTTTAATTTCAAATTTGTAACCGAATTTTTTCGAACACCTTTTTTGGTACTTTTCTGAAAAACCAGTTAATACTTTGCAAAATTAAAGCATGAAATTGCCAAAAACAGCACAACCAAATTTAATGATCAGATGACGAGTAACAAGAAATATAACGCCCCATAACATGAAGAGCAAACCGAAAAAATACACACTTACAGGCTTAAAACGAAAACAGGAGGTTCAAAAAGGATGCTGTTAATAGAGATAAGCAACATGATGATCAAGGTTGTTGGTTGTTGATGCAACAAAATACAAACAAATAAATTATTTGCTCTTCTTCTTTTTCTTTATATGAAATTAAATTGTATTATTTATTTTGGTAAAGGTGTGTAAATTAAGACTTCATGCACCACATCATTATCATACATACCACATGATGAAATGACCAAGTGGAGAATACAGAAATCGTTGAAGATACAAACAAACATTAAGACTAAACAAATTGGGGAAGAACCGATCAGCAAGAGGAGGCTGGAATCTTTGCTAAACTCAAAGAAACGATTAATTTAGTTGCAGTATGTGCGTAAATAAAACAGAACATAAAAGATTAATTATTAGGAGTTATAGGGAAGATTAGAGGACCCTACAATTGGTATTATTTTAAATTACATTGCATAAGAGCTTCTTAAAGTATCAGACATTTTTAATATTTAAATGCTGGTGGTTGCTCCAGTAAGAAACTCAAATAACTGTTTTTTTAACAGCCTCCAGGCTGTGTAAGCGATAGCCATGCAATAAAAAACCGATGCAGTAAGATTGGAAGATCTTAAGGCATAACAGAATAGGGAGATTCTGGATATCAGCTAATGTGGAAATTTTTATTTTCTTTGACTGATATAAAAAAGATTGGCAGGATCACCTGCGAGTAGGCCTAATCTCATGGTGGTTGTATCCACTGGTTCACAAATAATGCGACCAACCGCTCACACAGGCAGCAATCTGAGCGGTAAGCTTACAGAATTTTACACTCGTCTTTGTGAAGAAGCCGGTGCCTTTCTCTTACCATCTTGGAAGTCATGAATTTTATATGGTGAGTTCCGGCTATGAAGCAAAACATTTTTTACCCACATAAAAACTGGTGGGCGTAGCGGTCTGCTTTACGAACTGAATTTTTTCTTACAGTTACTTTTAGTATTCTTCCTTCTAAACCTGCTTCGTAGTAAGAGAATGCCCGTAGCACTTGATATTTTCTTTTTTCATTTATAAAACTTGTTAAAGTTCCTTCACTTACTTCACTGCATCTCTGTATGTGTTATTGCGTAACGCATAATTTTTGCGCTTATTTTTATAAAAGCAACAGCATGAGTTGTCGAAAATCGGCCTTTTAAAATGACTTTTTCAGATCTTGCTTCTACAACTTTGGGTAGAAATAACAATCACCATGTGATCCCCGAAGGGACCCCAACTTAAAGTCAAACCGGAGTTGTGGGTGCAGGGGCTATTGACTCCCGTGATACCACATAAGATCGCTAAGGTCTGTCAATTTAGTCGAATTCCAGGTATTAACTGCACCCTTATTCCCTTAATGTAACACCAGTATCCTCTAAATATTTCCTCACATACCTCTGGGAGGCGCAACTTGTATGACACCAGCTACAGAAGCAATAGTGTTGTTCTTCCGAATTAAGAAATCTGTATATTATGGCCCTCTGGTGAATGTTTAACTCTACCAAGCTCTGCAAAATTCTAAACTAATTTCAATTTATTACATCTGCTCGGAGGAGTACGCCAAAACTCTCCTTGGAGACCAACCACCTATTTTTTTTTAATTGAAATACACAGATTTATTGCACAGACAAAAGTTGTAACGTAACGAAGTTGCTTAAACTTAATGCACGAGAAAAATAGAAGGAGAAGGAAGTTAAACATTTTAAACTCACGACTCAATTGAACCATGATTGCCTTAAAGACGCGTTACTTATTGTTTATTTAGATCTTGCCAAACGAAAACAATTTTTTAAAGGTTAAGTTCTTAGGAGAAGCAATAGCCCTGTTTGGCACACCAGCTTTGGTCGCTTACGCCCCATTAGCTCACATATAAGAAAAATAAGAACAGGTCTATTATGAACGTCATGATTTAATAAGTGAATAAATTCTACCATATTGTTGGTTCTTCTTTTCAAAATTAACTTGAAAAAATTGCGAAATTTATGATAGAAAGACCCAGCATAGAATAAAGAAAAACACTTGTTCAAGTTTATTTGAAAGTCAGCACTCGATTATTCAGACTCAACAATCATATCGAATAATAATAAGCGATGAGGACCATTTTCACCTCAATGGTCACCTAAATTAAAATAGGGGGCACCCAAAATTCAAAAATAATAGGTGAACATCAAAAGAACCCAGTAAGAAGAACATATTTTTTCGTAAACGATGAACAAGTTGCGTTTAATCTGAATGGCATTCCATACCGAGCAATGATATGAAGTGTTTTGTAAAGTCCGACGTAGAGCCAATCCGCACAGCTCGTTCAACTATGGCCCATTTTTTTTTGGCGATCATAACGTTACTTATACGCTACCCTACATAAAATTGGACAGAATAATTAAAACCAGTAGCATTTTAAAGTGTAACTCAAATAATTTCTCCTCTGATTTCAGGAAAATCCGTTCTTAATTTTGAACTGCATCGTTTTTTGCATCTCTATTTCACAGTCTTATGCAGTAGGGTATTGAAAAATTATTAAGCAATACAAGACCATGATTAAAATGCAATCAAGGTTGTTGAAAAGTTGATCGGTCTGTTAGTTGGCTGGCTGCTTGGTCGGCTGGATGGTTGGTTAGTTGGCTGTTGCATTGGACACTCGACTCAGAAGTTGGGGTTTTTTTCATATTTACAAAATCATAATTCGCGTGTTAAGAACACATTACTTTCACATTTGCCAAACAACAATCTCAACAAGAAAAGACAAAAAAAAAACAAACGAAAAAGTTAATAAAAAAAAACTAAAACTAAATAAAATATATAAAACCAGCATACAACATTGTAATAAACTGATGAGCGAATTGGCATTGGGATATTATTTTTTTTTTATTCAGTTTTATTTTAGATTTTCATAAAATGCAACTGCTTTTTTCCTCCTCTCTGTGTTCATTTCTTTTTGTGGTTCAGAACGTTAAAGCAACGTTGCTGAAACATTTTGCTTGTTGAAGAGATTGTTCCTTTTTATTTATTTTTAATATTTTTTTCTTCTTTGTATTAATTGCTTTTTTATATGTTTTTAATTTTTTATTTAAACTAACAAAATTGCCTCTAGTCATAATTTTGAAATGTTGTTTAAAATAAAAAAAATGAACAAATAAAAGAGAAAATTTAATCGTTAAAAAGTATGTGAAGATTTATTTGAAAAAAAAAACATTTCAAAGAAAATAAAATATAATCAAAGAAAAGTTTTACGACACAATGTTAAAGAAAAATATTATTAATTATAATTTAAAGAAAAAATGGAGCAAATAAATTTTTTTTAAATTTTTTTAAAAAGCAATATTCTTTGTAAATTTTAAAGATTTACTTCCTTTTGTTAACTACTTATAAAAAAAAAAACAGCAAAAGAGCTCTGCCGATTCCCATATAACCTTTACCATAATATCGATGCCTTACTTTCTCAACATTTGCCGTAATCACAAAACCCCTTGTATCGTTGTATCAATTGTATGTTGTATTAAAAAACATAGTTCAGTATTAGTTTTATTTACAACATACAATAGATACAACGATACAAGGGGTTTTGTGAATACCCCAATTGTATCTTAAAAAATACAACTTTTAAGGAAAGAGAAAAAACCTTTCATCTTTTTATACTTCGGTGTTTGAGTAAAAGTTCAAATGCAATTATTAAAGAATTGATTAGTACATCTATGTATATTAGTAGTAATAGTATACTTATCTTCGTTAGTTTAAGCATGAAACGCATATATTGAGATACGAGTTTGCTGCATAACAGTAATATTAATTATTGAAACTTAATGAATTAGTTACGCGTTTGCTGCACTCCAGGGATGATAAATGACTTTTTCAAAATTGTACTTAATTAGATAAAACATTGTACTTTTTAGACCCTAATTGTACTAAAACTCAAATATATTTTTTAATTGTTCTATTATTTATTATATATAGTTATACATATATATTCCCAGCGGGAATAAGAAGAAGTATGGATACCTTCTAGAAGGCCTCTGTACAACTTCTTTGGATATATAAGGCCTGCTCGCTCTATACTCAAAAAAAAATTTACTCCTTCTTTACTCCCTTCTCATAGAAGCGAATGTGGAATATGGCCTTCTTTAACAGGCCTTTAACAGGTCTGAAGCAAGGTCTATCCAATAGGTCTGCGCAAGATGCCAGATGTTTATTTGGTTTATTCCTCAACAATGTCAAAAGTTGCTTACATTTTCCTTATACATGTATATTTTTGTTTACGTTTGTGGTTTTTTGCCACACATACATTCACACAAAACACATTTTTTCCTTTTGTTCCGCCTCTGTAGTAGTTAGATTTTGACAACGGCGAGGAATTTTACACTAACAAAATTCCCGTTGTTTTTTGTATTGTTGTAGAAGTAAGCAGACCTATTGGATAGCTCTTGGTCTGAAGTAAGAAGGTATTCTGAGTTTTTCAGCTGGGTTGGTTCCTTTGGCTCCTATAAGGAGCATTATTAAAATGTGCGTACATGCATACATACATTAAAACTCACTTTTAGCATAGATTTATATTTGAAATATTCATTTGGCAATTACAAAAAGTTATGTAACTAATACAAATTTTAGACGAAGACTTTTTACCTTATTATTTAAAAGATGATAGTGGAACAGGTTAGAAATGTGTTTAACAGAGTAACAAGTCTAAAACAATATAGAAAGTAAGTTTCTTTTGAGATTGTAGATCAATAAATCAAGCTAAAAAGTTTTCGTCTGAATCCCATATAAAAGTACACATGCATAAAAAATCTTATAAAAATCAGGGGCCAAATAACGGCATTCGATATCGATCAAAATTACAGTATAGTTTAAATGTCGTAATTTAGACCCAGGTATACTAAGCTACAAATTAATTCTTTTATTTTTATTTTTTTTATTTTTTTAAGGTGATAAAGTCCGATTGATGTATGAAAATAGTTTTTTGATAAATTTCTACATAACGTTACTTTAAATTGGAAAAAGCGTATTTAATATATAAATCTTTTTTAAAAAAGAATTAATAAAAAACCTAAGGTCTAAATAAAAGCCACGATAAGCTTTTTGTTAATTTAAAACTATAGCAACAAGATTCATTAGACTGTAGTTAATATTTTGTCTGAAATAAATTCGATACTGTTGACAAAGGAAGATTTTTTGCTATGTTTTTATTGAATAATGTTGTAATATATCCCTGAAGTAAACCTGGGTGCAAGTGTCTCCAAGTCACCAGTTTTGTCGACTATTTTGGTGACTTTTTGGCGACATTGTCAATGAGTGTCTACACTTTTATATTTGTCTTTAATAAGCAGAAAACTTTGTTATGAATTCGTATCTTAACTTTTTTTTTCATTAAATGTTAAAAAAACAATTTCCATTTCGACATCATCTTTCAAAAAGTATCAAAAGTGTAGACTGGATTTTCTAAAATGTACTAGTGAATCTCTGGTTGCAATGTCTACATATGGTCCCAAAAGAACTACCTAGTCAATAGTACCAACGTCGATAGTAGATTTTTAATGACACGCACATGTTAATTGTCTATAGTAAATAACATTGTCTGGGGTATAATAAGTCACTAGTACTGGTGACTGTGTCAGTAGTGAATCAGTACAGATTCACTTGCGACATTTCCTACAGGGATGTTTCACATTCACTGACGAATGTGGTATAGATAAAATACATATATACCTTTGGCAATTCTACTGATATCTGGAAACATAAGTTCATTAATTTTATGTTTCAATTCTCAAACCCTAGACCAAAATACTTCAATGTTAAATGTTTAAAATTTTTAAATTGTACTAAACATGTCATTGGAGTACTTCAGTTCTTTTGCAATGCTAATAGTACTGAAAAAAGTACAATTGTACTAAGATTATCATCCCTGCTGCACTCATAGCTATACAAACAAATAACTCCGTTATACCAAAATTATCCAATGAAACCCATATTTAATATATCACAGAAAAAATGGATTTAAATCACTCAATTCACAAAATCAAGTTACTAAAAATTGTAAATATTGAAAATTGTAATTATTTTTTTTTCAATAAATGATATTTTCAATTTTAATTAAAAATATGATCAAACAATTATGAGATTTCAAGAAATGTGTTAATTGGTTCAGTTACAAAAATAATTAAGAATAAAATCTATATATCATTCAATTACCTCATTAGATTGAAATGAAACAAATAATTGATGAATAAAGTAATTGATGAGCAATCCAGTAATAAAATTATTTGTTAGATTCAATTAAAATTTTTATTAAATAAATTATTATAAATAATTGAAATTTAAATTAAAAATTTGTTATTAAAATCAAAAATTGACAATAAAATTTAAATAAGCCCTTTATTCCATCCAGCTATATAAATTGATATTGTGGTGAAATTTGGCAGAATTTAGTTTCGTTAGACTCGAAGTTATACATAAAAACTTTTTTCATGACCGCTTCAGAATTTATCACAGGTTCCATATAAATCCTCCTCCAGAAATGCCAGCCAATTTTATTTTTATATTGGAATGTAGCAACTTTTCCACTCTGCCCAATTTTGTTATGTTTGTTTCATAACTAACCAAAGATCCAATATAAAACTTCCTCCCGAAAATCCTAAAACCGAAAGGAATCATTATAATTTATTCCAGAAATGTGTCACAAGGTTATGTAAATAAGTACATGAATACTTACATATCGCACTGCTTCCTCTAAAGAGAGTCAACTCAAGATTTTTCCACATTTAGTTTTTGCAAGATATCGATGTATAGTGGTCACTGTAAAAATCTTAGATCAGTTCCTTTAGTTTTTTACTTACAAATAATACAATTGTATCCCCCTTTATAGTATAAGACTACATATAAAAAGAAAACAGGGTTTTGTCTCTACTGAAAATATATAAATTTTGAGTTAACCCCCTTTAGAGGAACGTACTTATGTTATATTTTACGGACGCGGCAGCATGCAATTATATTAGTTTATCATTTTGTTTCCGGATTTTTTAAAAATAACTTGCTTTTGTTGAAAATCTATAGATTTCCTTGATCTCAAAATTTTTTTGTAATTTTAAGTTAATTAAGCAAAGTGTTCCTTAGAGTGGTTCGGAAAAAATTTTTTTGTCAGTCCCCCCTAGGATTAAAGATAATGTAAAAACAATTCCAAAAATATTTTTTTTATTTTTTTGCCACGCCTAAAAATACCGCCCTTTTAGTTTTTTGTTCACTGTGTCGCCATTTTAAGTCCGATCATAACATTTGTTGTACGGGTTGCTAGTGAATCCGCTAATAAGGTTGAAGAAAGGCGCATGGGTTTTATATTTGCTAAATTAATAAGTCGCGAACAGTAAAGCAACCTAAATTCACGCCAAAATTTGTCTTAACAAATAAATTTAAATGTATTTTTTCTATCGTGTCCCAAAAATTATGTGAACTGCATCACTTTTTGTTAAAAGTGTTGCCATATTTCAAAACACGTAAAGTATTTCTTTTAACTCCTATAACTTCTTTGTTTATGAATAAAAATAAATAGCTTCAATACAGAAGTTGTATCAAAATAACACAGCTTCATTTTAGTTCAAAAATATTTAGCGTTTGGGAGGGTACAAACCGAGCTTTTGAAAGACATTACTAGAATTTGCGTGGTATAAAAAAACTATTAAAGACACAAATGTAGCCCTTACAGAGCCATGAACACCGATATACAAAATGTTATGATCGGACTAAAAATGGCGACACAGTGAACAAAAAACTAAAAGGGCGGTATTTCTAGGCGTGGCAAAAAAATAAAAAAAATATTTTTGGAATTGTTTCTAATCATCTTTAATCCTAGGGGGGGACTGACAAAAAAATTTTTTATCGAACCACTCTAGTGTTCCTTCATAATTTCTCGTAACAAAAAATCGGTATTTTATCTCAAACTGAACCGAAGTTATAGCAAAATATATCTTTTAATCGGTACATTTTGAAAACTTTAATCGCATTTTGCCAATCTCGATTTTTTTTGTAGATATGACTTGCTGCAATGATGGAGCGATATTTTTGGATATTTTCTATTTTTAAGACTTGTCCATTGACAATTAAAATTTACTGCCTGCACCTTATTTTGAATTTATGTTCTTTATTAACTCTTCACTTCACCAAATTTATTAATTATCAACTGTTGCGCGTTACATTCTGCTTTTGGTAGATTTATTGCATCAGTAGACGTTGATTTACGAACGTACTCACTTCTTGATATTGATCTAATCGACGACCCATCAACAGATGCTAATTTTTAGAGAATAGAAAACTAAATTTCACAGTATAAATAGCTTTTTTCTGAGGAACTTTTATTTTCCGGGATCCCGCAACAAAAATCCCGGGAAAACGGGAAATAAAATAATTGAAATTCCCGGGAATTGCCGGGACGGGAAAAAACCTAGTATTCGTGCTAAATTTCCAATTTTTATTATTTGATAAAACATTGAAACTTATTGTTGATGGGATAAGCTATTCCTATGCGCATTTCACTGGTTGCTTAGGCCAGATCATCAGGAAACTTTATCCATAAAGATTTTAGAAAAACTAAAGATATTAAACCAGATAAAACTGTTAAGCGAATAAGAATTACCGCCACAGTTCTATTTGTAACAATATCAAAGTTTAAACAAAATCATCAACAATAAATAGTGAGTTCATCTCTCCTTACATTCCCCACTACAATTGATTGGAATTCTTAACTGTTTAACAACTGCACATATTAAGACAAGAGTTTGACGCAGTAAAGAAAATAGGAGTAAATGAGATAATTGAATATAATTTATCAATATTTACAGAATTGAGACAAAGTATTGAAATAATAAGTTGTTGCAGCAATAGAACACAAAAATAGCAATCGGTTGATATGAAAAAGTCAAAACCGTATTTTTTTAAGTTACGAGGTTGAGCAAGTAAAGCATCGATATTTAAAGTCGTATCAAACCCTTTAATTCGAGAGTACACTTGTATAGGTGCCACGTGAAAAAATATTGAGATTTGACGTATGTTTAATACGAGTATTCAATACTTTAATATGGACTAAATGTGTGCACAAGATGCTAAAAAGCAGGGTTTAAAAAACTGTAGTCAAAATAAATAAATTGCTTTTTCTTCAACTTTTTGATTTTTCAATGGACAATAATAACTGTTGCTTTTACTTCTGATTCCTTAAATGAAAACAGTCGTAGTCCAGGCAAAAGCAAAAAACGAAAAGCTGTACACAACATGTTCGGAAATGTTGGTTTTGACAGACTGAAACTTTTAATAAATCCCGAAGTTAACGAAGATGGGACGTTGTGTTTTTGTTTTGTTTAGATTTTGCCGTTTGAAGTGCGTTCTCCTATTATGTCTTTAGTCACTAGTTGGAAGAAAAAAAGAAACTGTTTCTTAAATAAATTTAATAGACTTCATTAAAATTTAGAGAAATTTTAAAATACAAACCTAATACCGTGTTCAGATATGCACCTTTTGAAAATACCATCTCCAAATAAAAACCCTGTAAGGTTCTTGGTACTGACGGCATCTCTATGCTTATGTTAAGAAAACTTGGTACAGTAGCACTTGGATTTCTTACTATCGATTCGCCAACTAGTGATTCCAGATATCTAGAAGCTTGCACGCATTATTCCAATTCTAAAGCCAAATAAATATGCCACATTACCCTACTGTCACTCGTGGCAAACGTTTTGGAATCACACAGAAAAAATTATTGCCGAATTATTTTCAAACAAACGATTGTTTGAAATTTTTTTTAATTTCTACAAATTTTTTTACTGATTCAATTAATATTTTTGTTTGATTTTTATTTAACCAACAAAAATGTTGACAACTTTTCAATAATATAATATACGCGCTATTGGTTTCAATTTTTCATAATTTTGTATGAAATATTTAACGCTTTTTAATGTTGTCGTTTTTTGCATTTTTTATTTGATCGTAAGCAACACTTCTTTATGTGAAATATAAGAACAACAACACAAAACACATACAGTTTATTTTTGGACGCTTTAAAAAAGACAACAAGAAGAAAGATGATAAAATAGCGCGACGAGGTTATTAGTAAAAAAACAAAAAAAAAATAGCAGGTAAAAAAAAGGTTTCATTCTTTTTCAACAACAGAAACCACAACCACATTATAAGAAACAAAATTAATTTTTGGTTGGTTTCAAAGTTGGAAAAAAAGAATGAAAAACAAAATCCCGTATTCAATTTTTGAAAACTGTTTACTTAAATACATCAAATACAAAAATAAAATGATGACGAAAAACATATCGAGTCGGTCTGCTGCCGTTGTTTGTTACATTTCTTCTTCTTTAGCCAAGGAAAGGATACAGCAATAGTGAGTGATGAAGAAAAACATTGTGTGTATAAACAAGACTTCGTTCAAAAATTATTCCAACAAAACATGTGTCTTAAAGCCAGCCGCCGCTCTGCTTCTGCCTTCATCTTCTCCTTCAGTGATAGCTTGGGTGCGCGTCATTGCTTGTGCAAAAAATTTTTGTTTGATTCAGCAAAATTATTTGTTTGAAATTTATATGAATTTCAGTAAACTTTTTGTTTGATTCTGTAAATTATTTGTTTGAAAAAAATCAGTGTTTTTTTTAGTAAACAAAATGCAAATAAATTGTTTGAATATGCGAATTTGTTTGTAGGACCGATTTCAGACAAAAAATGTTTTGATTCTACAAATTTTTTGTTTGAATTCGAAAAATAATTTTTTCTGTGCACTTATATTTCTAGAGGGAAGAGGAACTGACACTAAAGTAGCCCCGTGATAGGTTCTTTGGTGATAAAGACCGGTCGTAGTTCTACCAGTTTTTTTGAATAGAACCTATCACTTTTAAAGGGAGCTGTCATTGGAGAGGTTAATTGACATTAACCATTTGCCCACCCACACATCTTCTCTCATTGAACATGTTTGGTGTTAGTAACTACAACGCTAGACCCTGGTTCCAATAAAATTCTAAAAAACAAGTCCTAGAGCTAATTTTGAGAACCAACTTTTAAATAGTCCCAAGTAAATGTATCACACCACCGGTAAACTCTGTTGTTCCTGCCAAAATTGGGTCGACGTTCCAATTGCACCGACCAAAGACTGTCAACCCAGCAACACCTATACAAGTCGAGCTGTTACAACAACAACAACAACTGTTACAAAGCCAGTGATTATAAACAAAATAGAAAATCACTTTTACATATTGTTTTTACAAAAAATTCATTAAAAAAATTAATACAAAATATATTAAATTTAAAATACTGATTCAATAAGTTTTATAAATAAGTACAAGAATAAACATATAAAAATAAATGTTCTCCCCATTTTGTTCTTATTAAATATATCAGTTAAGTGATTATTTCTACTTTTTTTTGCTAAAATTATATTTCAAAAATCCCAGGACCAGTTCTATTTCCAGCAGGGATGATCATCCCTTAGGGAAAATTTTTCACTTGCTCAACACCAACACGGTTTCAGGGAATCTCATAGCACGGAAGAGACTTTGAACTTAAAAATTACTCAACTTGCTAATGGCTTCAATCAGCAGAGACCGAGTCAGCGCACTATTGTTGCTGCCTTAGATTTATCTAAGGTATTTAATACGGTTGGCCATTCCAGTTGGATTGATCATAAACTTCACTCTACCCAACGATGTCAAGCGCTTGATCGCCAATTATATCTGTGGCAGACAAGCGTTTGTAAAGTTCTGTGGCCAAAAATACAAATTCCGGAACATAAGGATGGGCATTCCTCAGGGGAGAACATAATCCCCTATACTCTTCGAACTGTATCTTTCCAAACTTTCTACACCCATTCAGGATGTTTCAATGTTGCTGTATGCCGATGATTGCAGCATAATCTCTTCCGGCGTAATAATTGACGACATTAGTGCCAGGCTAACCCATTACCTAAACACCTTTACCCTATCATCTGCAGGAACGTAAGCAAAAACTATCAACTCAAAGTCGACAGTGTATCTTTTCACTTCATGGACTAAGGAAGTACGAATGGAACTCCATATCTATATCCAAGGCAACCGTATAATTACGGTACAGAAACCGAAAAACTTAGAGTAAGTTTTCGACAGTCTCCTTCACTTTTCCTCGCATGCTACCTATGGCAATCATAAAGCGGAAAACCGAAAAAAAGTCCTCAAAGCTCTCTCTGGCACCTGATGGAGTATAGATAAGGAAACGATTGTAGCGAGATGTTAGGTAATTGGTCGCTCTCTTCTTAATTTTGTTTCCCCAGTATGGACATGAATTCTGAGCGACACTCAATTTCGAGTATTGCCGGCGGCCCAGAATCACGATCTGCGGATTGCTACTGGTTCTGGCGAGATGACAAATCTACATAAAATGCACGAGAGACGATACTTCCGGTTAGGCAACATAATATATAAAACTAAAACTATTTAGAACGGGTGAGCCTTTTATATTTTTCGTATTTTGCTTGCAAAATCCATTGCTTGGGCATTAGGCAGGAAAGGGTTTAATAATAACAGCTAATATTGAATTTCACTATTTTCTATGCTCTTCTCTTTTTCGTTTGCATCAGAACAGTTGCCCCAGATTTAGTTACAACGATAATTAATTATTAATTTAATAATAAATAGTTAAATGACTTGCACTTCGTTATACTATTTTTCTTTTTAATTATTTAATCAATTTCTTAAAGAAGACAGACTGAACACTTTTGTAAGTGGGGCAGTTTTTGTTGCTGCTGGCTTTCTATTTATTTTACAACCAATTTAATTTATTTTCTTCTTCTTCGTCTTTGTTTTCTTTAATAAATTTATTACTCATTGAGAAGAACACTTTAATTTATTTATAACATTAATTTAATTTGGTAGAACTTTCTAATTGAATTTTAAGAATTCAATTTATCACATGGGATCGACCGCACTTAATAAGAATACGCATTTAACTAATTTGACAAGTGACGGATGTTTGTTTATTGGTTTTGTGTTTTGCCTAAATTAAAGTAAAGTGTAACTCGCATAGGGTTGCGTGTTGGTAAGAGAGTTGGTGAAAATTGAAGGGAAGTAGAGAAAGTTTTGTTTGTAAATGTAAATTGCTTATTAAACTCTTCGCTAATAGAATAGCACACCGTGTAACATAAATACTTAATTTTGCAAAAGTGTATTGTCTGGCGACGCTAAAATCTCTACTAGTTTTCTTGCTTTTTTTAATCCTTCGAAAAAAAAGAAAAAAATTTCAAAGGAAATGCACTGTTTCGTGTTTTTTGCACTTTATTTTGTTGCTATGGGTGTGTGTGAAACGGTTGCAAAGTACTCATGAAAGTAGCATTTTGACACTGTTGAGGTAAATAATTAGCGTGGAAATTCTTAACAATTTCAATTCACAATAGAACTTTGATACCGTTTCATACACAACCTAAATAGAAATCGTTGAAACAATTTGCGCTACTGGCGTATCAGCTTCCTTAAAAAAAGTCAATTATTTCTAAGTAGGCGTACGCGTGACGTGATTTATTTTAACAAATTAATAATTAAGCCGATTTTTGTAAAATTAATGTAAAATGGGTGGAGGAAAAACTTAAAAGGATGAATAAAAGGAAAACGTGAAGCTTAAATGGTGTGGGACCATCAATTGCAGCAATATCCAAGAAGAAGAACAGAAGTCGAAAAGTTAAAGCAGAATTAGTCTTTACTTTCTGTTCTGTTACGAATCAGCTGATTTGTTTTTGTTATTCAAGGACCTGTGATATTGATTAATTTTTCTGTTCTGTTACGGTCCAATCTGTAATAGTAAAAACTTGTTAAGTAATTGTAAGTGACAGCAACAGAAACAGGACGTAAAGACTAACTGAGCCTTAATTTTGTCATTTCCTATTAATGAGTCCAACTATGGCAGGAAGGAGCAAAGTTTTAAATTTACAAGACACTATCACGAAAACAAAGCAAAAAAAAAGTTGTTAGCAAGAATTTAATAACCATCCTGCGTGTAATTTCGAAAACTGATCATCTCAAGAAAATGAAAATAAATAAAAACAAAATCACATCTTAACGCAGCTTCTAAAGATCAACGACTCAGATTCTGTCGTTTACAGTACATTGTCTCAATGAATTGTTTTTTTAAATTCTACCTACCCCCTCACAGTTCACTTCTGAAACCCCCTATAAAATCCAAACAAAGTCATAATTGAAATGTGCTTATATATTTTTGCAAAAATTTCGCAAATTTATTATGATATTTATATCATTGTACAAAATTTATTTATAATTTTTATAAAGTTTTTGCAAACTAAATCCACTCGTTGGGGCTTCAAAAGTTGACGAATTCCAACTTTTGAAGCTTCATAGCATGTTATAACACGTGGCAACGGCTTAATGTGGCTTTGATAATAATATTTAAAAAAAATATAATAATTATGCCACATAAAAGGTAATTCATGGTATTTTGTGACGATTAGCTTTTTAAAATTATTATTATTAATTTTAATTTTTTAATTCGTCAATTAAAAGTTGAACTCTGGGGAAATGATTTTTTGTTTTAAATTGATAAAAATAATTTTGAATAAAGTTCAAAAAAATTGAACTAGCAGGTGGATATTCTAAGTTATATAAATAAAAGAATTTAAATCAAATGTCCGTTACTCTAATGAAACTTTTTCAATTGTAACTTTTATGCGTGGGGATAATTTTTAATGAATTCGTTAACTGAAAGTGCACTTTATTAATTTTAACGTGCAAGTTTGTTACGATAGCGGATCATAGGACTATGACGCTGGACTTCGGTGTAACACCACCAGTGAAGTTCCCAGATAGGGAAATTTGGCGTGGAGCCAATGGACTGTTTGAGGGGTGAGCAGTATTTACGGATGGATCCAAGATGGAAACCGGCACTGGTGCCGGTGTATATATCGCGGACACCGAAGTGAAAAGGTCATTCAGACTCCCTGATAAGTGCAGTGTCTTCCAGGCTGAGATCCTAGCGATCTGGATGGCGATGGAAGTGATACTGGATCACATCGTCAGGCGGCGCTTAGGGCATTGACAAATTATACGGTGCGATCGTGCCTGGTCGCTCGGTGTAGGAATGCTCTTAGGGAACTCATGGAGTCATTCAATGTAAGGCTGTGTTGGGTACCTGGACACTGCATGGTTGATGGAAATGAGGTGGCGGACGAACTCGCGAGAAGGGGCTCTAATCTGGACTAAGTGGTAATGGACAGGGGGGTAAAGTCCCCCCTTAGTTTCTAATATAGGGTGATACGGGAGAAATTTCGTGAGGACGTTAACCGATCCTGGAGGAACAGAACGGATTGCAGGGTGTCTAGGGCAATATGGCCCAGATTGGACGCGGGCGCAACCATGGTTCTACTGGGATTGGACAGGGGTGGTCTTAGAACACCTATAGGGTTCTTGACGGGTCATTGTCTTGTTAGGGCTTTTACGGGCAAATTGCACAACACCATACGGGACTTCTGCAGGTTGTGCAATGATTCTGAAGAGCTGGAGACGATCAAGCTTGTATTGTGCCATTGTCCTAGGATAGAGGGTCACTGACAGAAGTGGCTAGGAGATAGATTTCACGACGAAATAGGGTGCATCGCTGGATGTAATCCGTTTGATTTACTGTGGTTTGTCAGGGAAATAGTGCGGTTGTTTCTGTTGAGGGGACTGTAGAGAGGGTAATAGTTCTACGTGGTACCTACTAACTTTCTTAATTCTATCCACCTCATACTTCTTTTCTTTACTTTTCTCTTTCTATCATTAAAGGGATTCACAATGGACCGCATTGGTCTCAGAGTGGAAGTGTGCCTTTGGGCACATAACCCTTCTTAACCTTACCTAACCTACTCAACCCCAAAATATTTTCGAATTTACTTTTTTGACTTAGTTCGCTTTAGCTCTGAGCCCTCTATATATTAAATTAAAATCAACTTATTCATAGTGAACTGTACAATATTAAGGTGCCGATTTCGAAGAAAGTTTTTTGGAAAATATTTTAATTGTTTATGCGTTATTACACGAGAAATTTTGGAGTCTCAATTTTGTGTAGGTACCCGAATCCGGAAAAGCACGCGACTCCGACTCAATAGCCCTGCTATGTTGACCAACTATAAATCACATTTAGACCTCTTCTTGGATATTTCAACAGGATAATGGTTCTTCAATCATAAAATTGTTAATGAATTAGATTTAAAGTGTGTTGTTCTATTCAAATGGTGCAAACTTAAAAACCACAGACGAACGTGTTTTATACTGTTATGTACTGAAATACTCGGAGCTCTATATACAGATAATAATATAGAATATATTATATATCTGTTATTTAGGCTTAGTAAAAAAAAACTTAAATATTACATACAATACAAATTTCTTTAACCACAAAATCAGTACAGAATAATTTTATTATTTTTGCTTCTTAATTTTATTAATTTTAAAAAATTGTAATATACAACCGCATGTGTATTACAATAAACACTTATAAAGTATTTATTCTTGTTTTCACTTGATAGTAGACCACCACACACTTTATACATTACAGGGTAAGCCAGAGCGCATTGTATGTACAAAGAAAACTCTGTGTTACCCTTTGGCTAACAATTTTGTATACTCGGAGTATAATGGTGTTTTCTTTTCTACCAAAAAAATACCACATTTTAAAAGGTGCAAGTACAAAATGTCTTGCCGATCATGTAATACTGCAATTTTTTATTTGACGAGAACAAAACAAAAAATTGGATCGCCCTGTTTTTAACAGCTGACAAAAAGTTTATTCTTCAATATATGAAAAAATATATGCATAAACCCAAATTTGTTAATAGATTGATATGAAATAAATGAACAAAATGAATGACGAAATTAAAAATTTCTTTAGTTTATTTTTCATAAAATATGTAAACAAGAAAATAGTATCTTTGTCAGTTTGCCGATTTATTTACACCAATTTTATAACACCGAATCCATTTAAATTTTATATCACTGACAATCAACCATTAATAATGTTACGCTTTCTTTTGTTTTAACTATAAAATAATAGAAAAAATAACTATTAAAACTTAAAATTTTTACTGTCCTGATTAGAGGCGATTTTTTCCTAACTTCGTCTGGTAACCCCATATATAAACAGAAGCCTTCTCTTTACATGGCATTATCAACACTCTCTTTTTATACGGGGCGTACCCCTAATTATGAAATTTAGGGGTGAATTTTTTTAGAATAAAACACGGTGCCCTTTTAGAGAACAAAGCATTTTTAAGAAACGAACACCAAATTGCATTTTTTTTAAATAAAATGTAACATGTTTTGAAGCAAAGAAAACATTATTAGTAACTTGGTAGTATAATTTTTTAGTTTGTAAAAAAAATATATAAAATAGGTTTATTCTTACAGGTATGAATTTGTGTTTTTCATTGCATTAAAAAATTATAAATTAATTAAAGGTAAACATTTTGGCAAGCAAACAATTATGCTTCCTGTTAACTTGTTATGTACATATTTAAATGATATCGTGCTTAGAAAAAAATTACTTTAGGGGAAATTTTTAAATCTACATTTTGTTATAGAAAACCAAAAACGATAGTGTCATTAAGTCCTTTATGACAGCACTCTCCGGGGTAATAGCAGATTTTAGTTTTTTGCTAAAACATTAAATGTGAAGTTTTCTTTTATTGGTGTTGTGAATTTTTTTTTTTAATTTTATAGATACGATACACATACAACACACATATACTTAAATGACATTTTCAGTTACTGAAATTGTTGGAAAATTTATTTAAAATTGACATGCATGCATCATATGGATATTAGAAGCAAGAAAATTTAAAACAAAACAGTTTCCATTTCCATTAAAATACTAAAAAAAATTAAATCAGAAACAAAACTGCACAAATTCAAAATCAGTTTAGCACGTTTTGTCTAACGAGTTACCAAATTATTTATTTATTTCGGTTGTTTTGTTGTTATTGTTGTTGTTCGGTTAAAAGATAGATTTGTTTGAAAACAGTGCATATTGTTGTTGCCGAAACACTCGTATGAAGTACAATCTATTGCTTCTCTAGGCTTCATTGTTAGGTTTTTTTTTGTCAGCTGGCAATTTAATGATAAACTCGTTCAAAATGTTGTTAAATGTTGTTGTTTATTTGGATATGTTTGCGCTGCAGCATTTGTGAAACAGTGTGTGTTGTGGTGAATAATGGTGTTTTATGTTTTTTTTTTTAGCTGGTGTTTCTCGGTTTGTTGTTTCGTTACTATTTTTGGTCAGAAAAGCATGAATTTCGCCACGAAAATCCAAATTGGATGACAAGACAATTGTTTTTTGTTTTAGTTGCAAATTTTCCTTGTTGTTGCTGGTGGATTTTGTTGGTGCTGCTGGTGTTGTTGTTGCTGCTTTCAGTTTTTGTTTATTTGTAGCTTCTCGCATTTACTTAAGGCATGATTGTGATTTACGCGGCCAAAGGTGAGCTTGAAAAATATATAGAGTTTTATATACCCGTTTACACTCGCATAGGAGTTTTAGAGAAGACAGTTACATGGCAAACGAATTGTGAAGTAGAAAAAAATGTTTTCTTCTTTTTATTTTAATTCGTTACAATAAAATTCGAACTTTTTTTTCTTGTTTTTGAGTTTGATTGTTTTGTTGCATTATTGTTATTTGTGGCCAAAACTAAATGGTGATATTTTCCTTTGGCCAGAAGTTTAAAATAGGGGAAAATAATATAAACAGACATGGGAGGTAGTTATTTAAAAGAATTAAATATTGGGTGGAGGGAATAATATATTTTGTGCTCTTTATTTAACAGCCTGAGGATCAATTTAAACAGAGCTTTTTTAATTTTTTAAAACGTTGTTATTATTGTTAAATCCAGCAAAGCGAACGTAAACGTTGTAATTAAAAATTAAGTAACTTTAAAAAAAAAAATTGCTTAAATAAAATTTGCAAAATTCGCCTTAATTGCTTTTAGTACTTTCGTTAAGCTGCTGTTCCTCAAGCTACCCTGGATATTATTTGACATCTTAATGCATATTGGCAGCCAGAAGTCTTCTGTGGACTATTAGGGAATTTCGCTGTAGGTCACTTGAGGATCTTGGAAGAGATTGGCATTGGTGGCTATTGCCTAGTACCGTACTTATTTTATGGGCACTTGGGTTGGCTTAAGGCAATTTCCACGGGTGGAATTACCGTTGAGGGAGAGCTGGTCAGATCAGGGCAGATCGCTTGAGGGTTTTTCTGTTTTTACTGCTGGCTCAAGGATGAAGGACACAGGTTCAGGGGTCTACATTGTGGTTCTTGATATTGGAATATCATACAGGCTTCCAGATGACTGCAAAATATTTCAGTCTGAGGTTTATTGAAGAAGGGCTCTAAGAGAGATCTAAGCCGAGGCTATGCGTTCGCTTTTGCATGGCTTTTGTACTGAATAGGGGTTTTTTCTCGCTCTTCTGAAGTACCATTATTGCACATTCCCTTTTCTTCTTCTAACTTCCTAATTTCTTGAAATCTCTTACTTCTCAAAGCGTCAGAATGGACTGGCTGACTTTATAGGTAGTCTTTCTACCTACCTATAAAATGCAATAACAAAACAGTAGTTTCGTTAAAAATCGGTATTAAAAATTAAAATGCTAAAACACGAAAATCAAAAAAAGTCATAAAACAAAACTTAAAGAGAAGTTAATTTGAAAAAAAATTTCAATAAAAAAATTGATAAACGCCAAAAAATAAATTTTGAATTTAAATTTCATAACAAAAATCTGAAATAAAAAAATTTTGGCAACCAATAAATCTTTAAAGTACCACTCCTTTAAATCTCTTCCTATTTTACATCACACATATTCTTATTTATTTCCTCTTTCGATTCTATTTTTTCTTTTAGCTCAAAATTTGTATTCTATCGTATTGTTCACTTGAACTCGTATCATTTCGCGTAGTTACATATTATTTTCTATTTCGTATGCAATTTCCAGATGACGTTTCTCTCCAGCATGTATGATGATGATTGTTACAAAGTTTGAGTGTTAACACAACACGATTATCGTGAGGATGATTACTTTTGTGTTAAACAAAAATTCGTATCGCAAATTTTTTTTCTTCTAATTTTGTATTTAAAGAAATAACAAAAAACTTGGCAAAAATAGCAGAATGTTTGTTTCCGTTTTGACTTATTTTCACCACAGAAAAAAGCAAAATCACTCACAAAAAAAATAAATGAAAATGCAAAATACACTTCATACACAGGCCCAACCATCGAGTCGGCCAACAACAAGATTTAACATGACAATCTATATGAGTACCAAGTCCAAGAGAGGAAGGAATAAAGGGCAACAACCAACACCAATGTGTTGTTGTTGTCGTTGTTGCTATTCCCAAATTTGACTTTGAATTTAAATCGAAATTTGCAAATCAGTCTAAAATTTACAAAATACCATGTCATGTTAAATACAGACGGATGGACGGACGGACGGATGGATGGAATAAGTAGAAAATTCCGTTACAATGAACTTTAAATAAAACGGAAAAACGTTTCCAGTGTTTAGTTCTCCTGATTTGTTTTCTTTGTGGCCGATGTAACACTCATTTGCATGTTTTGAAAATTTCATTAAAACGGTTTTAACAAATTTGAAAAAATGCACTAGTCACGTTACTAAAAAAACATATTAATCAAATTAAAAGAATTAAATTTTTTTAAAGTCAAAGTTAATTTTTGTAATTTTATCAACAGGTTATGCATTTTTTTTAACGTTTTGCCTTTTATTACAATGGTCCTTAAAAAGAAATCGGGCGCAAGAACTTTGTTATGTGATTTAATTTTGCAGCAGAAATCAGAACACATTACTGGGGACGACTTGCCGTTATATCCTTTTTCCATTTGCTCAATATCTTGGTGGAACCTCTCCCTCTGCTCATCAGAAACGCCACCAGTGATACCAGCAGGGTTTTTGGCTCAAGTCCCATATTTGAGGTTTGATTTCCCTAAAAATCCCTATCTTAAATCTGAATCCCCAATTTTGTTCCCATATATTTATTAAGAGCGATATATCTGTGGCATTTTGACAAAACATCATAAGTCGAGATAAGATAGTAAAAAAAGTTAAAAAAAACTCGGTGAAAACATCATTTTTATCAAATAATAAAATATACCGAAATTAAAGAAATTCGTTTATAATACAAAATTTTAAAATCGTAAACAAAAAAGTTTTTTGAAATAAAATTCGTATAATTAAAAGCATTTTATTCAACTTTTTAAATTTTACTTTAGATATTTTGTCAAAAGCCACAGATTTAATATTAAAAAATACTAACACTTGAAGCTAATCTCAATGCAGTAATAAAATTTGTTTCGGGAACCGAACCCTGTGTCAATTTTTCTTAAAGCACTCATATTATAATAAAAAGGAACGAATTGTTGTGCTTGAAAACAAGACATGTACCATAACTGGTGATAATGTGTTTAGAGGGAAAGGGAAACTTACCCAAAACTAGTCATGTAGCTGAATCTTTTGCGGGTAATGGCTGTTTCTATCTAGGTCTATTATATAAAATCTTAACCTGGTTCGGTCGGGACTTTTAACCAAAATTGAATGTGCCCGTTCAAGTTATTACAGTGTCCTGTTACAAAGTGTCAAGAGCCCTTCTGGGACATCGCCATATAAAAGTGAAAAGTACCATTCATACAAAGTTTTGTAACAAGAACCAGTCCCTACCACTTAAGACCTACCCCTTAAGAACTGTCACGAAAAATCTTTCTCTGGGGCAGATTTATAATCTGTTTTGTCAGAGAACTCTTAGAGACAAACCACTTTTTCTTTCATACTGATTTGGTTTGGGACTCGAACCTTCATTTAATCGACCAGTAGGCTGTGGGATAACGTTAGCAGCCACTAGAAGAAAACACGAAATTATTTCTCACACTTTGAATGAAGCTTAAAGGCTACCAATCGAGGCACTAAATAAAAAAAATTTTCTTTTGCAAGCATTATAAAGAGTAGTCCAACCAAAACGCACAATGTAAATTGTAAATAAAATACAGTTTTGAGAGAATTATCTTATAATTATTTATTATTATAGAAATATCTATAACAATTATGCGTGAAAAAAAATATCAGCCAAATGCTCGCAAGGACTTCGGTGGCATACCTTCGAATAGTGATGATGGTCCATATTTTCAATTACTTTGAGACATAATTGAGGTTTAATGCCGTTAATTTGCCGAATTATTTTATTCTTTAGCGCTTGAATTGTTCTTGGCTTTTTCCTTTAAATATCCCCAAAGACAAAAGTGCAACGTTGTCAAATCTAATGATCGTGACAGCCAATTAACATCACCACGACGTGAATTTCTCGCGCAAAAGAACCATTGTTTCGTTGGCTCACATATCGTCCAGGTCTATATCTTAAATTTCTGGTTACAATGATTTTCGAAGAAGTACGGCTCGATGAAGCCACCAGCCAGATAGAACTGGACGAGCATGCACAGATGTTTTGCCGATTGTGGACACATATTGTATGTTGAACAAAAAATCACAAAATGCACTTTGATTTGGACGCCCATTTTGGTAAAAGTCTTCAACAATCTTAACGCGCTGCTCAATTGTATACCACTCCTTGGTTAAATTTGTAAAACACTGAAACGACGAAATGTGAAATTAAGTTGGGAAAAAATCTTGACGTTAACACAGGGTCTCCACCTGAGATAAGATACTAGATTTTTATATCAGCGAATGTCAAATTCAATCGCAGAGAGTATTATCCTATATGTAGACTTTCAAATAGTGTTGGTATTAATATTATAATAAATGACAGTTGTTATGAGAAATCTTAGAAGATGAGCTGTCAAAAATACACATGCATATAAAACAATAATAAAGCTAAGATCCCACTATCGGCACAATGTACCAACCGATAGTGTGAACGGTCAAATTTTTTTAATATGCGACAATCTATGGCGAAATTGTGCTGAATGTGGACAATAAAAATTAACCTTGATGCGCCGATAATGTGAACACACTTTTGCACAATGTGGAGCAATCAAATTGTTTAATATGTACCGATTTTTATTGGTCACTTGTGCGCCGATCACAGTCGCCAATCAGCGCCGATACAAGGGATGCCAAAACGATATTTTTAAATTGCACCAACTGGCTACAAACATTTTACTTTTTTGAGCTTTATTGTACCAAAATTACATTTGTTTTATCTTTTATTTCTGTATTAAAACGTTAAATGATACATGTGTACTGTTAAATGAAAGAAAACAATTCGCTTTAACTAAAACATTGCAGTTGAATCGATGTTGCCGTCCCTGGTTTGTAAACATCTGTTTACAAAACGACAATTACCAAAAAAAAAAGAACAAGTTCAGTAACTTTGAATAAAATTGAATAAATTTTTTATTATATACCTATTAATATATTATTTAAAATTGTTTGGAAACATAATGGACTATTCAGACGGATGGTGCGACAGCATTGTACCGATTATTGTCGTAATTGAGGTTTGGCCGATATGAACCGAAAAAAATTGTCACAATGTGTGACGATAATCGGACCACCTAAGAATAAATTGTGCAATGTTTTTAAATGTGCGCCGATATAGCACGATAAAAATCGTCTATTTGTGCTATTTGAGCCGATAGTGGGATCTTAGCTTAAGGACAACAACAGCCAATAACATTTTTAAATCTGGCGCAACCCTCTTAGATTCAAAGGTTAGAAAAAGTGTTGGAGCTGCCCTAGTCTCCTCTAGCATTTAAATCTTATTACCATTCAAAAGCTTTTAATTAAAGAACTCAAAAGTTGTAAAAAGCTCATTAATTTAAAGTCAATGCTTAAGTTTCTTAAGTTACTATCATCATCTGCATATAAAGGTTTTTTATAGGGTTCATTAGTGTCGCTTTTGATCAACTTACATGTAAACACTTTTAATTCCGACCCAAGAGATGGTGTTAAGAGATGTAACTTTAAGGTATTTTAACTAAAAATTCAAGTTTAGTTTTTTTTTCTACCGTTGTCTGACAAGATAAAAGCTTTTAATATTGTCTTGGCCTTTCGCACACGCTAGCACTAGCTAGTTAACCAACCACCAAAAAAGGTCCAAGGAAACTGGAATGGCCAAAAAAAGAGTCTCCGATTAAATTTATTCTTTTATGAGTAGTGACCGCTTAAAAATTTAGTTTAAAGTGACAGAGCTGTTGTTATTTATTAATACGGTATCGCAGTTTTTTTAAAATTTTTTTTTTTTTAATTTAAATATACAGAGCAGACACAATCAAGCATATTCGTTTTAATAAAATTGAATCATGGCAATGACAACAACTCTAGACTGTTTAAAAACTAAAACCACGAATTTTTTTCAGAAAAGAACTGCGTTTTACACGCAAAGGACACATTCGTATCTACTTTGTGGCTGGCACGCATCTCTGAACTTCATATCATCATAATGATCATCATTATGAAGAAAATTAAAAATTGATTTTTTTTTTATTTTTAAATAAAAGACTTTTGCAATATTTCTCGCCGTTATCGTTATTGTCATCCTCATCCGTAGCGGTCGGTCAAAAAAAAAAAATTATGGCCAGAACAGACGTAGCAGCAGCATCATGATTGTCGGCAGCTTAACTAAATTATTAAGACATCTTTATAACGTAAACTTATCGCAATGAAGTGTGAAATGAAATGAAACGAAATGCAATCAAAATGGATTTAATACCAAAAGGCTCCCTCCAACTTTTCTGATCACCAACCACAACTCCCATGTACCGGTATGCTGAGCCCAGACAGACGGACAGACATATGGTGGATATACATACAAATATTAATAACAAACATTAAAATTATTATTACGATTAATAAAAAAAAAATAATCATACAAGAAACGCAGACAGACAGTCACTGAATCATTGACTGACTGACTGGTCCGGTCAGTGAGAAAATTCACAGGTTTCTTATAAATTGCTTTTTCTTTAACTGCACTTGCAACAACTGCAACAAAAACAACAGAAAGTATCAGTGATACTTTCTTTGTTAATTTTTATGCGAATAAATTGATTTGATTGTATTTCTGCTTTTATGTCTAAATAGATGGAAGTTTTAAACAGGATTACTAACAGGAGCTTTTATGACTTTTAAAGAGATTTTATTCAAATGATAATATTTCATGTTCTTCATCTGCTTATAAAAAAGAAATTATTCTGTTTTTTTTTAGTTATTTTAAACGAAATTTTATTTCAATGGTTCTCATTAAATACGGGAAATGGCGAGAAAATTACGAAAAAAAAATTAATTATCTAAAGAGCTGGCTTTTAGAAAGAGACGGTGATAGAGTGTAATATAGTCAAAAGGTAAGCAAAGCGTCGCGGTACTTCTTTTGCGCGCTTTCGATATAACATGGGCAAATAACGCAGTGAAAAATAATTCGTATCATCGCCGCCAGTCTTAATACTGGCAATTAGTCTTGTTGCCAGGCGGCAAAGACCAAAAAAAACTTGTAACCAAATTGTAAAAATAAAGTAATCAAATGCAATAAAAAGTAACCAAAATATTTATGTTCACGATTTTATTAGGACTTCAGTTAAAAAATATAATTTATAAGTATGTATGTGTATAGACAACTAAACCTCTGGATCGATTTTTATGAAATTTTAACAGTATGTTACTGATGGTCTGAAAGGTACAATAGGCGCTCATAATTTTTCGAAATTTTTTGTGGAATTGGCACCTCCCAAGCAAAGCTAGCACTTATTTTCGTATATCTTTGTGCATTATCAGGTACATATTGCCCCGATAGGAGTAGAGATGTGATGCCATAATTTTTTGGAAAATCCCTACGCAGCCCGCAACATCCATATTTTTACTTAGGCGCTCAAAAATTGTCCCCACAAAAATCCTTACAACTTTGAAAAGTTCCTAAACTTAATTGATTTCAAAACATTTTTCCTTCTTTTCCCTATGGCCATTTTTACGAAACGAATCTCTACAAATAGGGATTTTCCTTAGGTACCTATTGCATCACTGCCCCAGATAGTGATTATTATTCACAGTTTATATGGCTTAATGTATAATCGGTTAAATAAAAAAGTAGTTATAAAGTAAATGAAAAACAGTAAAGACGTTGAATGCATCAATAACATACACAATTATATGTGTCCAGAAAAGCGCAGCGGGAAATGGTAGTACTAACACTGCAGCCACGCAATCAAGTGTTTCAAGTTTTTTACTCATAGCACTTGACAAAATTAATACAAAATTAAAGATGTTATGTAGGATGCACGCAATTTTAGAGCAATTTATTTTCAAGATGTCATCAAGAAATCAACTAACAAAGGCAATCAAAATGATGCTCATTAAAATTGAATTAACCGTTCTCTTGAACGTAAATGGTCTCACCCAACTTGAAAGAGAAACTGAAAGATTTAATTTTAAAAAGTATGAGTGAATTGTTGAAAAAAGTTTGAAGGTATTAAAACTAGTTGTGCAAATACTGATCGTCTTACACCAAAGAAAGACAAAAAATAGGTTATTTGTCAGTTGATTAACGTAATCAAAATGGAGAACCAATTTTGTTTAAAAGTAACCAAAAAGGCAACACTATCTATCCATCTGAACTAAAATCAATCCGAAGCGAAATTAATAGTACGGTGAGTACGATTGAGTAAAGATTGATTCAAGTACCGATTTTCAATCGCGAAATACTTAACTTATCCATATTCAATAACGAATTCGTACTTGAAATAATCCGAAAATGTGATTGATTTAAGTAAAACTAAGATTGACTCAATCTCAAAATGCGCTTGATTCAAGTACATATTATAAAGTTGATTTTATCCCGAATTCGTGCTTGAAAAAAACCAAAAAAGAAATTCGAAAGAGGAAATTATTATGATTGATTAACTTACCCGTTTTACAATTTACATAATGATAAAACACCAGCATCATGCCCTATACGGTTTTAACTTCAAAAATGTTATGTACAAACTAAAAATATAAACTAAATGAGGAGCCAGAGTTCAATTTTACTTTTTAACATTAAAATAGAATCTCAATATGCAATTTTTCTGGAAATCAAGTATAAAATTATTGGTATTCAAGTTCGAACTTCATGTATTTCGATAACATTCTCCAGTAAAATGGGAATTGGAAGTCAAGTTAATATTACTAAAATAATTTGAATGTTGAAAATTTAGCATTTAAAAATACGTTTGAACTCAAGTTTATTTCAAGTTAAATTTTAAACATATAATTTAATTTTTGAGTGCTTATTGGGACATGTTTTTCTTCTTTTTCTTACTTATGTGGTATTGCCTAAATTTCTGCAAGTCTCTTGCGCAACTCTTGTTTTGTAGACGTCAGCGGTAAGGTCGAGGTAAGGAAAAAAAATTAGTTCAGACTTTGTTGTACTCGGCAAGTTACTTGCCGAGTCTGAAAGGGGTCTGATAAGTTATAAAAGATTAAAAACGCTCAGGACTGCCAGGTAATTTTTCCTTTTCCCCAAAAAATAAAGACAAAATCCCCAAATTAAAAAATAAAACCTTAAGAAGATAATATTTTTTTCTGACCAAATTTAAAATTTTTTTTTAATTTTTTTAATAAGAAATCCTCGAAAATCCCCAAATAAAAATGTTCAGTAAAAAAATTGTTTTTTTTTGTAGTTACTGGTTTCCGCTTGTTTTTTAAATTCGCAGAAATTCGCAAGCAGAACACATGGTGTTTTTGAAAACAAATGAGCAAATTTATAAAAAGTTGGAGCTTGTACAGTCGACCTTAGCCATCCACCGCCGAGAAAAGGGACCTAGTAGTGTGTGAAAATGAAGTTTTGAGAAAAACGCATTTCATTTTATTCTACACCCTTTAAGGTGCCATAATCCACTAAACCCGTTTTTTGGCACACTAGGCCCCTTTTCTCGAAGAAGGTCACATACCCGTTATTAATTGACTTCGATGCATTCTTTTTCCTTAACTTTATTACTTTGTCTTTCATATTCACAAAATGAGTTGAGTAAGAAATGAGGCGAAGTAAGATTTATTTTAAGCAAAAAAAGTTAAACGCCATAAAAGAGTTTTTTTATGACGGGAAAATTTAATGTGCTGTTTTCACAACACATGTGACTGAACGTGTAGTAAAATTTATATGAAAAGCATTCAGTTATTTGAGTGTTTTCCATAAAAATTTTACTACACGTTCAGTCACTTGTTTTGTGAAAATAGCACATAAGTCTTATTATGTGTTCCATTTCATGACAGCGAAATAAAACTCTTTTTTTAAGAGTTTCAACTTTGAAACAAATTTTTTATTCATGTGTGAGGTTGAGATCGTTTTTTAAGATAACCATATTTCCTGAAAGCGTGCCGTACGAATCTGTTGTTATATGACAGTATAGGTCTCCGTTGACTGTAACATGGAGAGTTTTTGAGTTAAAATTATTAGGATAACTGTTATTAACGGTCCCTGGCTTTTCTTAGCGTGTTTTTAAACTACAAAGGCCACATATTTTTACACCCACATCACAATAGTGTAGAAGGTATTGTGCGTTTGCATTGTGTCTAACACTATAAAAAATTAGAGCCACCTTTTTATATAACTATCGACTCAGAATCACTTTTGGTGTCGATCTCAAGATATTCCTTCGTCTGGCTGGTTGTCTGACTTTGTAGCCGTGTGAGCAAAGTTTACAGTCGCAATTTTTAAGATAATCTGCTTTAATTTGGAAAATAATCTATTTTGCCAGAAGAACTAGAAGAAAAATGGTGAGAATCTGGCCATTGATTTTTTGCGTGAATTTATTTCAAACTTTTTTGTTTTCAGTCATACTTAATGAAGTATACGTTAAGACGACAAAAACAAAACTTTAGAAAAGAATATCTTCGCATAAATCTGGCCATAAAGCTATTGACAAGCCTATAGGACAAAAAACTGCACTAGCAGCCCACCGTACGTTGAAAAAATCACAAACTACATTTTGAGGGAGTAAAAATATTACAAGAAGAGAGAAATTATTCAAGGAGATAAATATTAGATATGCTACATATCATTGATGTTAATCCACAGCTTCGTCTCAATTACAGTCAAATCTCGATAATTCGTACCCATGCAAATCGTAATTCCCGAAAATTCGTAATAAACTGTCGATCCTTTGAAAAAATCTCGTTAGTTCGTAAAATTTCCATACATTATTGTCTCTTAGCTAAATCGTTTTTTTTTTCAAGTAAAATCTTCTTTACCTCTTATAAATCGTAATTGTTTGCTAACTACAACTTAAAATTCGTGGAAAAAAAACAATAGAAACATGGAAAGAAGGATATTTTGTTTACCGCTATTTTTTTGCGTGGGTTTTTGCTTGTATGTGTGTTTATTTTCTTAAGATCTTAAGATGTTTTTTACGTTGTTTTTATTGTTTTAGTAAATATGTAAATTTAAAAACTCCGTTAATTTGTATTTATTTTATTTTAACCCCGTAAAATCGAAAACCCCTTATATTCGTAAGGAATGGGCGGTCCCTTGCGATTACGAATAATCGGGAGTCTAAGCGCCCATGGCTTGCGACCTATAGGGTACACTCTCGCAAATTTCTTTTGAATAGTTGTACTGCAGGGTATCATTTGGTTGGGCTTGACCGACTTATCTTTCTTATTTCTACGGTTGGTTTCTGGTATGCCGCATGGCACATTTTCACAAAAATTTAGTTTATAGTCAATTCTATATAATAAATGTGCCCTCTATTTTAATCTTTAATCCCTTTTTTGATATCTCGAATATATTAAGAGATATGGAGTTCTAACATTGCCTCATATCCTCAATTTTACAGTTCTCTAAGCATTGCTTTGCTTCATTCGTCACTTTTTGTGGTATAAAGCAAATTTTCAATGTAAAAGTAAAAATATTATTGTTTGTAATTGTTATGCTGCATGTTCTAATCAAAGCATGTAGATCAAAACATTTTTGTTTGCTTCAACAAATACTTTGGCCTATTTGAAAGACATTTTAAAATATAAGTGTAATAAATGGTAAATGGGGCAGAAAAAAGGTTTGCATTATTTTAGTTAAATCTTAATAAGTTTTTATATTTTATGCCAAAAGCTACCAACGTTATTTTTAACAAAAAACGCTATCGTGCTGTTTATAAATACATATTAAAAATTAATCCAAACATTAGTTATCGTTTTTCTAGAAAAAAACATTTTTGTTCTGTGCGGCAAACCAGTAACCACCCGACGTATTGTTAAATTTTTTGGTGTAGGGTATCGTATGGTCTGGCTTATTCGCCTATACTTTCTTACTTGTTATATCAAATCAAATTAAACATGACTTACTTTACCCATAATGAATTTTATGTGTTTTTTATTCACCAGAACAAAAAAAAATTAAATACAAAGAAAAAACGGCAAAATATTTTAATATTAAGAAGGAAAAAAGGAGCAGTAAACAGCTACTGAATATCGTAAAAAGGTTTAAATTCTCATATCAATTTTAAAAGTTCATTTATCACTAAATTTAAAATGAAATTATGCTTTCATATTGGAGTCGACAAAAAAAAACTCGAAAAGAACATAAAATAGCTACTAACATCCATTACTAAAACAACAACAACAACATAAACTATGTACATAGACTTAAGCTACGGTCACACTATTCAAATATTTGACGAAAAAAACGGGACCAACAAGCAAACTATATAATCATTTTCTTCAATTCCAATATTTATTAAGATTATAATACCACATCTTACAAAAAAACTTCTTTTTGATATGTCTAGTAGTATAATTAGTTTAGTTTGTGATACTAAGACCATGTTAAATCTCAATAACTTTAAACAAAAGTAGGGGTTACGCTTATTTGGTCAAATATTTTATAAGTGTGACCGTAGCTTTAGTCATAGAAAGAAGAATTAGAATCTGTGTTCTAAATGTAGCAAAAAAAAAAACAGTAACATCCCTAAAATTGTTAAAGTAGAAGCTTCATGACTGGTCTTTTAAACACTTTTTGAGTGTTTTTTTCGCCCCGTTGAAATGTTTCATGGTTAAGATGGCATGGAAATCTAGGATGGAGGCTTAAGGCCTGATTGTTTGTTTTTGTTGGTTGCCTAGACTTAATTTATGTTTTATTGCGTGTAAGTTAGTGAACGAGTTAGTTTTTTTTTTGTTGCCGATTTCATTTTTGTTGTAGTTTCTGTATTTTTCTTTCACCCAGTTCTATTTTTTCGGCTTTCATTTTTTTTGTTTTGCGTCTGGGTTGTGTATTTAAAAGTTATTGCAACAGTCGCGATGATTAATTATCTCTCAAAATTGCTGAAATTGCTAATTTTTTATACTCGTATACCTTTGCAGTGATTAATCACTCGTCTGAAAAAATGTGGCAATGAAGAAGCGCACATTTTTTGAGCGGCGTGTCAGTTTTTTTTTTTTTTTTTTGTTCTTTATTTCATTTTTTGCATGCAACCATTTTTAGTTTTTCCTTCAAACGAACTCAAACAATATCGAAATAATTCTTTTACTCTGGAATATGACGAGAACTTAAAAAATTTCACAGGCAAATTTATTTTTTTTTTTTTAGCTAAATCAAATTTAATGGCAGCAAAAAGGTTCTAAAATTGTTTTGAGTTCATTTAGTTTGACTTGTTATTAAGAAGAGAACAAAGTGTAGTTAGATGGAAATAGTGTTAAAAGTATTAGATAAATAATTAATTAGGATTATGGCAGGCATGACAGGAAATCTGTAAAAAAATATTTAATAATAAAAATTTGAATTTAAGAAAAATTTTTGTACTGAAAATCTGAAATTATAGATTGAATTAATAAATAATTTTCACTGAAAGTATGTGGTTGAAAAAATGGTCAAAATTTGACTGTTAATTTGTATGTACATGTGAAGAAAACATAGTACTTCTAAGTACATATAAATTAATTTCCATGTATCGGGCATTAATTTTTCTGTCTTACTGAATCGATTTGGCGGGAGACCAGCCTCCGGTTCATATTATGTCTTCCACGTGAGTTAATTTAATTTTGTAAGTTCAATATTAAAAAATATCAATTGAAAAACAAAAAGTATCAAAAAATCTCCTTTATAGATTGTCATCCACTCAGGACATTGCAAGCTTAATTTTAATTTTCTATTTCTTACATGTTCTTATTTACCCAGTTTAATGTAAAGGGTGGTTAAATTTTAAAGGCCGATGTTGATTTTGAATAAAACACTAGAGTGTATCCATACATTTAATTATACATTTAATTATACAAATTTCGACAAAATAAGTGATTGAGTGAACTTTTGTAAAGTCACTCAATTATTGGTTAAGCTTTATTTTTATAAGTAGTATTTAAGCCAATAAATTTTCATTAATAAAGGGAATTCAATTATAATCCAAGAATCAAAGAGGTCTCGCTTATGTTTTATTTAACAAATAGAGCACTACATGGCGATCCTGCCTTACAGGGGTGTGCTGCAAATCGCAAACGTAAAACGCAAGAATTTTAAACGTCGTTTTTTAATAAGATTTCTGTAATAAAAGAATTTTATGGCAAATTTTAAGCAAATATTTCCCTCTTAAGCAGGATTTTAAACCAAAAATTATAAGAATTAGGTTTAAAGTTTATTAAAAACAACTTCCAAATTCTTGCGTTTTGCGTTTGCGATTTCCAGCACACCCCTGTTAGTTTAATTTTAGTTAGCAATCCTAAAGGACTATAAAGCAGTCTGGCTTATCCTTTACTGCTCAAATTAAATTAAGAAAATATATCCTTGACATACACAACTTAAGCTTAGTCAGGATCCATAAGGCCTTCATTTATAGTAAATTTGTATGCCCTGCACATGACGGAAACGTGGGAGGACATTCTTGAAAGCCTGAGAGAAGCCGAAGAAGGTTGGGCTCGACTATTGGCAGAAGGCATCATAGATAATATCTACTACCCAGTAAAAACTTCGCCTACAAAATAATGTGTTAAGTAATCAGAAAAACATAAGAGCACTACTTACAATTCTACTGAAAGAACCAATGAATTTTATATGGGATGTCCCAAAAATAACGCATTCAAAAGTAAGTCATTATTTTTTTACATTAATACATGCAGAAAAAAGAAGTTATAGAAGTTGTTATAGATGTGTTTTGGAAAAAAGCTACTAAATAATGAGTTTAAGATGCTATTCATTTTGAAAAAGTAAGCGAAGTTTTTACTGGGTATCTACGCAAGTCAGGTAACAACATTCCCTGAAGCTTTAAAGATTGCAGAAAGCGCTTCATCTCGTGTAGAGCAACGACGGATATTATATCACAGCGCTCGACAGATTCAAAACTCTTCAATCCGAAACTGTAGAAAATGCGGAGGAAACCATAATAATAGATGCCCCGCAGATGGAAACAAATGTCATAATTGTGGAAAATTCAACCATTTTGCGAAAGTGTGTTTGAATGACAGACCAAGCGATAACAATAATAATCTACAACAACAGAAACAATGGTAATTACAACAGAAATTACAACAGCAACAATAACAGAAATTACAACAGTAATAATAATAACAGAAATAACAACAGCTACAATAATAACAGTAACCATAGCAACAACAAAAGTAGTAATAACAGAAATTGTAATAACTGGGACAACGACAGCAACCAGAGAAGCCGAAATACAAACAACAGAAACTATAACATAAATCGCATGGAAGATCAGGGAAACTTCCAAAACCCCGAGTCAGCCCGCGCAGAGACTCCAATCGGAATGAATTAGACACAAAAAGAATCTATAGCATATCATCTAACCTCAGAAATTATGTAAATTTGTACATCGCAGATGTTAAGAACAGCCTTACATTTTTGATTGATACGGGAGCAGGTGTCTCACTGTGCAAAGAGCAATTTTTGGAATGTTATGAGGAAAACCAAGATGATTATTGCAACTTAACAGGAATCAGAGAAAATATTATTAAATCACTGGGTTCCACAAATGAGGGATAGTTTTCGTAATAAATAGTAAAAACCTCTAGCTCAAAGTATATTCATATTTATGTATTGTATATCATGTTATTCAGTAAATAAGAATATGATGAAGATATGACGCAAGTTTCAACCAAATCGATGGTTTGCTGGCAATTATAATAATCAAATTTGAGATTGCTGTGTTTGCTTTAATCAAATGGACATTGCTGCTTTTGCAATGCAATATAATGGAACCTGTTGTATTAAAGAGGATTACTTTGTGAGCTTGTAGTATATTGGGTCACCTTCTGTCTCTTCTCCACACATCAGATATGTCTTTAAAAAGAGCTATTTACATTGACATATGCACGAATTCTCCGCAACGGCATCTATGCTTTTACAACGCCATACTTAGCAATTGGAAGTATTGCTGAATAAGTGGAGGATTAAACAGTATCCACGTAACTTTTACTCTCAGAAAAGGAAACTTGGCCCCAATTTGAATAAACATCCAGTATGTACCCCAGCATTCTAAAGTAAAATACCACGTTGTACACCTTGATGGCCAACAAACATGGAAATACCACATAGAGGGTAAATTGACACAGATAACATTGAAACTGGTGCAACCCACATGGTCAATAGGCAGAAAATCAAAACTGACCTTGATTGTAAGCTTTTGATATACAACTCGATTTTAAGGCCCATTTTGGTGCTACGGTATACAATTATGGGGAACTGAGTCGCCCTCTAACATAGAAAAATTGCAAAAATGCCAAAATAAGATTTTAAAAACTGTTGGTTTGCACAAAGATTTAAGTGTACCCCAACAAAAAGGGAAATAATCAAACATAGTATAAAATAATAAGAAAAGTTGGAATCTCACCCGAACCTTCTGGCACGACCCTATCTCAACAAAGAAAAAATTCTTTTCAATATTTTTTTGTTTCAATTAAATCATTAATCAAAAGTAAAATCAGTTTTAATTAAAAATTAAATCAAGTGAACTTAAAGTTTACTTATATCAACAATATTACGTCCTAATTATTATATTTTAATTCAAACCTATTATTATTATTATTATTATTATTATTATTATTATTATTTTTATTATTATTATTATTATTATTATTATTATTATTATTATTATTATTATTATTATTATTATTATTATTATTTTTTTTGTGAACGATCATACACACATACGCCTACTAATGAGGAAGACTTCATTAATCAAAAACAAAATCAGGTTTAATTAAAAATGGAATCATGTGAATTAAGTGTATAATAAAGTGAATTCAACGTTTAATTGCTTCTATTTATTTGTTTACTGGTGCAAATTTAATTAATTTTTTAATACATATCACAAATTTTTTAATTGAAATCAATTTTTATTTTTTTCTGTGCACTGGCTGGACTTAATGTTTAAGTATGAGTTTTTAAAGTTGATAAATAATTTTTAGTTTACAAATATCAAGAGAAAATTCAATAAATGTATTTATGAAAAAAAAAATTTAGTGCCAATATTTTATTTTTTTTTTGTTGATCAAAAAACCAAGATTGCACACTCAGCCGTACAAAAAAATATCTACTGCACATCCACGTCAGCATATAATGAGCATATTCAGATGTTTCACCCAAACGTTGTGGAAAGAGAATAGACTTGTAAAAGAATGTGCGAAACATTTCAGGAAGAGCGGCCAGCATAGGTGTCTTAAAATGACCAGGGTAAATGATGCACATAAGAATGCCCTGAGTGCTCAAACCACTAGCAATTGGCAACGTCATGCCAACAACCGCTTCCTTAGAAGCAGAATAGGCAGTTTAACCAATCTGGCCGCAAAAAGCAGTAACGAAGGCGGTTTTGACAATAACACCAGTTGACCATCTGACTTGGGCTCATTGGTGCACATAAGACCGGCAGAAAGACGAATTACGTGAAAAGTACTAACAGTGTTAATCATAATTACAGGATCTAAGACTCTTTATTTGTTAACAGCATTTTTGTTGAAGTCCAAATTTATCCTTGGCAGTAGTAATCATATCATTTGTAGAAGTTACATCCACGAGAGCAAAGATAATATTATTTCCTATTCTTTGGCAACTTTATTACCCTTTCTGCAAAAATTTGGTAACAGCTAACATTAGACTAAAGGACCTCTTTTGTAAGAAAAAAAGCTCCTAAACGAAGCTCTTCAAATAACCCATTTAGATTCAGGAATTACAATTCTGCAATGGCATGAATTCATTTCAATTCATATATTCCAAATTAATTTCCAAGTATTATCTGTCCATTAAAATTTTAAAATTTTCTATTACAAAGAAGAAAAAAATAAAATTTTAGGTTTGGCAAATATTGAATATGTAATAGTTGAAATGTTAGTATTCTATTGATATAAATCTCATAATTTCCTGGCCATACAAACAAATAGTATTTATTTCAACCCAGAAAAGAAATACAATGTTTGTCTACACATATTTTTAGAATTGAATAAAATGAAGGAACAAATAATACATTTAGCTGCGCCGAATCTTTGATGCCCTCCAAGAAAAATTCGAACTTTTTGTTAGTGGATTTTACGTGAGATCTGTGATAAAAATTTGAACAAATCTTTACCAAATCCATACGACAATTTCAAGTCACACATATAAAACTGATATTTTATGAAGGTATGTATTCCAAATATTTAACTTAAAATGAGACAAATGGTAAATTATTATCACAAAGTTTTGGTAGTGTTCTTTATACACCCAGAAAAAATTATTTTTCAACGAAAATGTTTTAACATGTTTTAGTTAACTTAACCATGTTATGGTCAAAATTCATAAAGAAAATTGTAATGGAAAACATTTTACATAATTTATCGGAAAGTCCGCGAAAATTGGTAGACAAATCGTCAGCTTATTATTGGTTTGGCGCATATACTATAAAATCGTAATGACTAAAATGAAGATTTCTGAAAATATAACAGATAGATTTCTTGTATTTCCATGGTTTTAAGAAAAATGTAAATTTTTGTGAACGTTCTCTAAAAAACTCAGAAGGTAATAGTACTTTAATTACAATTATTGTGTTGTGCCACATACGCGACTTTTCTAAACTTATTTGTAAAAAGTAGCTTTTTGTGCTGCATTTGTAAAATTATTGCAGTGTTTTGAGTAGTTGTAATTTTATTTTGCTTTAACTACTTGTTTTGTTTACGGCAATGAAGCAAATCAAGAGTGACATTTATTTAAACTTTTTTGTATGAGAAATTTGCATTATACGCCAATCAGTGGCGTGTAGAGCAAAACAATACTTAATAAACCAAAATGAATGCTTAATATCTCAGTATCCATAAACAATTTTGTGTAACAGGTTTTGCTTTCAGAAAGGGGGTATTCAAAATATAAATAGCCCATACCTAACTCAATTTTTTTTTTAAATGGTCAGTAGGTCAACCAATAATGAGCTGGCAAAATGTTGATTTTATGCACACATTAAAGGCATCTAATATATCGTAAGCTGAAATGCAAAACCACGGAACTAACATTTTTATTATTTTACAGTAGGAACAAAATAAATATAGAACGATTAATTCAATTTTGTAATAAATATTTTAAAATAAATTATTTCATGAATCATATTGACAGTGGGATCTCCAACCTTTTAACCGATAGAAAATAAATGTTTCTATTAGTCTTTATTAGGAACAATAGAAAATATACCTTACCTGGTGCACAACTTCGTAATCATATGACTACGAAAATGGAAATATATCGACAGCTCAATTCCAAAACATGCTAAGTCGACTTAGTATGTTTTTAATTTTTTTACGTTTTTGAATTGAGTAGTGTTCAACTTAAATTCTGTAAAATTTTGCTGATGATAGGCTTATTCAATCCAAAGTTATGCAACAAAAAAAATTTACTTAGGGTATAACGCCGGTAAACTTGTGGAGCTTCTCCTGCAAAACTCACTTTTTCGACTTAGAATGTTTTAGAATTCAGCTGTTGATATATTGCATTGCTCGTCGGCATATAATTACGAATTGTCTCCATACTGGGCATAGGCCGTCTATAAGTTGTCTTCGACTTGGTCGACGTTTGGCTATATCTCTGAGCTTTCCGATGGTGTTGAAGGTTCTGCCAACCAAGACTACGAGATATGGACTGAATTTCCTGTAGTTTTGATCGTCGCCAGATGGTTTTGGGCTGTCCTCTTTGTTTTACTTTCTTTGGGATTGTAAACAGGTGGTTTTCTACGTGTGTGCCTTATCCTACGATAATCTACGTTTGTTATAAATTCACATTTTTCGTCATGTTTCTTAATATTTATAAAAAAAATTGCTCTTTTCTTAGTATTTTGTTTAGATATATGTTTCTGTTAAAGGCGAATTCTTTATAAGGTGTAGTCAGTGAGTCAGCTGGTTAAAGTTGTTTGAGTATGGGATAATCTGCTAACTTTCACATTTTCAAGGAGCAAAAGCAACAACCACCTGTAGTTGAATTCGCCTTGGTATAGAGTTACCTTAATTTTATTATAAATTCACCTTGTTTCTTTTACTAGATTTACGGAGTTGTATTTTGTTGTACACAAGGTATATTTACACAAGGTAAACTCGGTGGCCCATATGTTTGTCAGCTGTTTACCTGAGTTGGAACACCAATGTCAAATTTCGTGTATATGAGCCAAAATTTGTACATGTGTGCGTTAAATTTATATGAAGACAATTTTAGAATTCGGTTCCACTCGGTTATTTTAATAGAGCAGCATGTCTACACTCCCAAATGAGTCTACCTTGTGTAAATATACCTTGGTAGTACATTTTTTTTGGGAAATTCTATGTGATATTTTTGTTTCTAATTTGTGCTAAAGCCTAGTACTCTGTTGAAATTTGTGAAAAATGTTGAGCAACATTAGGTAATTATTTCACACGAAAATTTTGACATGTTTCAATGTTACCTATCATGCGAGTTTGTACAATTTAACGTTTTTATTCCTGCAAAGTATGCGACATTGTTTTGCGTATGTACACAAACCCCACATGTATTTTACAAAAAATTATTTTTTTTAATAAAAAATTAATAATTAAGCCACATAATTTGTGGACGTTGCGTGGTCAACGTAATTGTTGGGATCTTGAATGCCGAAGAAGAACAGAGTTAACACAAATTATTGTTAAATGTTGCACAGTTGGAAAAGGTGAATCATGCTTCAATAGCTCGAACTTTCAATGATTCAATTTCTCTTTAAGGAGAAGACTTTAACAAAAATAAAATTTTGCTCCTCTTGACAGATGCAGCGCCATACATAATTAAGTACGGAAATTGTTTAAAGGTATTTTACCCAAAAATGTTACATGTCACATGCTGTGCTCATGCCGTGCATCGTGTGGCTTAAGAAATTAGAAATCAATTTGATATAATAGATTCATTGGTATCATGTGGTAAAAAAATATTTTTAAAGTCACCTTTGCGTGTTTCACTATTTAAAGAAAAATATCCTGACTTGAACCTTCCACCACAACCATGTATAACAAGATGGGGTACCTGGTTGCAGGCAGTTGAGTATTATGCCCAAAATGTTGAAGAATTTAAAGATGTGGTAAATAATTTTAACGAAAATGATGCAGTCGCTATTTAAAAATATAATATTCCAAATATAAAGGCTGAATAAGTATTTATACACTCAAACTATGGGTTTCTAGTTGAGACAATAACCAAACTTTAGGGGTTTAAATCATTGAACACCTTGGTTAAACTCGTTGATGACGCTGTCATTAAAATAAGAAAAGTAGAAGGTAAAATCGGCGAAAAATAAAAGCCAAACTTTTATCGTGGTGAATATCGCTCTTAGTACAAGCTTTGCATTCAATATTTAACACGCTAAATACACATTAGTGTTGAGTGTAAAACGTAGATATTATTTTGTACCATTGTAATTTAGAAAAATGTATTATTTTGTAAGGGTACGTGTAACCTGAGTAATATATTACACTATTATAGTGCATTTTTATTTTTTAGAAAAGAAAACACCATTACATACTTTCAATTTTCGCTTATAAAATGTGTAATTTTAATTATCTGAGAGTAAAAATTGGAGAGAACATGGATTATGTTGATTTCTCATTTTTTTGGTTTTTTATTTTAATCGATTAAGGGCTTATAAATAAGTTCTACTTAAACTTTCTAAAAATCAGTTAACAAAAAAACCATCTCGGCGTTTAAACTACCAATACAAAATTGACAACATTTATCATAGTGATGCCACAATATTCAGCCTTATTATGGTTGTCGTTTTCGTAAACAAACGTGTCGTTTTTTGTAGTAGATTAAAGAACACATGTTGTGTATTACTTTAATCTATTATACAGTCGTATACGACAACCACAATAAGGCCGATTATTTTTTAAACTTTATATACCTTTTTGAGGGTATATTTTATTAATTTTGAATAAAACACAAATTATTTAGGAAATTATTGTCATTTTTTTATTATGAAAATATTGGAATTTGTTGCGCAAAAGACCCATTGTTTCGTTAGCAGTGTGGCAAGTGGCACCGTCCTGTTGAAACCACATATCGTCCACATCCATATCTTTCAATTCGGGCCATAAAAAGTTCGTTATCATCTCACGATAGCAAACACCATTCACAGTAACAGCCTGTCCGGCCTCATTTTGAAAAAATTACGGCCCGATGGTGCCGCCAGCCCATAAACCGCACCAAACAGTCACTATTTGTGGGTGCATTGGTTTTTCGACAATCACTCTTGGATTATCATTCGCCCAAATGCGGCAATTCTGCTTATTGACGAATCCACTGAGGTAAAAATGGCGAACAGCAGCAAAAAAAGGTACCTATGGGCAAAAATTGAGTTTTGGAGAAGAACGATATTTAAGTTAACAAGTTTTCTTTTTTTCTTATCAAAGGTGTATTTTAAAGCTTACTTATGACAAAAGTAATGAAGTCAGAAAACTGCGGTTTGCTTCATTAGAAAGAGCTTATTGTCTATTTTAAGAATCATCAAAAAAGTAAAACTGAAACTGAAATATAAAAACATATAAAAACATATAAAATTTGGGTCAGAGATTGGTCACTCCCCAAATTGATCTACTAAGAAAGGATTTTTGGAAATTCGAATGTTTATGGGGTAAAAAAGGGTAACAACTGAACAATTTGGTAACCTTATATCTCCAAAACTAAAAGAGATACAATAAAAATGTAATACTTATCGTTATTCTTAAGAAAAATAAGCGAACAGGTGTCTGCTACTTTTTGAAATTTGGCCCTATTAGGGAAATTCAAAGTAAAACCTGAATTTTGATACTTTTTTGACCCCGCATCTATTTTTTGGACCAATAAACATAGAAACAAAGTATATACCACATTCGAAAGTTAACAACAAAATTCGAATATAAATTTGGTACTTTTTCGAAATTCGAATATTTAAGGGGTGAACATTGTAACTGGTTTTGGTACTTTTTTACAAAATATTTTTCTCCATTCATTGACATATTCGTACTAAATTATGGGCTCTCACTACAATACTGAAATTTTTTAAAACTTTAATGGGCAAAAATAGTACAAAAAAAAATACGGTAAATTTGATATTTTTCTTTAGCTTTTCAGGTCTACAACTGGTTTTTTTTAGTTATCGTGAATATTGCACCTTCAAAGATAATATTCAACATGCAATGTCCTGAGTGGATAATAAACTATTGCGGAACTTTTTGGTACTTTTTTGTTCTCTAACTGGTACTTTTAAAAATAAACTGGTCCTTTTTTAATTTAATACTTATTTTTGTGCATTAAATTAAAAAAAGTAAATAGGTGTCTGGTACTTTTACGAAAATCTGCCGTTTTAGGTGGTAAACGGGTAAAAACTGTATTTTGGAACTTTTTCGTCCACCATCTAGCTTTTTAACCAATACGCATAGAAATAAAAATTATATAACATTTGTAACTTATCTAAAAAATACAAATGTATATTTAGTACTTTTTCGAAATTCGAACGTTTAAGGGCTGAAATTTTGTTTGTTGCTTCTTTCAAAAGATTTTTTCACCATCTATTTATCTATCATCGTAGAGCCTAAACGTCGGAAGCTAAAAGGTTGACATTTGGACCAGAGACTGGCCTCTCGCCAAATCGATTCTGTTAACCTCATACCTCTTAAACTAAAAGAGATACAAAACATTTAATACTTATTATTACTCATTACAAAAATAAACGGACATTTGTGTGGTACTTTTTTGAGTTAGGGCCTTTTTGGGGTGTAAAAGGAATATAAAAATTATATCACATTCGTAGCTTAGCTAAAAAACACAAAACAGATTTGAACTTTTTTGAAATTCAATCGTTTCAAGTGTGAAAATCGTTCCTAATTTTACTACTTTTTTCACAACATTTTTCTCCATCTATCTTATATAATATAAAACTTTTGAGTCACTAACTGATTCATCATCGCACATCCTAAACACCTGAAGCTAAAAAGCTGACTTTTGGACCGGAGGCTGGCCTCTCGCCAAATCAATCCCGCTAAACTCAAAAGTCAAAAACTAAAAGACACCCAACAAATTTAACACTTAATGTTGTTCATTAAAAAAATAAGAGGACAGGTGTCTGGTACTTTTTTAAAATTTGGTCCTTTTGGGGACAAAACGCGTAAAACCTGCACATAGTTTGGAACCTTTTTGTCACGCCATTTATCTTTTATACCAAAACATTTTCTTCATTCTATGAACACTACAACATTGAAATTTTTGAAACATAAATGGGGAGAAAAAAGTATAAATACTGATAATACGGGAAATTAACTTTCTTTCAACTTGCTTTTGTGTTCTTAGAGTGGTACTTTTTGAATTTTCTAGAATATTAAACTTAGAAACACAAAATTATAGGTGCTAAGTCCTGTGTGAATATCAACCAATGAGATGAAAAATGTTGGAACTATTTTGCTAAAACATAGATACATACAATTTGGCTTATAAATATGTTCATGAAAGAAAGCCCCGATAACAAAGTAGCGGGTTAACTGCTAGAATTTAAACAAGTTTAAACCTAGAAAAATAAACTTTGGCATAGAAATATGTCCACGAAGTAGCGGGTTAAATGCTAGTAGATAATAAAAATTTAATTCCCTTAACATTTTTTATGCATTTTTGAAAACAGAAAATAGTACCAATTTTAAATGAAAAAACTTATCGCCACTTATTTCTGAATAACTCCGAAACAGTTAAAAATATAAAAAATGTATTTACTTGACCTAAAGGAAATTTTATTCCTAAACACTTGTAGGTGTTTTAATCCAAATTGGACAAATCGTTCACAAGTTATGATAAAAAGTATTAGCAGAACCGCCTTATTTCGGGAGATTTATTTATAAGTAAGTCCCATAAAGAAGGCCGAAGACGGATTTTAATTCAGCGCATTAAAATATTTATATTCCATGTAGGTACTTTTATTTAAAACAAATTCACCTGCCGACCAGTGTAATAGGGAGCGTACAAATTGAGCAAACCAGCCTACTTAAACATGCGCCTACAATCATACTTAGTGCGATTTCCATGTACATACATAAATTTGCATTACTTTTAAACTTATGGAGTTCCCATTTAAAACATTTACAATAAAATAAGGACACCATAGGCTAATTTCGGCCTAAAAAGTCAAAAAAAATGGGTCTAACTTAGAAACAAGTTTTACTGAAATAGTCACCCCCGGTTTAGCAGCGCGAAAAAGTAGAATAAGTATATTCTGGGTTAATTTCGGATTAAAAACAAATAAAAAAATTGCTCTTTTCTAGTTCGAAACAATAATTTATAAAAAAAAATAATTTTTCAAAAACGGCAACTCCTTATCACCCCATAAGTAAAATATGCATCCACATTTGGCACACGCAAAATATGTATAAAAAAATGTACGCAAATTATTTGTTTGGTATTAAAAATAATGCAAATAATGGTGTTACACACGTAATGGCAAATTTAATATACTTTCATTCACCACTCGCGGTGGTGTAGGGTTAACAAAAAGCCGAAGAAAAGAACTGAAATTCAAAATGTATTTGCACTCAATCTTATCGAAATCATATTAAATGGTCGGTGTAAGCAAACATGATATTTTCATAAATTTCCACAAAACTCCCATTTATTGCCAATGGTGCTGATGATGATGATGACGATCTTCCTCTTTTACTTTAACATGGTGGTGGCAATGACGAAGATGACGATGTGGTCATATAATGTTATTGAGGCGATTGCAAATGAATTTTTGTTTTCTTTTCTTTGCTATTTTACTTTATTGCATCTACATATTTAAGAGTAGTACGAGTAGCTGTTGCCATAACAGAGAATGGGTACGGGTAGTTGTGAATGGTAGTGAAACTGGTGATGGTTCTGGTGCTGGTTAGTGGTTGGTGGTGGCAATGACGATGGGTAATCATAGTTGGTTTTTGTGTTGTATGTAGCTCCTGCCATGACCAATGAATTGAGCTACTGATGTAAAAGATGTTTTGTTACCTGATAATAAGTGTTGCTTTTTTTTTTTTTTTTGTTGCTGTGGCTGATGTTAAAATATGGAAATTGCATACTACAAGTTTTAGTGTCACTTAAATTTGTAGCTATTGCCAGGCTATTGCAATTGTTGCGTTGCTGTGTTTATTTGCAGTTTGTTGTTGGGCGTTAAGATAGATAATGCAAAATGCAATGTATTCATGTATCCCAGCCAGTGCAAAGCCATCTTAAATGTACATACATACATACATACTTATGTATGAAGGCAATTCATATGGGTTACAGTTTTTTTAAATACCAATAACAAAAGACAGCCAAACATCCACATCATCCTTAGCCACCACATCATCGTTATTATCATCATCATATTCCAGTGACTAGAGGTATTTACTTTTCTTTCAATTCATACTCACATACATACATACATACGTACTTTCAAGTTGTATATGAGTGCATTTGTCTGTCTGTCCTTAGAAAACATTAAAATCGCTTTAGATGCAATGCAACTGATTGCAATTTGAATTATTTGCCATTGGCAGCAACTTCTGTTTGCACAGAAGACTATTTCTTTTCTCTCTGTGTGTTGCATTGTGTCGCTAATGTTGTTGCAGTAGTAGTTTCTGTTGTTTATATGAATTTATTTTTAATAATAGCGTTGGCAGCATTCAACTACAACATATTTGCCAATGTATTCATTGCTGATGTGGGGATAAAAACGAACAAATGAAAAAGGCAAAAAAAAGTAACAGCTTTAAAGAAAATAAAATGAATTTTAAATTTTTTATATATTTTTGTTTTTTTGTTTTGTACAGAACTTATCAACCCCTGCTTCTTCACTACTTCTCTCTGCCATTGTCAGCAACCAGATGACGCTGATGATTGGCTTTGCTCGCCGTAAACGCTGATATGACTGAATGAATGAAAACTGAAGCAGGCAGCCTGCGGATGTATTTTGTGTGTGTTCCAGCTTTATAAAGCTCCTTATCCTGCTAGTATTAACATTAAATTCTAGCTGCTCTCTTTTTCTCTCTATCTCTAAACGTAAAATGTTGTTTTGTATCGCAAACACTACCTACCGGTAAGATCAGTGATAATCATTTTTAACAGCCTCAACTTCAACTATTTAAAGTCGAATGGTTTTAAAGTTTCTTCTTTTCTTAATTCTATTTGAAATGCGTAACATGCAAAATATTGTCAAAAATCCAAAAGAAATATGATATCAGAGATATTTAATACATGGCATTTTGCTTTTACAGGGTGTTGCATTTAAGTGTTGCTGGCCTATTTGAATTTAGTATGTTTAAAGGTTAAACCTCACACGGCTTAAATTGTCTTTCCTTATTCGAATTTAAATTGAAATCATTGATCTTATTAAACTTTCATTTAATTACCGAGCAGTTTGATGCAACACATTTAAAACTTCAATTCCATAATATCAAAAATAAAAGTGTTTTTATGTTCAATTTAATCGAAAATTATGGAATTTATTAAAGTCTTATTTAAACTGCTTCGAAATTCCATTTGAGTTAAAATGTAAGACCTTTCTAGAGTCTAGATTAAGCTTCAAAAGCGGATTGTTCTAAAGTCTAATTGATGCTGCAATCGTTGATCTCCAAAACGTTTTGACCGTGAATCTTTATAGAGTCTTTCTCCTAAATAATCTGCAGCCGTGGATACTTATTGACTCCAATTTAAGCTTCAATCTTTCATACTTGTAGTGTCTACATTAATCCGCTTCAATCGTGATGGATTTTTAAGAACAATCTATCCTTAACCGTATTAATTGATTGCGCCTCGTTATAGCTACAGTCATAGATTTTTATGTTATTGTGTATTCTTCTGAAGAGACTGAGTGGTTGCAATCGAAACATGCAAGAGTAACCTGTCCGTGAAAGCCTTGGTTCGATTCCCGCGGCAGGAATAGGAAATTATCCTTTAATTTTAATTAATTTCTATTATAAAATTCCTTTCTTCATAAAAATAATAATATGTATTCAAGATTTTTTTAAAAAGTATATTTTTTTAAGCTGCAATCAAGTGTCCTCTTACAGTCATATTGAATCTAAAAATGTAACAAAATTTACATGACTACCTTATGCGAAGCCCTACTCCATCGTGGACCTTAACTATTGGGTGTAAAATTATGCGTTTAATAAACGCACATGTGTGTGAGAACCACTAGCGCACACAGGTAGAAATTTGCTGCTTTAGGAACAGCTAGCAGTAATTGTTGGACAGCAACAACACCTTGGGATAATTCTTTCTCACAATTCGAATTTTCCACAAGCGGAAGGCTTTCTTACAGTTTCGGAGCTCCGTTCACGCGATTTTGGGTTTAAACTACAACCACCTTTGATCCTTACAATTGTCGTTTCCTTAGAAAAGCATTATAAATGGAAGAGCATCCCCCTGCCAAAAATTCATCCAATAAAGAAGTCAACTTCTTCTTTATCCCCGGCTTTTGACTTTTTATCTCGATTTATATCGAGCTTTCTCAAGGACCGCTCTATACGTGTTATTATAGTTGGGTTCTAATCGGAGGAGTTTCATTTGAATTCAGGTGTTCCGCAGGGCTCTGTTTTTTCTCCTTCACTTTTTCTTATTTTTCTTAACGGCTTCCTGGGATAAACTTCTCATCCTATCTCTTCTTTTGCGGATGACAGCAATCATTACATTTTCATTTTCCCTTGATCATACCCTAAGCCTTACTGAGGTTGAAGCTTTGAGACAGAATGTGAATGACAAACTCAATCTTGACCTTACGACAATCTCCGGGTGGGGTCTTGCCAATTGGGTTGATTTTAATGCTCGTAAGGCCCAATGCTGCATGTTGACCCACAGACGTCTTGTGGAGTCAGCGTCATCTGTATTCATGGGAGGTTTAGCTTTTGAGGAATCAGACACTTTTGATGTTCTGGGCATGAAAATTCCATGTGATTTTCGTTGGAACCAACATGTCTTCCAAGTGTCCAAAGAAGCATTCAAGTGTCTTGGTTTCCTAAAACAGTGCAGGAACTACTTTACAACTCCTATATCTGAGCAGGTGCTTCTGGCTCGGGTGCAAAGGAGTGCGTTGAAGCTGATTAATAACAGTAGGGTATCTAGCTCTATTGACTCTTTGGGGCATCGTCGGAATGTGGGTAGTGCGGCATTGTTCTATCAATTTTAACAAGGAAGGTGTTTAGTTGAAATGGGCGAACTGATCCCTGAGACGCGGGTACATGCCCGTAGTACTCGCAACTCCCCTGGTACCAAGGCGAAATCTTTGGTCGGCCACGATCTTAAGAGAAATGTCAATTTTGAATTACTGCCGAACTCCAGGTATTAGCTACACCTGATTTACCCGAAAAATGCAACACGAAAAGGTGAAATATCATTAAGAGAATCCTGAAAACCCCCGTGCATCGTATACTCTTTAATATACACTTTAAAGTTGCGTTTGTTGATCTTTGAAGAATCTTAATTTACTCGAGCTGGTGGAGCCAAACCATAACCGTGGACCCCTATATTTTTTAAATAGGTCTGCAAGCGTTAAGCAAAATATCATAAATCGCTTAAGAGTATTTTGTACTACTTCATCCTTCCACGTTGTTTAAGACAATGCAAAACCGTGTTTAAAAGCCTAAATAACTTTTCAAGTTAAAGAACATTATCAAAGTCATTTTTGGGAATTCAAATTTTTTATTTTTTTTTGTATTTATTCTTGATAAATGCACTGAAATTTATTGTTGGAGGACAAGCTAGTTTCTATGCGCATTTCACTGGTTAGATCATCAGAAAACATTCTTCCAAAAAATTTTAGAAAAGCTAAAGATATTAGCAAACAAAACTGCATAGTGAATGAGAATTGCAAACACTCAAACAGACTTATTTGCAACAATATCAAACCTTAAACAAAATACCAACTATAAACAGTGAATTTATCCCTTCTTACATTCCACACTACAATTGGAATTCTCCCAACACTAATTGTAGTTGTAAGTGGGCAAAAAAAAAAACCAAATAAAAACAAGAAAATCAAAATAAACCAATTCCCCAGTTCAGTTTTTTATGCCATGCACTTTAAAATTTATTATCAAAGTAAATTTTAGGAATACCACATTTTTCATTAATAAGATTTTATTTGTCGTGTGTAATTCCCTATTTTTATTCTTTTGCTTAATTCACTGAAATTTATTGTTGGAGATATGAAATGCGCATAGAATCTAGAAAATCATCCCAACATTGTTTCGTAGGAAAATTAAAATCACTCATGGTGATCTGTGACCAACAACAACAACCTTTTGCATGCAAATTTAACTAACAATTCTAGGAAATTATTACGTCTTTTGGTCTAATCAAAAATAAAATTTTGTTTGTTTCTTTAACATGACATTTTGAAGAGTTCTCACACACATTTGCAGTATGGACATAGAGAAAACCAATTCAATTATAAATTGTTTAAAGGCAACAAACGGCAATTCAATCAACAGCATTTTCAGGAGGTTTATACACTAGTAATAATACATAGGAACAACAAACAACAGCAACATCATCACTAATAACAGTAACATGAATCACAACAAAACAATATCAAAATGTTGTTTAACAAAAATCTCCTGTTGATAAGCCATTAGAATGGCAACACTCCTTTTTTTTCCTTTGAGTGATCTTGAACAGGAAAAACAACAACAAAAACAACAGCAACATTTTATTTTTTAGCAACAATCGTAAATGTTGTTGTTGATGATGACTTCTATATAATAAAAAAAAAAATTGTCTTTAACAATACAAATACGTATATTTAATATGATAAAGATCCTCATCAGTAACATCATTAGAAGTATGATGATGTTGATCATCGTCTGCATCGTCATCATCGTTATAATCATTCTTATAATGATCTGGCGTATTTGCACTATTAAGTGTTTTGATCATGGCGAGTGGATGGAATCTACATACTACATATTTGTTAGTCTGGATAATTTCACAGGTGTGTGGGTTGAAAAACTTAAAATATTAACAAATTTTAAATTGTTGCCAGTTCTTTATTGCTGGTGATGATGAAGGTTTGCGAATACAAAGAATACAAGTGTAAGTTTGTTCAAGCGCTTTTAAGAAAAAATCCAGTTAAAAATCTTTTATTAACATATATTCCAGTTGGCTAGGAATACTTTCTAAAAAAGATATTTTTTGGCCAAAAAAAAAAACAGAGACGGAGTTTGGATTCAGCAGAAATTCTGTTCACAAAAGTATGAAGAAAATCCAAAATTAAAAAAGAAACCTGATCCACAATGTATATAATAGATATTATCGCGACTATTACACAGATGTGGCATTTTTGGTATTAGAGATCACATGTAAGTCCAACTAAATCTGCAACCGAGGATAGCGTACCGAATACAATTATTGGCACCCATAAGGAATTTTCGACTTGTTTCATGGGATATACCGTCTGGTTGTACACAGAAAAAAATAACAAGAGTTATTAAGTAATTAATGAAAAATTTTAAAGTTTTCCCAATATATTTAACAATTTTTTTTATTAACATGTTTGTAAATTGTCATATTAACAATTTGTTTCAGTTAAAAAATAAATACATAAAATAAAATTTATTTTGTGTCAAAAAAAATTTTTTTTTAAATATTTTGGATTTTGATCACTGAAACGCTAAAAGATAGGCAGATTATTGAAAAACTGAATCAATCTTAGGGGTAAGTAAAGTTGTGGTTTGAAAAATTTAGAGATTTTAATGGGTCTTTTGTTAATTTTAGTTTTCAAATACAAGTCTATAATTGTGGCAAGATTCCCTTTTATTAAGATGAACATTATTGCACATCCAGTTCTACATCTGAATAAGTATGCTGATATAAATATTAATGGTGTTTGTAAAGTAGTTTTAAATTTATATTTCAATTAAATGAATTAAAGAAATAATTTAGATGCATTTCATTCTTTTAAAAGGCAATAAGCTAGTTCTCAACAAAATATTTTATTAATAAGACAAATTCGTAATTAAAATTTTAATATAATTGTTAACAAAAACTTTATTCAATATTACAACTTCGTTGTTAAAAATATTTGTTAAATATCAACAATTTGAATTAACAAAAGTATTTTTTATTTTTACAAATTTGGATGTTGGTGCCTTTTCAATTAATAAATTAATTGAATTGATGAATTTGGTAATCAATATGACAATTGATTTGTCGTAATTTTTTTCTGTGTATGAGAGCCTATCTTTTGTTATTTTTGTTTAATTTTATGATATGTTTTCTATTAGATACAGTTTTTGAAATAATGATATAAACTCTGTGCGATTTTTAGCAATTAAAATAAAAATAACCTTTAAACAAATATAGTTATTGGCACTCAAGTACTTCTATTGGCACATTAAATAATATAGTCATTGGCACTTGACTACAATTATTGGCCCTTTAAAAATTATAATTATTGGCACATTACCATAATTATTAACACCCCTAAAAGTTGAATTATTGGCACCATTGTAACTCAAAAAACTTAAAAATCTTAACTAGCTAGCTAGCCAAACATGTCAGAAGCAGCTACATTGGCGCTGGCGGATGAGACGGTACGTAGGAATAGCTTATCCCATCAACAATAAATTTCAGTGTTTTTATCAAGTAATAAAAATTGGGAATTAAGCACGAATTGCAAAATCATTTAAATTAAATTTTGAATTTTTTGTTTTAAATATCTATCTGTACACAGAAAAAAATTACGACAAATTAATTGTCATATTGAATACCACATTCGTCAAAACAATTAACTTTTTAATTGAAAAGGCACCAACAACTAAATTTGTAAATACAAATAATTATTTTGTTAATTAAAATTTTTAAAACTCAACAAATATTTTTAACAAAAAGTTTGTAATATTGAATGAAATATTTGTTAACAATTAAAAAATTTTTTTATTGTGAATTTGTCATATTAACAAAATATTTTGTTGCTAACTGAGTTAAAAAAAAATGCTATTAATAGTTGTTTCACTAATAACATTAAAGTATCATATTTAAGCGACAAATTAAGACCTGGATGCACTGGGAGGTTCATACATTAGCACGAAACGGAATCTATCAGTAATATTTCAAAATCTATAATTTATGAAGGAATGGTTAAGATTTCTTAACAAATCATTAGATAATAACGTAACTTACCGTATAGATTGATTAAATGTCGCAATAATCATCATATCGTTTGTTCTTTTAAAGATTTTAGATCGAAAATCCAGATTATTTTATTTTATATTTTTAATTTTTTGACACAAAATTTTATTTTTCTATGATATACTTTTTAATTTTCTACAAATGAATCAAATTGTTAATATGACAATTTAAAAACATGGTAATTAAGAAAATTGTTAAAAATTTTGATTAAAAACCATATAACAGTTCAACAAAAATAATCACAATTCTAATAATTGCTAAAGCTAAGGCACGAGGTCTGTTTACATGTGTCCTTCAAGTTGTGCTGAAAAATGTCAACGAGAAAAAAGAAAGACAAAAAAAATTATTTTGGACTTCAAGAAGAATTATTGACAAAAAGTACAAAAAACAGAAGTAAGTAATATGATGTAAAATCAGTTGAAATAAGTAATCATTCAAAGCAAATTTCGATCTACCAAGGGTTAAATACAATTTGGTTTAAAGAGTGATGTTTAACTATTGACTGTCAGCAGTCGTCGATGGCTGCGAGCAGCGCTGCCAGAAGTAAGATTTTACCTTATTTTTTAAGATTTTTTAACCGAAAAAAGATTTTAAGATTTTTTCCCCAAAAACAAGACTTTTTGTTTTGTCTAGACGAAGGTTAGCTTCAATTAAAAAAACCTTCTTTGTTCCCATTTAAAAATTTTTAAACTAAATAATACAATTTGGTATAAGAAATTAAATTTTTTGTAATGTTTTTTTTTTGATTATTTTATGTATTAAATAAAATATGAATTGTTTTTATTATTTATAATAAAAAAAACTACTTTTTTCCAAAAATAAGATTTTTTCTTCAAAAATAAGATTTTTTTTTGGTGAACTTAAGATTTTTTGCTTAAAATTTCTGGCAGCCCTGGCTGCGAGTGTTAAACGGCAAACCCCTCTGAAGAGATTGAGTGGCTGCAATCGAAACATGTAAGAGTAACCTGTCCTTAAAAACGCCTGGGTTCGAGCCTCAGGTCAGTCAAGAATGAAAAATAATTAATTTCATGTTGTAAAAATTCCTTTCTTCATGAAAATAATTTAATGAAAATTAAATTTGATGAACTTGAGCCTGATTAAAGTATCAAAATTTGGATTAAAACCATATAACAGTTAAAAAAAATAACCACAATACTAATAATTTCAGAAAAGTTTTAACAAATTTTCTGTAATTACTAAATAACTTTTGATATTTTTTTCTTTGAACTGTTATCAAATTGTTGTATATTTTGTTTTTAATTAGCAATTTTTGAATTTTTGAGGCATATTTTTAACAATTTTTAGGGCATATTTTCAAGTTTTTACTGCATATTTAATGCGAATAAAACGCGTTTTTTAGAGCATATTTCTGGTTTCCCTGGTTATTATCCTTATCCATAGAGTAAAATTTAAGCTTTAACTTCAAATTTTTAAGTTTGTCCAATTAGGGCTACAACCAAGGATTTTTGTTGTTTTTTATGGAGATTTTCCATTGTTCAACCAAAAGCAAGCAAAACGTTACACAGAAAAAAATAACAAAAGTTATTAAGTAATTAAAGAAAATTTGTTAAATCTTTTTAATAATTTTAACAATTTCTTTAATTAACATGTTTGTAAATTGTCATATTAACAATTTGTTTTTTTTTAGAAAATAAATGTGTATATCATAGAAAAAATATTTTGTGTCAAAAAGAAAAACCATTATTTCCATTTTAAATCTTTAAAAGAATGAACGATGTGGCGATTGTTCTGAAATTTTACCAATCTATACGGTCAGTTAACTTATTATTTAATTATTCATAAATAAATTTTAACGGGTTTTCTATAAATTCTAGCTTTCCAAATAATACTATTAATGATGGCAAGATTCCGTTTTGTGTTGATGGCAGAAATTCGCATGCAGGACTATGTTTGTTCCTTTATCCGTTATAATGGTTTTTGTGATGTAATTTTTTATGAATTTTACTAAAACGATAATAAAAACAACTTTTAAATGCATCTTTAATTTCAATTTAGTTAGTAACAAAGTATTTTGTTAATATGACAATTTAGTAATAAAAATTTATATTTAATTGTTAACAAATATTTTATTCAATATTACAAACTCATTGTTAAAAATATTTGTTGAATTTTAACAATTTTCATTAACAAAATAGTTTTTTGCATTTACAAATTCAGTTGTTGGTGCCTTTTCAATTAAAAAATTAATTGTATTGACGAATTTGGTATTCAATATGACAATTGATTTGTCGTAATTTTTTTCTGTGTTAGAAGCATCATAAATACACTCGGGATAAATCAAGTTTTTTACTTTAACTCAAGAATTAAAGTACAAATAACACTTAAACGTACTCAAATCCATCCAAAATACGATTACTTTCGAAAATCAATCCCGGAATTTCTTGAAATAAGTATAAAATTTCTTAAATCAAGTAAAAAAAAAAGATTAAACTTTTCGTTGTGTTTAACCCTCCGGCTTACGCATGTTCTGATTTTCTATACACATTGAAAGTAGGTCTGGCCAGACTCATGTGTACCACGAAGGGTTAAAAGGTAAATTTTAACTCCTGCTTCTCATTTGGTTTATATTTCTGGTAAAATATGTACATAAGATTTCTAATGTAAATCAATGCGGGCATGATGTTGGTGTTTTTCATTCTGTAAGCTGTAAAACGGGTTAGTTAATCAATCATAACAATTTCCTCTTTCTAATTTCTTTTTTGGTTTTTCAATCACGAATTCGGGATAAAATCAACTTTATAATATGTTCTTGAATCAAACGCATTTTGAGATTGATTTAATCTTATGTTTACTTAAATCATTCTCATTTTCGGATTATTTCAAGTACGAAATCGGGATTGAATATGGATAATTTAAGTATTTTGCGATTGAAAATCCGTACTTGAATCAATCTTTCTGTACTTGATTCAAGAAAATCCGTACTCACTGTACTATTAGTACTGATGCGGATGGATTGATTTTTCTTTTGAGTGTATGACTCAATTTTTTAAGGGTTTAATTTGAACTGAACCATGGCTTCACAAAGAGTTCAATTTGAATTTTATATAGTATTTCAAGCTGCAATCGTGGATTAGTTAACAGTCTAATTAGGACAGGAATGAATCATGGATTATTAAGAAACCCATCAAAAGCTCTCAAATTAGAAAAGAAAAATATGCTTAGAGCAACTTAAATATTGCAGTTTTCTATGAAATTAATTTATTTTAAAGCCATCGTAATAACCCTCTTTTAATCTACGCACCTGTTTAATAATTGTCTGCATTTTTCTCTTGCGAACTCAAAAAACTTAGGAAAATGTAAATAAAACATTTCCCTTTAAATTAACTTTATTCACATGGCTTATATTATGACAAGATAAATATGGTTAAATAAAAAAAAAAAAATACACACATGCGAAAATAAACTGAAAAATAAATTTTCATTTGAACAACAAATCTTTTTTATTTAAATTGAAATATTAAATTTATAGACAATCATTTAAGATATTTTACTTTTATACTTTTTTTAAATTTTTTTTCTTAAAGGAAACACATCCACAGAATTGATACCAGGAAAGAAAGCTTTAAAAGCCGTTAGTTTAATATAGTGACCAACTTAAGCTTTCGCCAAGATCATAATCGTAATCATCAACCATTTGGCTGTTTAACTGAAGTTTAGAAACTAAGAATGAATATATTTTCCTTTTAAATGTTTGTTCTTTAAAAAGACTTATATTGAGAATCAGACGAAAGCAAATACAATAAATGAATTTGGATTTCAATGGAAAGTATGATGTTGTATTTACTAAAATGGTAAACACACGCATGCGGAGCTTATAAGCAGGGTTTCCCAAAGGGGATTTGTTGCACGGTACAGATATATTGGAAATTATGAAAATTTCATATTTTATTACTCAAGTTCATTTAGATGTATTACTTCATTACTAATTTAATTAAAATTTTATAAATCTTTTATCTTAAGCATAATTGAAATTACTTGTTTTTAATAAAAGTACTTGAACTACTTAAAAAGTAATTGAAAATTACCGAAGGGGTTTGAATTGCTAATAACTTGTTTGTTATAATTTTTTTTCTTTTCAGTAATTTGTAAAGAAGACTTTTATTCATAATTTAATTATGAGCGACGAAGCCAATTTTTAATTAAGTGGGTTCGTTAATAAGCAAAACTGCAGGATATAGGCTACGGAGAATCCGAGAGTAGTTCAACAGCGAGAATTACACCCACCTAAGTGTACGGTTTGGTGCTGTGTTTTATCGGAAAGGAAAATTGGTCCCTATTTTTTTTTGAAAATGAACATTGGGATTATGGAAAATGTGTTGGAAAGAGCATGTCTTTTTGAATATTTTAAGTAAATAGTTAACTATTTATCCAAAAAACAAATGTGAATTATTTTTTATTGATTTAATTCCTTGCATAATTAGAAACATAATTGTAAATATTATCTTTAAAAATAGACCATTTTGTTAAAAAAAAAAGTAATTTAAATAATTAATTATAAAAATAATTAAAATTAGTTCAAAATTTTTTTTAACACTTAAAAGATGTCTTCTTCTTGGTTTAAACTTTATTAACAAGAGTAATAAAATGTTATTTATTCTGATGAAAAATTGAAGAGAAAATTTTAATTTCCAAACCATAAAATAATATTTTGTTTGCATTTTAAATAAGATGTAATTTAACATAATCCTGTGGGAAACTCTGCTCATATGCATGACATTAATAATAATTCGAAATGTTCATCAATTTCATTTAAAGCTAAAGAAGATTTCAGAGTTTATAAGCAACAAAAAATATACGTAGGAGAATTTTAAAGCAAACAAGTTTTTTTATTATATTTAAAAAGAAATGCACACAAATGAATCCTTATCAAGGCATTACCGCTACAAAAAAAAAAGCTTAAGCGACATAATTTTTAATTTTTTTAATAAATGGCTTTATTGGCAACACTTGCATCGTCTCCTAATATGTCATGGTCACATAACATGCAGTCTACAACTGACATAAAATGCTTAACTTTAACACTAATATGATGTTAATGTTAAGTATAGACTCATTATGTTAGACGTTTTTTTCATGTTATAACACGGTTGTTAATGCAAATGTTTTATAACTTCAAGTTATAACAGCAAGTCATGTCAGTTGTAGACGGGCAGTAAGGTACCGTTATAGCAAAAAATAATTTTCGAAAGCGACAACCTTCCTACAAAATGTATAAGAAATTATATATAAAAAAACCTAATCCTGTAAAATTTTGTTTTGTCGCTTAACCTTTTTTTGCGGTTATGGCTCGATACACCGATAAATATTGCCTGGATTTGTATTAAGGCTCTAATCATGTAAAACGTAACGCCAACATTGAAAGCAAAAACAAAGCCATAAATATTTTGTAATTTTGTTGTTGCTTTCTACAGAAATTCATGTACCGTTTTAAAATGTTCAATGCCACAAGTTATGAGGCTTTTGAAATTTTAAAAGGCAATGTGAGTTTCTGTAAAAAGCAACAACAAATTTACAAAATATTTATGGCTTTGTTTTTGCTTTCAATGTAATTCTTTGGCGTTGCGTTTTACATGATTAGGGCGTTATTTTTTTGTTGAAACGTTGACGGATAAGACCTGTGGCCGTATTCTATAATTCGCTAAATCTGTATCACTAAAAACCTAAATAGTTGATTTAGCGATATTTGGCAATAAATACAATACTGCTAAATTTGGCATTGCCATTAAAATTTAATTCGCCGCAATTTTAGCTTTTAATTTCATCGCTAAATTTTTTCAATTTTGTATTCTCTAAGGCATTTTAGCGATCGAGATTTAGCTTTAGCTAAGCGAATTACAGAATACGGCTGCTGATTTCTACGGCTTGCCAGACTAATGGTCGTAATTTCTACAAAAAGAAATCTAGCTGTGAAAAAAATCTATGGTGTAAAAGCTTCCATATTTTAAAAGAAACATTGGCCGCACGTTGGGTGAAATAGATAAATTTAACTGTTAGGTACGAACACAACCTGCTTTCTTTTTGCAGAAATTACGGGCATAAGGCCCGTTTTCTCAACTTACCGAGAGCATAAAGCAGACTTTAACCGGCCTTATAAAAAGTGTTCCATTATTAAAACATTACTTTAATCTAAAGTGAGAGATAAAGTAAATTAAGGTTCATCCTACCTGGTAGGTTAAAGTAAAGTTGTAATAATGGAACAATTTTTGTACGGCCGATAAAATTCTACCTTTAGCTATCGGTAAGTTGTGAAAACGGGCCTAAGTCTAAAAAATGTCTGCACGTTAAATATACATTTCTTGATATGGTCACCTCCAGCAAAACTATTTTTAACGAAAATGTTTAAAATATATTATGATAATTTTAACTTTGTTATTCTCACCGACAGCAAAACTGTTGTTCATCAAGGAGCTAGAGACATTTCATGGTTGCATCCGAAGGTGTTACTATATACATATATAAAAATTAGGGTATTCAAACGATTACCCGTAGTTTGATTAATCGATTTATTTTGGGAATAGTTATTCGAATAATTAAAAACTGCTTATTTTTAATAAACAAATAAATTCGAATTTATCGTCCCCACAATATAACAATACCGTATAATTTTTTTGGGGTTTTGAGAAAATCGTGTTTAAAGTTTTTGTCAAATTGGATGTCTATTAGAACCTCAATATCGCGGGAAATAAAAATTCTTCATATTGGATTTTTCGACGAATACATAATTCCGTTTCTTGTCTTTAAATTGACCAATTTTTTTTATTCTACGCATCCTTTAAGACCATCCATATGTCATTCAAAGTGCAAGTCCTCTATATAGGCTATTTTATTTTTTAAGGAAGTCGTATGATGAATCTGATACACTATTTTATTTTGTATGGTATACGCTGTTTTATTCAATAGTTTTACGGTGTTTTTATTAAAATATTTGATCTCAAAAATATCAATTTGTAACATTATAAAACAGTGATTAATTCATAGTTTTGTTAATTCAGTGGCATATATTCATTACTTTTCAATTTGGGTTATTAAAAACAAAAAATTATGACAAATTAAGGTATCCATTGCTTATATCAAAAATAACTAGAAGTTCAATAGTATTCTTTCTCTTCCTCTGCTTCATATGGCTCATCTAAACAATTTCGCTTCTTTCCACCTTGTAAGTTATAAAAAAATGACTGCGAGCCACGACGAATTACATTCTTCTTGCACAAATTTTGGAGATCATGCAGCTTTTGATGGTCGGAATGAAACTATTTCTCAAACAATAGTGCATATTATTATAAGCTATTTTATGATAAAGTTTTCATAAATTGTATTTTTTTATACAGACTAAAATGGAGTATAATGCGTATACACTATTATTCTTTAAACAATTTTGGAGTGGCAATTTCAAGTAAAATAGCGCATATGATCTTACACACTTATTGAAGGAAAATTTTGAACAAGAAATTATACACTATTTTTTTCAACGACATTTTGACCCACTTTTTGGAAGTAGAATTTGACGAAATTTTGACCAGACATAAAACCAATGATGGAGATTCTAAATATACAATAAAAAAATAATAGCGTATGAGCATATACGCTATTGTTATATTAAGGGGACGATATTATGTCGATTAATCGAATATTTGTTTTTTTTATTTTTTTCTCTTTAATGCAAAACAACAAGCTGGTACATTTGTAAACCCTTTTATAGTTTCTTAACTCAGGAACGTTTCCTTTGAGTAACAATTTATAAAATATAGTGTATTACAAAGAATGAAACCAAAGAGTTTTGGAATAATTTATTTTTAAGAATGTTTAATACAGACTTTTACCACAATGATTCAGATGAAACATACAAATTTTAACTGTACACTCTTTTTTAAAGATTATTTTAGAAGATCAGCTTATTTACATGAAGTACCTTTGTTTAATAAGGCTAATTTAAATTAAATTTTCATTAAATTATTTTTATGAAGAAAGGAATTTTACAACATGAAATAAATTAAAATTTATTTTTCATTCTTTAATGCCGCGGGGCTCGAACCCAGCCTTTCACGGACAGGTTACCCTTACATGTTTCAATTGTACCCACTCAATCTCTTCACAGCCATTGACTACTGCTGGCAGCCAATAGTCAAACATCCATATTTAAACCAAATTGTATTTAACCCTTTGGTAGATCGAAATTTGCTTTGAATGATTATCTATTTCAACTGATTTTACATGTTATTCCCAGTAAAAAATGTGCTCCAAAAGGAGCAGGTTTTATGTATGAATACATACATACCTCAAATCGCTTCAAACCTGCTGATAAGATGCCTGATTTTTGTATGGAGTGTTCCCGGTTTGGAGGTCTATTTACTGCTGGCAATAAGCGCTTTTTTAACATGCAAACAAAGCAATCCTAAAGCGCTTTTTTAAGGGATAACTATATTTCCATATTTCCATCATTGATGTTTTGCTTTTAATTGCTTAAATGCATTGTTTCAATAATTTTCGTAAACCATTATATATTTTTATTTTTTTTCACTTTAAAACCTCATCGTTGTCAGCACTAAAAAAGCAGCTTTTTTCGATATTTTATTCTTTATCATTTACTGCTATATTAAAGCTCTCTTATTGAAGCGCTCGATTATGCGCTTTTTCTCTTAAGTGCTTCAAAAACCCCAAATTTTTTGACTGGGTCCTTACTTCTGTTTTTTCGTACTTTTTGTCAAGAATTCTTCTTGAAGTCCAAAGTAAATTTTTTTGTTTTTCATTTTTTGTCTTTTATTTTCTTGTTGACCTATTTCAGCACAACTTGAAGGACAAATGTTAACATAGATCTCGGGCCTTAGCTTTTTAACAATAATCTGTATTGTCGTTATTTTGTTGAGCTGTTTATGGGTTTTAATCCAAATTTCTATATTTTTTTATTAGGCTAAAGTTCATCAAATTTAGTTTTCATTAAATTATTTTTATGCAGAAAGGAATTTTACAACATGAAATTAATATAAATTTATTGATCATTTTTCAATCTCTTCAATTTTATGTTAAAAAAAGTAATTTTTGGTCTTATTTTCAAAAATTCTAAACTAGACAAAATTGCAATTATTCGATTAACCGAATAAGATTACATTGTTCGATTACACTGTGCTCGAAATTGACACTTTTTTTTGACAAGCTGGGCACTTCGCTTTTTAACATAATTCGGGTACGCTGAATCCTGGTTTTCGAGATATACCGTTATTTCGAAAACGCAGGAGGTTGAATAACTCATGTTCGCGTAACTAAAAAACGCTTTAACTAATTGAAAAAAATTAAAAAACCAAAATTCCGAAATAAAATTAATAAGAAATCATAAAGCAAGATTTTTTTCTACTATGTGACCTTCTCCGAGAAAAGAGAATTAGTGTGTGAAAATGAAGTTTTGAGAAAAACGCATTTAAAGTTTCATAACACTTTTTTAGGTACCAGAATCCACTCTAAAGTCCAAACCCGCTTTTTGACACACTAGATCCCTTTTCTCGAAGAAGGTCACATATGTATTCGCAGTCGTTTTAGAAACATATTTTTTTTAGTAAAAAAAAAAATAATTTTTAAGCAACATTTTAAAATTTTTGTTCTTTAAAAATTTATCAAAAATTGGAAAATGCAGCCATGCTTTAAATTTTTTGCAGACATATAAAAGCTGCAAACAAAACATACATAAATGATAAAAATCAGTTGGCAACTTTTGATTTTATTCACAAAAGTTTTTATTTAATTTAAGAATTTCATAAAACGCAATATTTGTAAGGGAGCCACCCTAAGAAGTGTTGATAAGGCGCAAGTATGTCTTGAGAAAATGTTAAGGACAAAAAGTTAATTGAGGTCGGTCATTAGTTTTTTTATTTAATTCCACTAGGGGCGACTCCTGGGCATTTATGCGAATTTTTCTTCAATATATTTCTAGACTGCATTGAACATTTTGTACGGTAGCACCCTTAAGGAATGGAGATAGCGGGTAGGTATGTTTGAAATAAATGATTGTGATGAAATATAAAGTGGGCTTGGTCATACATTTGACCCATCTAGGTGCAGCAGCCAAATTTGACAATTTGAAAATTTTATTGCGGAATTGCGTTTTTTTTTGTAATTTGAATAAACTAAACCGTTTTTGAGTTACGCGAATATATGTTGTGCAACCTCCTCTATTCTCGAACACAAGACCTAACCTAAAAAACGGTTAGCACCATTGGATTCAGCGTACCCGAATTATGTTAAAACGCCATGTGCCTGGCTTGTTTATTTTTTCAACTAGTGTTTGTATGTTTGTTTGAAGTCTATAGACGGCTAAACGACTTGTCTGACTTTCTCAGCATCTTCCTGTATGTCTGGAGGGAAACATAGGCTATATTTCGTTTTAAAATTGCAGGTGGGCAATATGCCACGCCCAATTAAAGAATAAGTGTTTGTTTATCTCAGAAACTAATTCAGCTAGAGTCTTCAAATCAGGTACGATGAACTTAAACATCCAAACGAACATTTAGGTAAAAAAGGTGGACTTGCAATAGTATGCGTGGAATCTCCCACATTAACTAAATACTAAAATTCGTATAACTGAGAATCGACAGGGTTCTAAATTTAGAATTCAAAATGTTTGCAAAAGCCGCTTTGACATCCATATGCAGATTTGAATAAGAAATGGGTACATTAGCAATAGTGGGCATGGCTCCTCCCATATCAATTAAATACTAAAATTCGTGTATATGCAAAACCTTAACAGCTGAAGCCATCAGAGTTTTCACAGGCAACTTTGACATCCATATGACCATTTATGGAAGAAATGGGTGCGCTATCAAAAGCTGGCGTTGCACTTTCCTTATGAATTAAATATTTCAATGTGCACATTTGGAAAACTAGAACAGCTAGAATCCCGAATTTTTGTAAGAGTATAAAAATATTTTGGAAAAAACTGGTCGGTCTGTCAATAGTGGGCGTGGTATTTCCTTTATAAAGTAAATCTATGAACAAAAGTCACCAAGTTTTGTAGGAGTAACTTTAATATCAATATTTTAGGCAAAAATGGGTAAATTACAAACTGTGGGCGTGGCGGCTCCTGTATGAAGTAAATAATAAAATTCTTATTTCTTGGAAACTGTAACAGTCTACAAAATTTGGAAATAGATGACGTGGTATCTCTCATATAAATCAAATACTAGAATACGTATATCTGGACAAGAGCCATCAAATTTTGCAAGGCAATTTTGATAGTCAAAAATAAATATTTATAAAATAAATGGCAATAGTGGGCCCAGAACGGTAACAGCTAAAGTTTTCAAATTTGGTACAAATAACTTGGCAATCAATACGAAACACCAGTTAAAAAGTAGGCATGATTAGACAAGTGATAATGGCACAAAATAGAATTCCGCATCTCTAAAGAACGGTACGTGAAATGTTTTCCAAATTTGGTAAAATTAGAAGAGTTTTAAATACTGGGGTGTTCAAACGATTAATTCTTGTTCGATTAATCGAACAATTTTAGACGATTATTTGTTTGAATAATTTAAAATGTCTAATTTCGATTAAGGATTAATCGAAGATTTTATACCGATTAATCGAATGATAATAATATACAGTATTTCTGTTAAATGTATAATTTTTTTAAAGTCTTAAGTCGAATTAACAAACCAAATGTATGTGTCCATTGGAATTAAACAAAAGTCATTTTAAGTGAGCAATTGAGCTCAACTTTTTGTTACATGTTTTCAACAAAATTTAATAATTCATTTCACAAAAGAAAAAATGACAAACGTAAGTTAACTCATAGACTTATATTAATTTATCGGGTATGTTCTAGAAATCGAAATGAAGTGAAACTGAAATCGAACTAAAATTTAGATTAAATTTTTTACAAAATGACCGTAGTTTTTCGTGGTTTTAAGTGTTGTTCATGCAAAAATAAACGATACTTAGAGAATCAAGTAGATAAAATGGAAAATTTTTATGAACTTTCACCACTGGGTGGTTTTTAAAATTTGCTCGATTTTAAATCCATTTAATTTCGATTTCTAGAACACGCCAGTATATTTTAACAAAAACGTTCATGCTTACGGTGGACCATTTCAGAGAAATACCCATATCAAGAGATCGACAGCAGCATCAATTTACAATTTCGGTACAAAGTGCGACTTATTCTAGCAATAGGCGGGGCAACTTCAATTAAACTACCATATGGATTTTTCTATTACTGGGGAATGTTAACAGTATTCAAACTAACGTAAATAATGCACGAGATCTTATTTTACTTATTTTATTTTAATGAGGGTAGCGAAGCGCACTGGGTTAGTCTAGTGATTAACATATAAAACAATAATATTTTGACCACTAACAGTATAAAAATGTTTAAGTATATTAAGATAACTTTAACCATATTATTGTCATCAACAACCAAATTATGGTAAAATTTGTCCTCCATCTTGGAATAAAAGATAAATTTTAGTCCATAAACAGTTGCTTTCAATCTTTCAAACACTTTTCAACCTACCCACTTTTCCTAGATATTAGCAATAAAGAAAAACATTTATGAAACTCATAATTTTTCTTTGAAAGCCATGATGCCAAACAAATAAAAAAAGAGTCGAATGCAAATTTAAATTGTGTTGAGACCAACAAAAAAAATCCAAAACCTACGCACTCTTCTATACACAAAAGCAAGAGCATCAGCTCTATAGCAGGCTCGTTCAAAAACTTTCTTCTTTGTGATCCCAGGAATACGCCATATCGCGAGCAAGTCGTGTGTAACCAACAATGTGTGTTAGAATGCGAATTTCATTAATATATTTCTTGTATTTTATTTGAATTATGACAATTGCAAATAAAATTCTTCAACAGTCAAAAGCTCAGAATAAATGCGATTTTCTTTATTGTTCCTTTTTTTCGTTTAAATTTTTTGTTTTGTATTGTAAATATGATGTAAAAGCATTGATACACAATCTGGCTTTCATGATCGCTCATTCAAAACATTTAGAAGTTGTCTTTTTTCTAATATTTTCTCTATTCTTTGCTTTAATTTTAAAGGGAAAAGGCGAACCAAACAGACCCCACCAGACGCTAAAAAAATACTTTTCTTTAAGGCCTTTTATTACATACAATCTATCTGTTAGATTTATTTAGTCAACGTTTCAGCAAACTCTGGTCAAACTTAACAAAATCTAAAACAGCCAGCCAGCCATTTGCTTTTTGTCCCAATAAAACTTAAACAATTTATCCTGTGGTAAATAAACAAGTACCAGACAGAGAAAATCGAAATTGCAATAAACGCACATAACAACGGTCAGGCTCATAAGGAAGTTGAAATAAATTTATGTTTGTTTTATTGCACGCTACAGTAAATGGATTGGTAACTCATGAGTTTCGTAATGATTAGAGAATTTTCCTAGTAATTTTTAAGAAGTCTATGAATTATTAATGAAATGCAAAAAAGTAAGCAGATATAAAAATGTTTACTAAAAAAAGAATAAACGATAGTACTTAAGATTACTTTGTAATGCATGAAGTTCTAGGTTATTGTTTCTATTTTTTTCAATAAACACAAATTTAATACACCTAATTATTAATAATTGTAATCATTACTTTGTTAAATACTCCTAATTACCGAAGACTTAAAGTAATGCAAAAGGTAAGCAGTTAAAAAGAAAAACATTTCTCTTTAAATAGAGCGTGCTTAACAAATGAAGTCATGCAATCATTATTTTGTAATGACAAAATAATCGTTATTATTACGAAAATAATCATGATATACAGAGATGTAAATGAATCATTTATTTTTGATTTTAATTCATTACGAATTAGCTAAATTTTGAATTAATTTGTTTCACATAAAAAACTTATTTGAATGAAATTCGAGTCAATTCATTTGAATTAAGCAAACATGAATTGCAATTCATTTCCAATTAATTTGAATTGAATTAATACAAATGAGTTCGAAAAAATAAATTGCAATTCATTTCCAATTAATTCAAATGAACTGGAAAAATTAATTTGTTATTTATTTTCAATTTATTGGAATTGAATTGATTTTGAAAAAAGACTACTGTAAGTAAATGTGAAGAAGCATTACTCCCGTTTTGTTATCCAACTCATTTTATTATATCAGACAGCACTCTTTTTTTTTTTTTTTTTTTAATTTCCTAAGCTAATCCCGCGAAGCTCTACGCTTGTCTGCAGGAAATAAGCCAGAGTCTCTGGCGGGAATCGAACCCGCCAGAGTTCGATTACCCATTACGTGGTAATCGTCGAAAGGCATAGAAAATAATAAGAATAGAAATTCCAATGATGTACTGTAATTAGCAGGTAACGGCTGAATATGACTTGAGTCCTATCAGCATGAGCATTAATTCATAATTGTTTATTTGCTTAAAAGCGAACTTGTATTCATTTTTTTTTATCAAATTGTCTTGGTTTAAGAAACTTCACATTTGTATGTGCATGAATTGCAATTAATTTTTTCTCACTTATTTGAATTAATTCAAAGTCAATTCAATTAAAATGAATTGAAAATGAATTGCAATTCATTTAATTCATTGAATTAAAAATAAATTGCAATTCATTTTGCCCAACTCATTTGAATTGCAATTCATGTTTGCCAAATTCAAATGAATTGCCTCAAATTTCATTCAATTCATTTTTTTTTGTGTGAAAACAATTAATTCAAAATTTGCTAATTCAGTGCGTGAATGATTCACGAATTAATTCAAAAAATAATGATTCATTAACATTTCTGATGAAATAAACCCTTTTTTTTGCAGTCAAACAGTTCCAACTCCTACTTTAAAATTGTTAATTTAAAAATTATAATTAGTTATCATTACATTGAAATGTATGCTGGTAATTACTATTCAAACAATACCCTAGGAAAAAGGGAACTAGAACTAAACTTGTCACGTGACAGTTTTCTCAAGTAAAAACGACTTGTCACCTTAACATGACGATATCCAAGGACGGGGTTAATTGACACCATTTTGTAACAGTTAATAACCTTAATAGACACATTAAATTTCTGTTAAAATAATGCCTATCGCAGATATTGTCCCGAGTGAACCCCTGGAGTAAATTTCATTTCCTCTTCCCTGGAGTATCCACACTTTAAACACTTTAATCACCAGTAGAGGGATTTGTCTTGTTTTCACCTTTACCAATTCGATTTATTTTATTATAAAATTCTGTTCACTAGTTACGGGATAAGTGCTTTAAGAGCAATTGACACAACTTTTCCGCAGGGTAGACAAAAAAATGTGCACTTTGGCTTACAAAGGACTTACCAGAAAGCCAAAAAGTAAGCAAAGTTTTTCTTCGAGGCATATTAATTTTTTTTTAAATAAAACACGCAAATTCAATGGAATTATCAAAATGTTGCCTTTATTAGCTCACAGATTTAATGTCATTAAATGTTTTAAAATAATTTCTGGCATATGGTGTCCGCGACTGCGTCTAATGTACGCCATTCTATCAGTCCAATTTTGCAACACTTTTTAGAGCATATTTATCCAGAGTGGCGCATGTTAGCTTCTGAGGATCAATCGTTGCTGAATCAGCATAGACCAAAGAGTTAAAGTACTGCACAAAAAGTAGTCCCCACAAACAAGGTGGCCAATTTACAATTCCATTTCTTGAGATAATTCGGTCGCGTAAAGTTTGGCTCAATAAAGTGATGGCTTAACGCGATGTATGGCATTTTGCGCCGTCTTGTTGGTACCGTTTCTCCTCCAACTGATTTGCACACAAAAAAAAAAAAATTAAAATTGTTTTCAATTAAAAAATTTGTTGTTTAAATTAAAAAATTAACTTAAATTGCATCTGTAAACAAATTCATAGTATCAATTAAATATTTTGTTAAATTAAAAACACTTTCGGCAGTAATGTGGTCGATATCCCAATAAAAAATTTTATCATTTTGCGAAGCACTAATGGTACATTTAAAAAAGTAACCGCTCGATTATGCGCTGAGCAATAAGACATACAGAAATGCAGTAACGTAAGTGAAATAACTCTCAACTACTTTTATAAAAAAACAACATTTCAATAGCCATGGAATTCCCTTACTACGAAGCAGGTTTGTAAGGGAGAATTCTAAAAAATAACTGTTTTAAAACATTTAGTGCGTAAAGCTGATCGTTTAATCCAACAATTGTAATATGCGCTGAATAATGCGCTTTATGTGTCAAAAATGTTTTTCTTCAAAGTGGGAACTCGCCATATAAAATTCATGTTTTCCGCAAGCGCAATGGTAAGCGAAACTTGTATGTTTCTCCCCTACAAACCTGCTTCGTTGGAAGCTCCATTTTTTATTGGGATAAGTAAACGTTTTATTCACTTGATTAAATTTTTAATTTAAGCTGATTTTATTTTTGATTAATGGTTTAATTAAAGAGAGAGAGAGAGAGAACACAGTAGCAAAAAATATTATCTAACACTAAAAACCAATGTGAATATAAAAAGCGATACGTAGTAACCATGATGTTGAAAGGCTTGCAGTTGCAGGTACTCATTACTTTGTAAGGTATGTAGTAATAGGTCATCAATTACATTTATAATAGTAAAACCTGTAGGGCTCCTTTAACATGACTACTACCATTTCAAATTACCTTTGACTGCACTCTTATTCTTTCCTGAACAATTTTTTAAATATTTTTCAAAAATTTTTTCACTATTTCTAATAGTTTATAACCGATAGTTAGTGGAAAAAAAACTAACAATATTAAAATATTATAACAAAGATAGATACTCGCACTCATTGTATTGGCATGTTATTTCTCAAAATCATGCTGGTAAACAATACTGGAACTCAATTCAACGAAAAAAAACCTGGTGAATTGTAAGAATTACTTTTTTTTATATATAAATCAGACAAAAGACAAGATTTACATTGGTTTAGTTGGTGGTGATTCGTTGCAGTTGCAATTTTCCTGCATAATTTTGCAACATTGTAAAATGTTTTTTTTTTGTTCGTTGTTGCTTAAAAGGAAATTGTTAAAAGATTATTTCTTCATGCAACAATTGAATTGCGTTTAGGGAAAAGTGAAAATTATGCTAATTTGAGTAGCTGGTTTATTGAAAAAGAATTACAAAGGAATTATAGATAATTGCGTGTATGTTTAGAAAAATAAAGGTGAGGATTTTAAATGTAAAGAATAAGTACTTTACAGATTGGAAGTTTGTAAGTAAGAAAATTATTCTGCATAAAGCATATAGTAAACACTTATAAAAACTATTAAGCGCCATCATTAGAATCAGTTTATGACATTTTGGGGATTCACAAGGTAGTCTTAAAGTTTTAATGTCATATCTCTTAAAATAATTACAAGAAATATAAGACTGCTGTGGGCAATCGCTTACAATTTTGATTTTTACTGTACAGTTATGACAAATCAATGAACGACCACAGAATTAAAAATTGTATTTGGTTTGAAACACAACAGTAGGTTTTTTTAAACAATTGTAAAATACATATTATTTAGAACATTATGACGATATGACTTAATACCACACCTTGTGAATACCCCTATTGTTATAAGCGGCATTAAGTCAATTTATTTTTAAAATTCGTTATTTAAATGGGCCGATAATGGAACTACATAGCAGGGCCGTCGTAATCAGCAAATAAGCCGTATACAGTGAAAATATGTGACATTAAATTCAACATTGTAGCTCTTTTTTTGTTACGTACGTTTATTTTTGATAATCAAAAGAAATTTCAATGGAGAAAATATTCAAGAGAAACTTTAACGAACAAATTCGTCATTTGCGGTTACCAAGCTAGCGAGTTTTAATCAAACTTTGCGGAAAAAATTGCAATTTAGCTATTTATTAAACGGAAATGTGGCGATTTTTTTTTAAATTTTCGCGTTTTTAATATATTTTTTTTAAACATTCTTTACCATTTATTGATTTCAAAAAGGCTGTAGACGCTGTCGATCGAAGCAAATTGGATGCACAAATAAAGGCTTACCGCAGAACCATAATTGGATTAAAACAAGGGTACTTCCTATCCCCAATGCTATTTATTACAACTCTCGCTCAAATATTATCCACATCTTCCAGTGAATCCAGAAGTAAACAAGGAAAATTCAATCAGCAGTTTGAGGACTTCAATTATGCCGACGTTACCGTTTTTGTAACAACCACCGAAGATGAAATGCATAAGAAAATAAATGACTTCGCCTTAAGAGCTTCCGAATACGGCCTTCGTGTTTAAACGTAAGAGACAACCCCACAATTGTTTTGAGGCCTAAGGAAGTGCCAATCGAAAACCTTAAAAGTTGTTCCTATCTCGTAAGCGTTAAAGCTGCCGACAGCGGGGTTATATGTTACGTAGACGCAAGGGCCACATATTTACGTGATATATAATTGGAAAACCAACGCCTTTTCCATTAAAACTTAGATCAATATCTACAACGCTTGCATTGAATTATGTATTTTTAATTCAGTTTCACCGATATTCTTTGTAAAAGAGTTTACAACAGTGGCGTCCGATATGGTGCTAAAATTGGAAGGACATTTATATAGGAGCTTGGTTAAATAGTAGGTTGATTTAGCATATTTTTACAAGCAAACAAATCTCATATATACAGTTATGTTTTGAAAATCGCAAAACGCCTAAGATTTGCGATTCTGACTTGAAAACGCATAAAAGTTTTTCTGTAAATCGCAATCGCAAGGAGTTCGCCGACTTCAAATTGCAAAAGTATGCTGAATAGGTTTTTTACTTATTAAGTAAAAAAAAAATTACCTATCACCACGTGATAGCGAACACTAAATTAGTGATTTATGTCGTCTTTGCTGGCCATTTTGGCAGAAAAACCTTCCGCATCAAATGCAATTCCTAAAAATTTAAACATATTTTTTTTACTACATTCGCGGAGTTCTGTAAGAACAAATGCAAAAAATCGTAGGTGTTCTGTTTAATCCAGGCCACATCCTGGAGTTGAAGAGTCGCGTTAGAGGTTTTTGTACCGGAGACGAAGTCGAAGTACCCACAAAAACTCGGAACTCCGACTCCAAAATTTTTCAGCATAAAAAATTTAAAAACATTTTCTAAAATTTTTCTGAATAAAACTTCTTCGCAATTGGCGATGCAATATTTAAAATATCAATTTTAAATTTTTACGAAATAATTTGTTTGCTATTTGATTCCATTTAAAAGTCACTGCATTAAAAAAAGAGTTTAAAGTCAAATAAGGACCAGTCTAATATATGTACATTGAGCATCAAGGTTGAAGTCGAAGTCGGAATTAAAAAAATTTGAGTGGTTGGAGTTGGAATCGGAGTTAAAACTATTTGTTGACGACTCCACAGCCCAGGTTTAATACAACAACAAATACAAACATTTGCCATTAGATTTTTTAAAAGAGCTACGATAAACTTTAGCCATTTAAAATTGTGAGAATTGTAAATTTAATGGATTTTTTTTTTAATATAGAACATGTTTCAAATCGTTTGGTGCGGAACCTTTTTTTTAAAACAGCGAAAAAGATAAATGGCGTTTTAAATATTTTTTATGAATACTTTGGCAATGGCATTTACAATTTGATATTTGCAAAAAAAATTTAAAAAGTCATCCCCTAATGCTCAGGGGAACTATAATATTATTAATAATATATGTCAGTTCGCGAGCAAAATTCACGAGTTTAGAGTACATACCATAAAATAAAACTGCCGTTTTGCGATAAAAGATCGTGCGATAGTCAGAACATGGCCGATAGAGAATATTCGAGCTTAACTTTATCAGTCTTATTTGTTTTACATGGACACTATCGTACAAAAAACCTAAATTCGGGAGGACACTGATGTAAGAGCTGACTGCACTAAAGACCCTATTTGGCTTATTTTAAGTGCTAAATTATTTGAATACACATATGCGAAATATCCGACCAAAACTTATGTCCAATTTTCAGGATAGTATTTAAATCTTTATTAAGTTAATTTTCATATGAACTTAAATCGTATTTAATTACAGATTGATTTTTTGAGTTTTAGGTGAAAAGTCTTATTTAATTAAGATAAAAGTATGGTAGCAGTACTAAATACAAAAAAAAATCATTAAAAAGTTAGATTTTTTGCAAGTGGTCTCAAAAAACAGCTGAATGTTATTGTTTTGCCTGTTGTTGTTGTATTGTTGTGATATTGAAGCCACCTTTCTTAAATATTACAATGGAAACTTAAGTTGAAATTAAGTGTACCACATCGGTGAATTAAGTGTGAATTAAGTGAATTAAGTCACGCAAATGTGTTTTAATATCAATCCTGAAAATTGGGCATTAGTCCTTCAAGCTCATATATGTGCTCATAAAATGTATATCTGTGCCAAAAATGAATAGGAGGTTAAGTCGACTTTAGAAAAATTTAAGTATATGGCACCTCCATGTTTATGTAATCGACATGTTAAAAGGTACCCATTGGTAAAGTTTCAATTATTTTGTACGATTTTTAAGGAAGTTATAGCAAAGTTACTTTTTCCTTTTTCTTTATTTTTATTTTAACATGCATTAAAAAAATACCGCATAGCAAGAAAGGCTGTTGGATCTAAAATACGACATGATAAGACCTCTTCTAATGGTTTGAAAATAAATCCAACCAAGTCAATATTCTTGAAAATTTCAAGGAATGTCACAAGATTGGACAGTTAAAGGGTTATAAACAAAACTATAACCAAAGAGAAGTTATGATTTCATTTGGATAAAAATATTTTTAACAAAACAACCTTAAAATCTTCAAACAACTTTCCTAAAACCCTTAAAAAAAAGACTGAAGCACTTTTTCCTTATTGCCACAGATTTTGTGTTCAAATCAGTGTTCGAAAATAAACAGCACATTATTTAGCGTTCGGCTCACACACCCAGGAACGATATTTGGTTGTTTAGTGTTTATGTAGACGAACACAACCCTTAATACTGTTCGTAACTATTTTAAGAGAGAGCCGAATATTATATAGTGTTCTGTTCTTCGTTAAAAAACAGAACAATTGTAGTGGTACTGTAAACAAACATTATATTTTAATGTTCTATAATGTTTCTTGTTTTACATTGATAAAGAAATGAACCAATAAAAAAATTTAAGCAACGACCGCAGCACGAACAGTATGTGTGTATTGTGAATATGTTTTGTTTGTGTAAAATTATTTTGCTGGCTTTTTTTCGTATGTCTACTTTGTTTTTGCAAAAAATGTTTGGTGTTTGTTACCAGCCAAAAGGGGCGGACATTAATGAGCTGAACCGAACACAATGAAGTTTGTGGATTAAAAAAAACCGAACGGAATTAAATGTTCTCATCTTTTGTTGAGTTGGATAGATACAGTACTATTTTGTGTATTTTAGTGTCATTATTTCAGAATGGAAAAGAGAGTTATTGGTCTTTAACTATTAGCCAGGTCTGTAGTGGATTTAGGATCAAATCTGGAAATCGTCGTCTAAAAATGTTGACAAATTTTAACTATTATGGGAGGATACTTGTATGGTGCCTAGGTAAAAGCGTTGGCGGATGTTAATAGCCTTCGTCCTTGGAATAAATAATTGAAGCTTACATGTATTCCAAATTTCATCAACATTTTTTTTCAAATTGTTCACTGAGTGCTCGAGCTTCACATAAACACAAACGGCCTCAGGGCTGCCAGGTACTTTTTTCTTTGTCCCCAAAAAATTAAAAAAAAATCCCAAAAATACCCATGCTACAAAAAATTTAACCTTAAAAAGTTAATATTTTTTATTGGTTTAAAAAAAAAAAATTTTAAATTTTTTTAAAAAATAGTAAGAAAAATTTTAATAAGAAATCCTTAAAAATGACCACATTAAAATTTTTAGTAAAAAAATTAATATTATTTTGTTTGTAGCGACTGGTTTCGGCATGTTTTTTAAAATACTTTTAATGCGATTCCAGTGAGGAATTACAAGCAGCTGTTTTTGAAGAACGGTTTTAGCCATCCTTAAAATCAAAAAAATTGTCTTTAAAATAATAATTGTATGTGTTGTCAACGTTCTTAAGTTCTTCTTTTTGAAAACACTCACTAAAAAATAATAACATAAGTACCTTTTACACACTTAACACACCGTATAAGTTGTTGATAAGATTAAGATTAAAGCGTTGCTAGTTTTTTACATATTTTATATACGAAACAAAGAAAAATAAGCGTAAATAATAAAAGAAGGAAAAATATATTAAAAATTTGTAAAATCCCCGATTTTTTTTATTAAATCCCCAATCCTCAAATTACTGTCTTTGTCCTTTTTGCTTGCATGAAATCCCCAACTTTGGGGATTAATCCCCAAGTATGGCAGCCCTGAACGGCCCACAAATTTAGCTCTCACCCAAAAAATACATTAAAAAATTAACATAAAATCGCAAGAAATCAAATTATATGTGACCTTCTCCGAGAAAAGTGCGTCAAAAAATGGGTTTGGACTTAAGAGTGGATTCTGGTACCTAAAAGGGTGTAGAAAAAGATGAAATGAGTTTTTCACAAAACTTCCTTTTCACACACTAGATCCCTTTTCTCGGAGAATGTGACATATATTATATTATATCGTTGTACCAATACATTAAAAAGCAGCTTAGATAAATTACAATAGGAAATGAACTTTTTCACCAACTTTAGCTGCACTGTGTAATTTACACAACAATTAATGTTTCCTTTAGTTTTTCCCCACAATGAGATCTGCCTTTAATCTTTTTTCGTTCAGCCACAAATTTCATTTATTTATACACCAAAAAGTTGGAATTTTTTTAAGCAAATGAATTCTCTCTAACAGGATTAAAAACAGATGTAGCAACAAAAAAACTTTTAAATTAAATTTTTAAATAAACAAAAACGAGCAAAATAAACAGGAACTATGTATAGGGTGTTTTTTTAGCTACATGAACAATTAAAATGATAACACTGTGCTCGAAATTGACACTTTTTTTAGACAAGCTGGGCACTTGACGTTTTTACATAATCCGGGTACGCTGAATCCAATGGTGATAACCGTTTTTAGGTTAACTCTTGTTTTCGAGATATGCCGTTATTTCGAAAATGGAGGAGGGTGCACAGCATATATGCGCGTAACACAAAAATGGTTTAGTTTATTAAAATTACTAGAAAACCCGAAATTCCGCAATACAATTTCCTTTAAGAAAAGTAAAACCTTTTTCAAATATGCGAAGTCGTTTTTTTTATCAAAATTTTGAAATTTTTGTTTATTAAAAATTCATAAAAATTGGAAAATGCAGCTGGGCTTCTAATTTTTTCCAGACGTGCCCTAATTAGGTTAAAACGACAGTCAATGTTTTCAACTAGCACAGTGTAAAACAAGACAGAAATATTGTTGGAATTAAATTTTTTTTATTATAATCTGGTAGATAATTTCATGGCCTTTATTTTCAAATCTGATTTCCGGCATATGTCCGCTGCGGCTTCGATACCTTACTCGTAGGCCCATTCGAACAGTCCAATAGTTATAGCCGTATGGCGTCAATGGTGGCTTCAATTCTTCCAGAGTTGCCGGTTTGTTGGCATGCACCAATGCCTTAACATAGTTGCATTAAGAGCAATCCAGAGGAGTTAAGTCGCAAAGACTAGGGGGCCAGGGAACAGGACCACTTCTGGAAATTAATTAAATTGATTTAGCAATAAATCGATTTTTAACCGCGATCTACCGCAAGTTGCGCCGCCTTGTTGTAACCAAATGTTGTTGATATTTAGCTGATTAATTTTTGAAACAAAAATGAAGCCAGAATGGCTTGAAAGCGCTTGCCATTCGCCGTGAGGGCAGCTCCTTGCTCATTTTGAAATAGCAGGCTTAAAGCCTGGTACTCTGTTCAAATTTGTGAAAAATGTTGAGCAACATTAATTATTTCACACGAAAATTTTGACATGTATCAATGTTACCTTTCATGCGAGTTTGTACAATTTGACGTTTTTAGTCCTGCAAAGTATGCGACATTGTTTTGCGAATGTAAACAAACCGCACATGTATTTAACTAAAAATTATTTTTTTATTAAAAAATTTAATAAAAAAGAATATACCTAAATATGGATAAAAAACTGTTACCGGTTGTGTTATTTTAATTTTTTATTTCTTATTTAACAATCAGTTGATACTTTTTTGCTTTTGCTTAAAATTCCACGTGAAATAAGTGCAGCTTACATTATTTCGCAGTTGTAAAAAATGTTGCCAGAAACATTTCCTAACTTTTTCACAAAATGAACAGAGTACTACTCTATCAACATTATTTCATAGATATTCCGCACAAGTTTTTTTCCTATGCGTTTTGAAAGCATTTCACGTGAAATGTTGAACACAGTACCAGGCTTTAGCCGCACCAAACAGTCGAATATAATGAGTGTTATGGTGGTTCGTTTACGGCTTGAGGGTTGTCTTCTCTCCGAATACGGCAGTTTAGCTTATTGCCGTAGCCATTTAACTATAAATGTGCTTCGTAAAATGGGCGAACTGCTCTATGAACTTCGCGAACAGATTTATTTATTTTTTGACATTCTCAGCTGTTAAATCATTGTTACCGATATCGAAAGCTCCCATGCATTAAAAAAAAACACCCATTATAACTAACAAAAAAGTCTTCCTATTAAGAATAAATGACTTAAGTTGTTGTATTTATGTTTGTACATGTCGTACTATCGTGTTATAAGCCATTTTTTTAATTATCATAAATTCATTATTATTGTTTTTTTTGCGTTCTATTTTCCGGGGTAAACCTGCAGCAATGAAATAAGTTCTTGTTGCGCAAGAGGAGAAAAGAAACAAATTATATTTATTATTATAAAGATTCATGGAACACGTACCATCTATTACAAGGACTACGTCATACAAAAAGATGTTTGAATGCTTAAACATATACGCTAAAATAAGAGCCATTTCACACTTGTCAACATTTAACATCTAACATTAATTTTCGAAGATGTTGAAATTTTCCCATAAGATATACATTAGGCTTAAAATAACATTTTTCTACATCTTTACAAAATGTTCCTATTTCATAGTATTCCATTCTACATCTTCCGATTATTTTAGTGTCATCACTACAAAAGTGGCAATGAATTCTATTACTGTTCTGTGCAATTGCTTTGAAAGCAGCGTTACCGTTTCTCAATTTTTTTCTTTTTTTCAAGTGTGAATGCGTATTTCACATTTTCAACATCTTCCATGCGTTCCTCCAAAATGTATGCAAGTGTACAAAGGGTATAAGTTACCTTTTACTGACGGGATATGTAATAAAAAGTTGACCAAACCATTTTTGAATGCTTAAACGTCCCATACAACTTCTGAAACTATAGAATATCTGAATGATCATTCCAAATATTGTATTCCTCAAAAGTTTCAAATTATTAAATATATTCAGAAAAATGTCCTTTTGCAAGAATTTAAAATTTTTGAAAATTTTCCTTAATGCGTTTTTGGTATTCTACTACGGGCTTCTTTAAGTTTTTTTGTTTAACTTTACATTTTTGTTTTATTATTTCTGGTGTGGCCTTTTACTACTACGTGAAATGTTGTGTTTTGTACAAAAACAACTTAGTACTTAGAGAACAACAACGAAAAGCGTTTTATTTTAATAGGTGTTGTTCTCTGTGCCCCTTGAGAAAATAATAAGAAGAAATGGCAATGCAGGAAAATAACTTGAAAAAAAATAACAAACAGACGCGGCTAAATAAGATTTTGCGAGTAAGAACAGAGCAAAAAAATAGGTGTGGAAACAGCTACAAACAGCAACAACATTGCAATTTTAATTTAGCAGCTGGTTGTGAACAACAAAAACGGCAACGCACGCTGGCATCATTTAATGAGCAAACTGTGGTGTTAAGGGATTAAAAAGTAATTAAAATTTGAAAAATATCAAACTAGTGTTTTCTATTTTTGCACTCTTTTTTACCAGCTTTAGTGATGATTGGATTTTTTAACTACAACTAAAAATATTTTAGTGATATGTATTGCAAATGTTTTCACTATCACTAAACTCAGATTGAATGCAAAAATCTGCACTCAAAAAAGCTGCATACAAATATTGTGACTCTAAAATTTTGGTTTTTGATTTTTTTGGAGGATATGCATAAGTAAAGAACATCAAACAAAATTAAATTTTGTCAATAACGGTAAAATTATTGGCTTTTATACTGAAAAAACAAGTTTTTGATTTTAAATTTAGTGCAACAATTGTAGTTGCACTCAAATGAGTCAAAAAAAAAGTTGCAATAAGCTGATGATGGCTTTTTTTAAATCAAACTATTTTTTTGGAGTGCAAAATTTTCTAACATCACTATCACTCATGTTTAGTGAGGCTGCAAATTTTAAATTCATCACTCAACATCAAAAAAATGATTGCAATATTTTTGCACAGTGTGAGCTGAAACTGCAAAATGAGTGCACTACCCCCAACTATGATTCTCTTGCTTACCGCAAATATTGTTGTGCGATTACTTGCTTAACATTTTAAAATTTAAAGGTATTATACATGGTGGCGCAGAATGGTTTAAATGGCTTATAACTTTTTTATTTATGCGATTATTATATTTTTTTTGTTTTCAAAATACAGTTTATTATTGGGGAATTTTTAGCAATTGGCTTTGATAAATAATATCCTGTAAGTGATGTCCATTTTCTACTTCGCACATAGGTACGTGCTCTTCTTAGCATATTTTCCATAACTTTTCGCAACATTTCGGTTGCAATGACCATGATTTCATTATTTTTCAATATTTTGACCAGTGTGCACGGTAGGTGTTCATCCGGCACCAGGAAGGGTTCTTACAGACCCAGGTTGATGAAAAAAATCCGCTGACGCTGTTGGTACAATGCGCACAATTAAATGACGACGATATACACGCTGTGTCAACACAATAGACTGTTACTATGAAAAATAAAATTCAATTATTTTTGTAAGTTGTTCGATCGTGTAATGATTCATAATTAATTCCCCAAGACTTCTTCACAAAATGTTGAAAAAAAAACAAAGAAACAATAATAATTTAGTAAGTATTAAGAATGTAAACCACATAGCTCATTCTGCGCCACCCTGTAGGAACAAGTATGAGTGCTATATTCGGCTATGCCGAATCTTATATACCCTTCACCTTCACCATGCGAAAATAACAGCAAGATATATAAGAACCGTTCCTTGCATATAAATATAGCAACTTTATGACACGCCCACTTGTCTAATCCCACCCACATTTTGCCAGATTTTGTAAATTGATAACCAAGATTCTTGTACCTAATTTGGGTCTTGCCGTTCTCCGGATGTACAAAAATCTAAAATACAATTGTACGGTAAGTGCCACGCCCACTTCTACAATCCCACCCACGTTTTGTCGAATGATGTGTATTGATAAAATTAGATGCAGTTGTGGTTTTTTGCTCTTATCTCAGCCATTTATGGACAGATCTGGCTGAATTTCAATAGCAAACTTTAGCGGAGCTTTAATGCTATAAATGTACAACAACCTAGTTGTCATCATTTCTGGTGTCTGCGGAAAACCTATTTCAACATACATACGGGCAGACGCAAAGACGGTTATCTTAAAATCAGCTGTGCTACTTATAGTAACCAGAATATATGTAAATACTAAAGTATGCTCGAAGATTAACATTTGTAGAAATTACAAACGGTATGACAATCATACATCGTTAGCAGAAATGCAAAATAACGTAACTAACAAAAAATTCGAAAACGGGTTTTTGATTGAATTTGGCGTGTTTTATCAAAAACCATAGCCCCACAAGTTTTTAGGTTACTGCGATCAAAAATAAAGATTTTATTAAAAAAATCAAAAAAGACGTAACTACAACTGCACATATATTTCATAAATCAAAGGAACATAACTACACACTTACATATGTATGCGAAATACAAATTTGAATTTTTTTTTTTTTTTACTTAAAAAATCTAATCAAATTTAGTTGCTTGCGGACAGTTATTGCAGTTAATGAGAATAAAGAGACGGCAAGTACAAACGGTAAACTGAATAGTCTTATGCTGGGTACACACTATGCAACACATTAACGCAATCTAGTGAATTAAATTCATTTCCGTTCATTCCAGATTGCATCAACATCAAAACGCTTTGGTATTTTGAGGTTGCATTGAAACAGATTGCATGTAGGTTGCACTGTTTGTACCCAGCAATAGTGAAAATGTGTTGTTAAACAATAAAGAAAGTGGTGCTATTAATTCGGAGAAAGCTTTAAGAAATTTGAGAGAACATAATAAAAAATCGTATCCTTTCGACTTGCCATGAAAGGATATGTTACAGACAGAATGCCGAGAACAATGAAGGAAGCATTTGTCTCAAATGTTTGCAAAAACAAACTACACTCCGGAACTGCTCCTCTTTTTCGAAAAATTAACGGAAGCAGATGTTTGATCTCTTCTGGCATATGTCTTGGCACCAGAAAAAAAGTTTATTTAAATGGTCTTATTGAATATTCAGAAAGAAAACGAAAATCTTTTGACTTAAATCATAATTTAACTCGGAAACAAGTCAGCAGTCAAATGTTTTTCAAAACTTTAGGTATACCTGAATCTATGACAAGAAAATGGACTGATATGCAAAGCAACTCTAAAATAGGTCACACTATCGCCGAAAATATAAACACAACCAAAATATATTTCGAGTCAGATTTCAATTCATTCAAAGAATATTTCGATCTATATTTACTGGAATGCAAAGTAAAGGAAGAAATGTAATATTTCCTGTATCATATCCAAATTTCATGCAAACAATCAAAAAAGGTAATTACTCATTATTTAAGCTCAGGAACGATCAGTGTGATTTGTGTTTAAAAGGATAAGTCTGATGAACACCAAAAAGAGATTGAACTTATGAAAACTGAAAAGGAAAATGATATTGAAAATTCAAAGTCTGGATTATGTTTGCTGTTTGGCATAGATAAGTATGCAAGCAGTTAAACTTGTACCACAGCTAAAAGCTAGTGCTTCGAACTACAAAATGAAGCTGCAAGTACATAATTTGACAATTTATAACGTCATTTCCCCAGATGAAACAGAAGGAAACCTTGTGGCATCCACTTTGGAGCTTCCATTATAAACCATTCGAAAAACGCAGCTATTCAGTCTCCGGATATTAATCATATCATTAACTACTCCGATCGTTGCTTCTATCAGAAAATATGTAAATGTTTTAAGGCCTTATGACACTACATTTTAAATGCATTGTTTAAGTTTTGGTGAACAGTACAAATATAATATAACAAAACAATTTACCAAGTGCAAAGAGTTCAGCTGTATTGAGATAACTTGCTATTTATCAAAAATTTTAAAAAAGTTTTCGATAAAAAAGTAATGTCAAAAAAAAAATGTAAAATTGTTTAACTTAAAATTGACATTTCAAGCTTGAAATATTAAAAGTGTTGCTGAATCAGCGGCTTATTTGCAAATTCAGCGATTGACCGCTAACAAAAGAAAAACTTAAAAAATTTTTCTATCAATTTTATATCAATTCAATGAATAAAAATTGTAGTGTCTTAAGCTTACATCTGACTGACATTGTTATATGGTTTTTGAAAGTGGTACTGAACTGAACTGTGTACCAAAAATGGGTCTCGGAATATTTTTATACATGGTAAAAACATCAGTGCAAATGCTTACATCCAAAACCACTGTGCCACGTGCTTAAAAGTACACATTCACCACATAAGTTAACACACCACACACTCACTCCAATCACAATGTCAATGCCACAAAACCATGGCCCAGTGGTACCGGTCTTAATGCAACATGGATAAAAAAAATAAGCAAAACAAAAAACATCATTATGAATATGAGTGGTTACAAAAAAGTACCAAACGAAGCACGCACACACGCTCAGGAACAGTATTTAATGTTATCACAACGTCGTTGTAGCCAAAATGTGATGGTCAATGTTGCGGCAAAATCTGCATTGCCTGAAATTGCAGCGTTGCAATGCGTTGCGTTTCGTTGCATTACAAACGAATTACAGTGTGATGGCTGCGTTGCAATTTATTAAATGTCTTCATTTTGATGTTTTGTTTTTGCTTGTAAAGAGTTAATGTTGTTATTATTAAGCCGTTACTGTTGTTGTTGTTGCCGTTTATTTATTGTATGTTGTTTATCATCATGTTGTTGGCCTTTGTTGTTGTTGTTGCTGCTGCTTATGCCTTTTTAAAATCTTTGTTTAGCATATTTTTATTGAGTAGTTGTTGTATTGCACATAACCCACTAACACTTTGACACATCCTGAGAGAAGAGAGTGCACAAACAACCAAGCGAGCGAGAACTTGTGTTAATGTCATGTTGCCAAAATGACTGAGTGACTGACATGATCTTTGCTGTCAGTATGAGCTGTGAGTTTTTCTTAATTTTTTCTTTTTTTTTTTTTGCGCCACATATTTATGTGCAGTATTTTGCAGCTTGCCACAAGGTGATTTTTCTTTATTAATGCACCCTACAATATTCCAGCTAGAGAAAGGAATTCTTTTATTAAAATTGTTATGATCGATTTTTAAGGTTTCTGCATTTATTGACTTGGCGGCTAAAAATAATTTTGTAAAATGAGCACTGCAAAGGCCACAATTTTTTATTTTAAAAATCTCTATTGCTAAAACTATTCTTTAAAACTTTGCAAAAAATTTCTTTAATAAATTCTATACATGACAAGGTTTCAAAAAAGTATGTAATAAAATTGTTGACAAAGGATCAATAATCTGTGAATTACTTTTAAATTTCGACGACAATTTTTTTTTTTTTTTGGACAAAAATAATTAGAAAATTAAAGATTTACTTCAAATTAAACGTTTTTTGTGAGAAACTTTACAAAAAAATGGTTATAGCTAAAAAAGTTGCAAAAGTCGATGTTAAAAAAAGTCTCACAAAGAGTCGCAGGCCGCTAAAAAAAGGGTAAAATTGCGACCTAAGTCGGACGAATGGTAAGCCTGCGTAGCAAATTACTGTCCACTTTTGTAAACGTAATAGCGGTTTACACTTTTGTAAGCATTACAAGCGGGGTTCAAACAAATCAATCACGTAGACAATGTCTCACAATATGTGGAAACAAGCAACAATTAAATTATCTTCTGTAATATGTTGCGTAAAAATTTGAATTTAATAAATGGTGTTTTTTTGGGAGGTATAGAATTTTTTTAAAAATAAAGAAGAACATTTTCAATGGAAATACAAAAATGTTGGATTTATTTGCTCCAAAATTTAAAAGGATTTAACGTTTAATAATAATCTCTGGAATATGGGCTCCGCAACTGCGACTTATGAACGCCGCACAGTGAATGATAATCGTTTTTCATCGGCCAAAAATCTGTAGCTTTTGAAGTGCACTGTTTTAAGAGCTTCTTAATCTACATAACTGCCAAATTTCATTATGATATCTTTATTTATGTCAGATTTTTGGAATGTCAAAACTTAAAATTACTATTTTTTTACTCATATTGAAAGCTCTTTCAATCATTTACACTGTAGAAATAATTTATTTATTTATTTATTATTTATTTATTATTTTATATTATTGGAATTTAAAACTGTGCAGAACGAAAATATCTTAAAACAATGGAATAATAAGCATCGCCATTTTTGATTAAGAAATACTCCAAATTCCCAAACCCGGAAAAATACTTTAAAAAAATTATTATTTTTTTACAAAAATGGGAAAATTGTCACTATTTACAACTCGATATTGATCAGAACAAGGTAACAAGAGCTAACCTTAAAAAAAACGGTTAGCACCACTGGATTCAGCGTACCCGAATTATGTTAAAACGCCAAGTGTCCAGCTTGTCAAAAAAGTGTCAATTTCGAGCACAGTGTAACAGTTTGATATTTAACATAATCCACCCGATTAAAAAACTGTTAAAATCGTTATAAAAAATCAGCCAAAAAAATCCGTTGTATCCAAATATATCAAAGTATATATTAAATACAAATAGTTTTGGCGATTTTTTTTTAAGTTTGAATAATTGTGGTAACAAATTTTACGGGTCCATATCACTCTTACGACCCTCTATGGACCACATTCTTTTAAATCCACTCAAAAGCTGCCTATTTATGACAACTTCAAGAATTGCATAAGTTGCAGGATTATTTTCTCAAAACGGTCGTAAACCATTTATATGAAGACAGTTTTGACAAATCGGGTATCTATATAAATCGACAAAGGCAAAACAGCTAAGATCGCTTTCCTCCTCCGTATGTCAACCGATTTGAACAAAATATACACCATTCGAAAGGTATTTACTAACAGAAGTACACAAAATAGATTTTATTAAAATCTGTGCAATATTAGAGTTATAGGCGTTTAAATTTGCTAAAGGGAGCTTTTTGGTACTTTTTCGTCTAACATCTGGTACTTTGATTAATTTTCGTTAATATTAGACATAGAAAAATAAAATTAAACATGCAATGTCCTGAGTGGATCACAATCTAAAAAGGAGATTTTTTGATACTTTTTTGTTTTTCACTTGATATTTTATTTTCTGATATTTTTTATATTGAACTTACAGAATTTAATTAACTCACGTAGAAGATAAAATGTGAACCGGATGTTGGTCCCTCGCCAAATCGATTCACTAAAACGGAAAAACAAATGCTAAAAACATGGAAATTCATGCATATATACTTAGATAAACTATGTTTTCTTCATATTAACATAAAAATTTATGGTCGAATTTTGACCATTAGTTGAACACTAGTTTTTATAGAGCAGCATGTCTACACTCCCAAATGAGTCTACCTTAGGAATGCCAACAGTTTACTGCACAAATGGCGACAAATTCAAATCTTGCGTTAATTTTTGGACACCCGCTTATTACTTGCTGTTATGCCGGGTAGAAACCGTTGCATATAACTTGAATTCTACGCTTCAAGTTCGTCAAAAAAAAAAATAAACTATTAAGGGCATGCAATGTGTTGATGCAAGAACAGGTGCTGTGGACCTCCAACTGTATGGTGAAGGGCATATTAGATTCGGCATAGCCGATTATAACACTCTTTCTTCTTTTTGTTAAGTTTTTGATAATATTTTGATTTAAACATTTTACACATACAATGGCATTATTTCATTTTTAGCCGCTTTTGATGCATTATTATGACTTTATATACTCTGCGGGCCTTAAATTCTGCTGTTTTCGTTTCTGAGGCTTTTGTTCACCTCTGCTTTACGGTCTGCTGTCTTCGTTCTTCACTTTTCTGTTGTGGAATTTGTTTTTTTTTCTTCTCCTTTTATTTTCATCTTTATTAACTTGATGGTTTTCATACTCGTATGTCAAAAAAAAAAAAAAAAAAAACGATTATGTTTTGAAAAAGAAATTCCGTCTGTCCATCAATTCGTCCGTCTGTTTGTCTTATTGTCGGTGTTGTCTAAACATTTGCATCTTGTGGTCAAATTTATCCATGACTTTGAGGTGTGAGCTATTTTAATGTTCTTGATTGCCAGTGATAAAATTGTTGTTGATGTTGTTGGACGGACACAGATGTTGTGTCTCCGTCATCAAACTCACTCACACAAATAGACTTCAGAGTTGTTTCTATCTTAAAGTGACCACGGTGCAAAAAAAATCAAAGTTTTGGCCATAAAATTCCAAAAGAAGAAAAACTAAGGAAAAAGTGCAATATTGTCGGTGGATTTTCGAGGTGTTGGTTGTAAGTTGTTCGATTGTTTGGATGGTTGCATAGTTGCTGTTTTGTAATGGTCATTTGATGTACTTGATTGTTGTTGGCTCTAGTAGTTGTTAGTGTGTTGCGGCTGTTATTGCCGGTTGTTAGGCTGTTACATCAAGTTGTTGCTGTCGCCTTTAATGTTGTTGCTGATGTCTTTTTTTTTTGTTTTTTGTTATTTTGGTTATTGCTAAAATAAAAATATTTGCCCTCTGGTTATCTTGTTGTAACAAGATAATTGCTTAATTTGATTGGCTTATATTATCAGGCGTAAAATGTTTACCATACAATCTAACAAATACTTGTATACTAAATCACATACACATACACACACAAACTCATAAATAGAGATGTATAAATTTTGTATACAATTAATTTATGTATGTATGAGAGAGCATCTATGTATGGGTTTTAGCGTATTTGCCTATATTTGTATGATAATATAGTCATATGCCTCAAGGTAAAAGCATAGTAATCCACTACACTGAGAAAAATGTTGCATTTAGAATTAAAGCAAGACAGCAATTGATTGATCTTCAATAATTTTTCAAATCGATTTTGAAATTGGGAAAAGTATTGAGAATTTAAAGAATTCTATGGTCGTATTAAATTTGCTTACATACAGTTAAATCTTCTTTTCAGTGTTTTTATTCTTTAGCAATAGTTCGTTGCATGATGCCATTGTTAACTTGCATATAATTTTGCTTTAGTTGATTGGCATCAATCTCTTAAAGGGGTTTTTTCCTCCGAGTATAATTCTGTGAAAATGCTAATTACAAGGAAATTTTGGGTTGAACTTTGTTGTCTTTAAATCTTAATTTCAATACGATTTCATGTTCAATTTCAATGCGACTTAATAACGTTAATGGAAATCGTAGTAGAAAAATCTAAATAAATCTGAGAATTAACGATGTCAAAAAGAACTAAAACATATAAAAACTACTCGATTTTTTTACGAAAGCGAGTTTTATATAGCGTCGATTTCAAGTGTGATTACAAGGGAAACCATAAATATGGAATTGCATGATTTTTCTTGTGCGACCAGTGAAGGCACAAACAATTGGGGGATTCACAAGGTTGTCATAAAGTTGTAAAGTCATATGTCTTAAAATAATTACAAGAAATATATATGACTGCTGTGGGCAACCGCTTATAATTTAGATTTCTACTGTAAAGTTATGACGAATTAATGAACACAGAATTAAAAAATGTATTTTGTTTGAAACACAACAATATTATTTTTAAACAATTGTTAAATATTATTTAGGACATTATATATGACTTGATAGCACACCTTGTGAATCCCCCAAATATATTTATAAATTTTGGCATCAATTTGTAAGTGCATAGTTTTGCATATTTTACTTTTTTTTCAGAATTTTTGTGCAGAATTTAGTTAAAAGAGCATTTTTCAAGTTTATAGCGCATATTTTGCCTTTTTCGGGCATTTTTTGATACAAGTTAAATTTTTTAGATGCAGCAAGTATATTTTTTTTCTATGGCTTTTCTGTTTTAAAAAGTAGTATAGTTTTGGATAGTAGTATAGACCCAAATTTTCAACAAGATCGGTCAAAAAGTTTCTGAGTTAGAGGGGTCAAAGTTTGACATTTTGGCCATACAGGTGTTCTTTCTCATCCATGTAACTTATTACCTATTGGTGTTAGCAAAATTTGTCCCAAGTAGAGCTTCGATAGCTATTTGGTAAAATTTTTTGGTTAAATGGTTAATTTGTCTAGTTTCTCTGCATAACTTTGATTTTTAAGTGCATATGCTAAACATTTAAAAACCCTCGTCTAGAGTTAAAAAATTATTTTTTTTAACAAATAGAAACTGGGAATTATTTCCTTTCATAGGTTACTTTATTATATTCAACATTTTTATTTTTTCGAATTTATTCTATGGGCTAAATTTCAGTTATGTATTTTATAAAGCTTTCTTGTAATAGTCCTATTCCTTTAATTTTTAGAAATGACTTTATACACTACCAGACTATTATATTGTATCCAAAGGACAGCCAAGGTAAAATGTAACAAGAAGATACAATATAATAGTCTGGTAGTTTATAAAGTCATTCCTAAAAATTAAAGGAATAGGACTATTACAATAAAGCTTTATAAAATACATAACTGAAATTTAGCTCATAGAATAAATTCGAAAAAATAAAAATGTTGAATTATTTTTTATAATACATAAGCCGCTCGCATCCCAAAAAGCGACCAAAACTACCTTAAGGGAAAAGACATTAGCTTTTTTTTGAGCAAAAAAAAATCATTCCCGCTAAAAAAAAAAAATAAAAAAAAGTTTTAAATTTAAAAAATTTTTAAAAAATAAAAAAATGTTTCTAAAGATTGATCAAATAGCTAACAAAGCTACTTGTGACAAATTTTGCTAACACCAATAGGTAATTACATACATGGATGAGAAATAACACCTTGTTGTATCTAAACTACTATCCAATAGGACTAACCTTGGTGAAAATTTCATTCACATCGGAAGACATTGATTTCTTAATTGGGTCACTTGACATGAAATCCCCCATATGTATCTGTATACCCAACGTGTTGCTTTTATTTTGCCATCTACATCTAATTTATACTCCAAAATTAAAAAAGACAAAGCAGGTTGTCATTAAAGATAAATGTTATGCGATGTGTATAAATACATAGAAATCAAGACCAATATTTTAGTATACCGATCGACTCAGAATCACATTTTAAACTGATCTAACGATGTCCATCCGTCCGTCTGGCTGGTTGTCTGTCCATGTTTACCTTGTGCGCAAAGTACCAGTTCCAATTTTGTAGATAATTTGATCAAAGTGGACGAAGTCTATGCAAATGGTGAGAATCGGTCTATAATTTTGCATATTCTCCACAAACACTTCTTTATAACTCTGTGTCCGTAAACCATCTTATTAGTATGTTGGTATGTTAAATTCGCTCCAAAAATATTTTACTGCAACATAAATTATTTCGAAATCGGTTCACATTTGCCCACACGCAGCGAAAAAATACGGTTATTTGTCGTACACAAATAATTCGTACATTTATTTAATAACAGCATTATTATAGTTACTGTAAACATATCAATGAGAGAAGAGAATAGAATAGAAGAGAAAAGATGGCCCGAAAGAAGAAGCATAGAGACAAAGAGTCTGAACAAAATATTTGCGTGCGGTCCGATTTCTCGTTGCGGGAGAGAAAAATTAACCTAATATTTACAACGGATGACGGCGACGGCAATGCATGTCATTGAATGTTTACATTTTTGTTAATTTATTTGTGCAACTTCGTCTAAAAACTTTAGAATTTCCACATACATGTACGGTTTGCGTAATAAAGCTGCAGTTCCCGATGGCAAATTGTCCTTTTGCTTCCACTTATTATACGTATCCCGTAAATGACGAAATTTATTTTTGGCTTCCTCAGCTAAAATTAAATAAAGTCTTACAAAAAACTTAGATAACTAAACGAAATTCACTTACCTGTACGCCAACACATCTTTGCTAATTTTGCACCACAAACATTCTTTATGTAGGAAGTTTTTGCAACTTCCCGACTGCAAATTATAGAGACAGTCATACTTCCTAACTTCTCGATGATTCTTTCATTATTGTCCATTTTTTCTTCTTCTGTTTTATATTTTTTAAACTTTTATATTTTATGACAATAATTGATGAATGTCCAAATCATGTTTTTTGTTTACAGTAATGTTGTGAACATCGCCAATTATTCAAAAACTATGGCAACATCAGAAAGAGAAAGAGTTCTGCACAGCGGTTTTTTACTTTAAAATCGTATGAAAAACCGCTCCGCTATAAATTATCGTTACATTGTGTTAAGACTCAAATACAGAGGTGCATATTAAATTACATAAATCGGAGTTTACAGTAATGATTGCACTCAAGGCAAATTCAACTGCAGATGGTGTCTGAACTACAACATTCCACAAACAACAGAAACACCATATGGTTTTTTGTATTGCATTGTTAGAGATTATAGCTCGAAATGTCAACCACTCTTAGCAAAACACTAACAAGTCAAAACAAATAACCTCGAACTGTCAAAATCAGATGCCGTTTCAACTCCTCCTGTAGTTAATACGCCTTGGGTTGCACTATGTTTTTGACGCATGCGATGAATTGATGAACGATTCAGTATAAGTTCTCCGATATGGAGAACGGTTGTAGTAAAAATATTTAAATTTGGGAGAAATACATTGGCCATTAATGCACCATATCTGTCAATTGACAGACAAGTAAGCGGGGAACCTCCCATAAAAAGAAAATATAAATGCCTAACAATTTGGAGAAGGGTCTGTTATCCTTGGCAAAAATTGCTTTCAAATCAATACATGGGATCGGTTGAAATAAAATGGGGACAGTGAATTGTAGTGTATACAATTAATCGAAAACTACAAATGAATAAAATACCTTAACCAAAAGTTCTCACGAAAAATTTATTTATATTTAAAATTTTGATTAAAATTTTCAGGACTCATTAAAATCTTTAATCAGTTACTGTATTTATTAAAATCCAAAATATTATTGTTCTTATGCAAAGTAATAAAAATCCAAAATCACCTTGTAAGATTTCCGTAAAACTCGTTACCAATTCAATTAAACCTGTAACTGAAAATACCAAAAAAAATAAATTATTAAATCCAAAATGATGCACATAATTTTGTTACACCATAAAGATTGATCAAAACTTAAAGTAAATAAAATAAAACATATATTTATCGCTAATAAATAATTTAACCGCCACAATTTAAAAAAAATAATTTTTTTTATGGAATAATTTTCAAACACCCCCTCAAAGTTCGACGTTTTGATTGTCTCCTTCAATCGTTGAGGTGCGTTTAAAACTTAAAATTAAAAGATAATCTGGGTGTAAGAAAAGAATTAATAAAACATTTAATAATAAACGAAGATCGATAACAGGCACAGAAATGAAAAAACAAAAAAAAAAAAACATTCAGACGATGAAGAAGGATGGCTGGCGATGCCGATGAAACATGAAAAAGTGTTGAAAAATTCATGTTATATGAAAATTTATGAATTCTAAAGGAACTTTCTCAGAAACTACAACTCAAAATATGATTAAAATAAATCTGTGTTAAAACACTTTTTTGGGAAAGGGGAAAACAACAAACACAAAATATTGTTTTAAAAGAAATGTTATTCAAAAAAAAAGGGATAAATATGAAAATATTGAAAACAAAAAGAGATAAGAGCCAAGTTTTGGTACTTGTGTGTCAAAAAAAAAAAAAAACATTTTAAGGTTTCAACCAGTTTTCATACTCACTAGCAAAACAAAATATGGAGGGTATATTGATTTTTTCATTATGTTTGTAACAATTTTGAATAATCAACGGATAACCTGTAAAATTTAGAGATTTTGGTTCCATTTGGCGATGCCAGTCCGCTATCGTCTTACAAATCAAGCCAGTTTTTCTTTTCTCGTCACATAAGAAAAAAGGACTTTTGGCACGATATCGGCCGCAACGTATGAACACACTTTGGGCTTAAGACGTTAGTTTTTAAAAGACTTTTTGGTATCAACAATTCTTTGAATAATTTCTTTGTAAGGCAAAAAGGTCTCAAGTCGAAAAATTGCATTTTGAGTTTTTGATTAGGTAAAACTATTTTTTTAAGACTTTCGTTTAGTATCAATACCTTATGTCTACCACAACTGCTCCACACCGTAAACATTTTCTGTTTAGTAAATAACTCAATTAAATAAAACAATACAAAAATTGTCAACATAAGGACCTTTTGTCTAACTTCGAAGAATTAACCACAACGGCTTAATTCTCTATAGAAAAGTTTTCCGAAAAAGGACTCTTCAAAATTTGGCAGAATTATTTTTGTAATACGGAAAGCGAATTTGGTTCAATTATGCATGGAACAAAATATCGGCCAAATGGCCGCCGCGACTTCAGCGATCCAGGGACACACCTCCATCCGATGCTCCAAATTTTCGATGACGCTGAGGCATAATTGAGGTTCTATGCCGTTAATGTGCCGAATTATCTCATCCTTTTGCTCTTGATTTGTTTCTGGCTTATCGACGTACACATTTTCTTTCAAATAATCCCAAAGAAAGAAATCCAACGGTGTCAAATCACATGATCTTGGCCGCCAATAGACATCGCCACCACGAGAGGTAACACGGCCATTGAATTTGTCGCGCAAAAGAGCCATTATCTCGTTAGCTGTGTGGCAAGTGGCACCGTCCTGGCACCGTCTTCCAATTCGGGCCGTAAAAAGTTCGCTATCATCATTCACAGTTACTGCCTGACCGGCCTCATTTTGAAAAAAATTCGACAGTCTCTCTTTGTGGGTGCATTGGTTTTTCGACAACCACTCTTGGATTATTATTCGCCCAAATGCGGCAATTCTGCTTATGGACGAATCCGCTGAGGTGAAAATGTGACTCATCCATGAAGATGATTTTCTTTGAAAATTTATCATCCACTTTGGAATGGTGAAGAGGTTCTTGTCGTGGGTACAGCGTGTGTTTTTGTTCTTATAAGTGTAGATCAGGTGTAATTTGAAATTCTTTGGTTTTAAAGCAAATAATGTAAAGAGTTTATATAAGCCTCACTTTTTTGGTTAATGGAATATTTAAACGCTTTGTAAATTGAAAAGTCAACATAAAAGTTCACAAAATTAAATTTTACAAGATCACGTTAATTGGATTTCAGAAAAAAATATACAATCTAAAATAATGGAGATTCAAAAAAATTTCATTGTCTTTTCAACCAACGTATTGGTTTCTCATTAAGAAAAAATTTACATCGCTTAATATAGATTTTTAAAATTAATTGCGCCAAATTGACTCTAAGATTTCGGTAAATATGAGCTTCATAGTGATTGAGAACCCGAAGTTTATTGGAAAAAGGTATTCAAACTAAAAAAAATGTTTCCAATATTTGACAAAGTAACAAATTTAATTTTATTTTGCCACTTCCAAGCGCCTTAGTTTGGGAGAATGGTTAGCGCCCCCTAACAGTTGTAAAACTGAAATAGATTGTGGTATGAAACCATAAAGGATATTTCTTAAAGCCCATAAAACTTGAAATTGTTAAAATAAGTACAAAAAATAAATATAATTCAAAAGACCAATACATCCATTAATATTTAAAAATATTTTGGTCATATGGGCTTTTCTTCTTATAAGATCGTACAAAATATTTATAACTTAGCCCAATTGTACTTTTGACGGTGAAGATTTTAAACGAGAAATTTGGCCAAATTTAGCTTAAGTCAACTTAAGAACTGTTTCCCTTTTGCCACAGATATATGCGTGTTCAGAACACTTTACTCTATGAACTCATCTTATTTTTCTTTAAAGGAGATTTGTAATTTAGACCAGTGTAATCAATATCTACTTTTTGTTAAAAAAAAAACTTTTAAAAATTGCTTTTAGATTAATCGTAATTTTATCCTTATCTTCTTACTGTAGGGTACCCACAACACTGGTTCTTTTTCCAATTTTTCTCTTCTTTACATCATATTGCAATCATTAAGTAAAATATTTATTGAAAAATATTTGATGAAGCTTTTACCGTTGTGCTTAATGGCGATTATCTGCTAATAAGGTATCAATAAATTTTAATACCCGTCGTATGTTCGGTATAAAAGTTTGAACCAACCAGCCAACTAACCAATCAATCTTCCATCCCATTCATCTGAACAATCAAACAATTCAACCCTGAGGCCGTCAATTCGACGATTTCATGCCAGTCATTCAATGGGCGAAAAGTCGACTGACTAAAGCAATTTCAGTTGAGAAAATGATTTGCGAAAAAAAACGCAACCCAAACAACAAAAACAAAGAAATGGAAAAAATATTTAATTAATTTGCTTAAGTGTGAGTAAACCTGAAAACATCATTATAATAATAATGATAAATTCCTTTTTTTTTTTTTATTCAGATACAAAAATTACTCGAGAGCAAAGGAAAATTGCACAAATGATGAATAACTTGAATGCAAAAATAAATATGCATAAATACACTCGTGTATGGTTGTGTGATTAACACATACATAAATGCATTTTTAATAAGAATTTTATTTAAAAATGTATTTTTAACCCCTCTTCGATTTTTAAAATGAAGAGCAAATGTCTTTTTCATTGGAAGCAATTAATCAAACTTAAAGAAATAATTGTCTGGATACCTTCTGTCTACTTTAGGGCTTTTATTTACGCCGTTTATAATAAAAAAAATGTTTGCCCCTGGGTTAAAGGCTTAACCCCTTATGCAAAAAAAAGTTAAAGTAAACATTAGTTAACCATAACATTGGACATAAACTAATGTGAACTTAAGCTTGTTTTTGCATAATTTAAACCCAAATAACTTTTGTTAAACTTTAAACAATTCTTCAGATTAAATTCGAAAACAGATTCTGTGTTTATTCTTGGATCGCTGCCTTTATTTTAAGACCTACCCAGCGGTAAACAAAATTAGGGTAAAGGGGCCTATAGAAGGCCTTATTTATCAGAAAGACGCATTCTTTGCCGCATTCCATACTTGTTTATTATACCCTTGACCACAGGTGGAAAATGGTATATATACGTTTGTCATTCTGTTTGTAATTTCTACAATATTGATTTTACACCCTATAAATTATATATATTCTAGGTCCTTATTAGGAGAGAAGTTGATTTAACGATGTGATGTCCCTCTTTTCCATGATTTTATCTAGCGACCATACAAATATCCTTCTGAAATAACGATTTTAAAGCAATAGCGCAAATTGCATATCAGCTAGGAAACAACCGGCATTTCAAAACCTTGGTAAAGTGTTGATAATACCGTGTTCGGATATGCCTTTTTTGTTGAGTCAATATTCGGTTTATTGGCATAATTATCTTTCTTTACACATTATACAATTAAGCTAACTCAATTAGCATTTGACAGTTAAAAAAAAAACATTGTTTATATTACTACTACATACAATATTCAACGTAAACAAATATGTACATGTATAAGCAAACTGTAAACAACTTTTGACATCTTTATGGAATAAACATCTGGCTTTTGCGGAGACCTAATGGATGGGCCTTTGTTTTCTTTTAATTTCAGTTGCTAAATGTCAAAACACTTTGCTTAGTAAGTTTTGTTTTGCTCACTAAACACACTTGTGACAGGGTCGCATTTTTATTTTACTCAATTTTACTTTATAAAAATTTCGTATTAATTGAGCAATAACTACATTGCAATTTTATATGGATAATTGAGCTCAATAAAGTCATGTTTTGCGTAAAACTCAATAAAAGTGCATATCTGAATACGGTATTAGATTCGTCATAGCCGAATATAGCAATTTTACTTTCTAAAATAAAATTAGTTTTAAAATCATACACAAGTGTTTACATTGACCAAGTTTGTATGTCAATGGCTTTCCAAGGGTTAAAACCTCACACATTATTTCATTTATGTTACGAATATTTAAAATATTCTCATGTATTTCCAATAAGATGCTGTTGATTAACAATAAATTTTTATATTATTGGTTAAAATATTTTGTCATTGGCCAAAGCTGTGCACGTTGTTGTTGTCGTTTTTATTCAGTAGATGCATTCACAACTGGTGCATTTCGCACAACAATGTGACATGTCAACAAAAACCAAAGAAAACAGCATTCGTCTCTGCGTTATTATAGCAACACAAACGATTAACAAGAAATTAATCAAGCAGATTAAAAACAAATATTATTTAAATTTACAAAAAAAAACAATTTAGAGACAAGGTGCTGTTCGCCATAGTGTGGCTGAAGAGCCGTTCACTTCAACTCGTCGTCGTGCCCAAAAATTGCACCTCTCACGCTCGTCGTTGAAGAACGTTATGCATAAAGACTTGAATTTACTCGCTTACAAGGTGCAATTGACTCAAGAACTAAAGCCTCTTGACCATTCCCAACGTCGTCAAGAAATGGCAACAATGGATGATAAATTTTCGAAGAAAATCGTCTTCAGTGATGAGGCACATTTTCACCTCAGTGGATTCGTCAATAAGCAGAATTGACGTATTGGGGCGAATGATAATCCAAGAGTGACTGTCGAAAAACTAATGCACCCACAAAGACTGACTGTTTTGTGCGGTTTTTGGGGTGGCGGCATCATTGGGCCGTATTTTTTCCAAAATGAGGCCGGTCAGGCAGTTACTGTGAGTGGTGTTCGCTATCGTGAGATGACAACGAAGACATGTCGTCTCACTGCAAACACTTTTTAACAATGACATGGTCCATGCTTGCATTACATCGGACCAGTGCATGGAGTAGTCCATTTTATCAAAATGGATCAGGTGATCCAATATTATTTGCAGGTATGCCTCAGCGGCATCGAAAATTTGGACCATGGGATGGAGGTGTGCCGCGGAGGCCAATTGGCCGATATTTTGTGCCATACATAATTCAACCAAATATTGCGGTGTATCATATGGTCGGGCTTGACAGACTATACTATCTTACTTGTTAGGTTATGAATTGGTGGTTTTATAACTAGGAAGGAGGAGTTACAACCAACTTATCCAGACTGAGATTTGGCAGTACATTTCACAGCATACCCTACCCTAAGTTCTATCAGGCTTAAAAAACACTCTTTATATTTAATGGGCTGACCATTGGTTGGGCTTTCCGTTATTATGCTTCTTGTGAGAATTTTTCCTGTTTTGTTTTGACACTGTTATTGCAGTAGTTTCGCCTGTCCGGTGGTTGAGGTTTAAGCCCAAAGTTACAAGAAGTTAAAGTATTGCAAGTCCACAAAAATTGTGATTTTTCACTACTTGAGGGGTAGTTGGGCCTATGGAAAGACTTTTCCTAGGTGCTCTAGGCATTTTCCAAAATAAGTGGTGGTTAAATAGCTCTAGCCGCTAAACAAGGGGCGAGTGTATAATTTTGCCGGATTATGCTCTCAAATTGATACTTAGGTTTGATTGTGCCTTTCACACTCGGTGGGCGGTTTGTAAACGCATAGTTTGTTACCCAGTGCTTAAAATCCACCGTAAGGTTAGGCCAAATGGCACGTACTCATATAAATTTATACCCACATCTGTTGCATCTCTTGTGAATTCGTTTAAGAGTTATCAAGTGTATTTTATGTTAAAATTTTCTTGATCATGATGCATTTCTTAAATACAAATCGATAAAATTTAAAGAGTTCATAAAACTTAATTATACATTTTAACATTTTGTGGTTGGTCGAACGATTATCAGACAGTCTGTTCAGTACGTTGCATTTTATGACGGATATGGCAGCATGTGTATGTGTGTGGCGTGTTCAAATTAATGTAATACATGTAGGCCAGATATTCGAAACATTCGTTCATTCATTTCCTCACTCACTCATTCAGTCATTCATTCATTTATAGTTTTATTTATTTTACGATTAACAATGTTGTCCATAATAATCATACGATTAATAATTATCATCATTATTATGTATGATAATGCAGTTATTGATGACGTTAATGTTCAGAAGGAAGACGATGATGATGTTTGCATTTCCAAATTACCTCAATGTCATTTAAATATCATAAAATAAATACTCGTATGTATGTATGTCCATCATTGTGTATCTATAATATGAATAAAAAACATTCCTTCAATACAAGTTTGAACGAATGTTGTTTGTTAAATTTTCACAAGGGGTTGTCAATTGGGTTGGCACTATCAAACTGTTGCATATTAAAAAGGTATGAATATGTGTTGTATGCAAAGTATTTTTATTTAATGGCCCAGTTAAATCTGATGCTGCTGCTGCTGCTGAAGATTTTTTGTGTCATATATTTATTCATGCACCATCAAAGCATGTGGTATTTAATCAATTGCTTTTTATTTTATTGACAATGTTTTTTTGTTTATTGTTGTTGTTGCTGCTGTACTTTGCTTATCTTGTGGCTGGTAGGTGCATTGATTGTGTTGCAAGCAAAACCAACCACATGAGCAGCAGCAGATGTTCGTAATATCAAAATTGAATAAAGTTTTATATTATTTTTTTTTATTTAATTTTTTGTTCATTCGAAATGATTTTTTTCAAATATAAAAATAAATTGAATTTGTAAAAATCGCGTTATGAGCGTGCATTTTCAGCATGTTCTTGTGAAAATAAAATATTTATTACATTCATTAGTTAAATTGAAAATGATGATCGTATTTAATTTGAAAAAAATATACATTTCTTCATGTTTAATAAGCAGGGACACCATAAATATTCAATTCCATGTTTTCCTTGTGCGACAAATGAAGGCAGAAACAATATATTTATCCGTTTTATAACTTTTTATAAATTTTGGCATCGATTTGTTAGTGCATATTTTAACGCTTGCAGCATAATTCAGTTAATAAAGCTTTTGTGCAGAATTTTTTTAAGTTTATACCTCATATTTTGCCCTTTTAAGGCATGTTTTGATACGTTTTAGATTTTTTTTGGTGCATACAAGAGCTTTCGCAATAAAGAAAAAAAAATTTTTACGAAATTCTGTTTTAAATATTTATCTGTAACTTAACGTGTTGCTTCAATTTCTCCAACACTTTTTAAAGTAATCTAACGATGTCCATCCGTCCGTACGGCTTGTTAACTGTCGATGTTAAAAAATTGCAATCTTAAAAAGTCAAAATATGCGCTATAAACTTATAAAAATGTTGCAAAAAAGCTCTTTTAACTAAATTATGCAAAAAAAATGCTTCAAACGGTAAAATATGCAAAAAATATGCACTAACAAATCGATGCCAAAATTCATAAAAAAGCTCTAAAATGGAAAAATATATATTGTCTGCCTTCCGTGGTCGCACAGGGAAAACATGCAATTGCTAATTTATGTGGTTTCTCTGGTTATGACAAATCCATGAACACAGCATTACAATTTTTATTTTTTTTCCAAACACAACAATATTTTTTTTAAGCAAAATATTATTTAAGACATTGTGACGATATGACTTCATCCCACAAATATATTTTAGAGAACCAGTGCGTGTTTACAGGTGTGTGCATGTGTGTTTGCAAGTAAATGTATGTATTTACATAAATAAATCATTAATAAAAAAAAAAAAAAATTCCAATTTTTAATTTTCACACTTTCCATGTCGCACGTGACCAACTTTTTATAAGTGCACAGATCACAAATCTTCTAATATTTTAGTAAGGTTTCTTAAATTTTATAAAAAACTCCGTTTGTCTTTCGCTGGTTTTATTTCCTTTCTTTTTTGAGTTTTATTTTTAGTTTTAAATTCTAATTGTCCTTTTTACTAAACTAACTTTTCTCTCGAAGTTTTAATTTTATTTTTTAAATATTTATTTTGTTCATTCTATTTTTTTAATTTTCTTTTTGTTTAAGCTTTTAATTGTGACGTAAGTAATGGCAAGTTTTCATTTTAAGATTTTGAATTTGTATTTGCTCTTTAATATTTTAACATTTACTGCGACATATTTTGTCGCAATATTTATCTCTGATATAGAAGGGCAGTAAAGTATTTTAGCGATCGAGATTTAGCTAAGCGAATTACAAAATACGGCTGCTGAGCAGTGTGATCATTTTGGCATTTTGCAGCTTAATTTAGCATTGAACGTATTAATTAAAGGCCCAACCAGAACATGCATGTATTAGCTTAAGCAACTGTCAAAAATTAACGAAAATTCTGTCAAATGCATAAGCAAATAAAAAAAGACTTTTAGGTGGCCATAATGTACTTAATATCTATTTAACCATTGTTGCATATTTGTGCAATATTTTTTTTTTTTACGAGTACTTCAAACTAAAAAGTACCAAAAGTCCAACTGTGTATTTGTTTATTTATGCTATTTAATTTGTAAGGAATTTAAAAATATGTAGATAATTTGTGAGTGTCTTAAAAAAAAAATTTAAAATAAATTAAAATATGTAAATTCCATTTAAAGTTATTTTATTTTTTATTGTTATACATACACAGCTGTTTTCGTACGGAATGTGCGTTCAGTTTGGCACTTTGCTTAAGCAAATGACATTTGACGAAACTTGACGAAAAGCATCATTAAGTACATTGTAGCTTGCCATATATGTTTTATATGTATTCGCACAGCTACTTAAGTTGACTTAAGACGCCACATTCATGTTCTGGTTGGGCCTTAAGCTGCAAAATTTTCGTATAAAAATAGATAATTTTTCTCTTAACAAAAAATCTTTGTGAAATAATTTTGGCATTTAATTATTATGATATAAAAGTACTGGGGTCTAATCACCGCATTCGATACTATCGAATTGAATAAACTATCGAATTTTTTGCATACGATACACACTGACGTATCGAATGATAACTTGTTAAATGTAATGTCGATTTACTCGATATCGAATGCTATTATTTTAAATTCAATAAATTGATATCGTATGCGGTGATTAGACCCCTGGAAAGCATCGGCTTATTGCGGAACTTATACCGAACAAGGTACGTGTAAATTCAAATTCGCTTTAAATAATGATAGGGAATAGTATAATTAGATAGTTTTTTAAAAAGAATTTAACATATAGAGCAAATCAAGCCATTGATACATACAAAATTTAATTTCGGGAGCTCAAAATCGCGTTTAATTAAAACACGTGCAAAAGCGGAGGTCACTATTTGGCTTGCAAAAAAGCAAATGCAAAAAAACGTTAAACTTTAATAAAATCTAACGGAAAAGTCTGTGTACTTTATTGTTGGACTAATGCCCGTAATTTCTACAAAAAAAAAAGCTGGTCGTGTTCGTACCTAACAGTTATCTGTACCCATTTCAACGTTTATGTGGTCTACGTGTTTTTACCTTCAGTTTTATTTTAAAAAATTACAGTTTTTGCACAATGGATTTCTATGTAAAGCTTGATTTCTTTTTGTAGAAATAACGGGCATTAACCAAAAAGCTACAATATTCTGCATATGCACTTTTGCAAGCCTAATACTGATCTCCGCCAAAAATTAATATTTTACTTATTTTATTGGCACTTTTCAAAATGTATACAATTGTCCAATTCATATTGTTAAAAGTTTTTATGAGGGAAACCAAAAATATGCAATTGCATGTTTTTCCTTATGCGACCAATGAAGGCAGAAACAATATATTAATCCTTTTTAGGGCTTTTAATGAATTTTGGCATAGATTTGTTAGTGCATATTTTTGCATATTTTACCGTTTGGAGCATTTTTTTTTTTTTGCATAATTTGGTTGAAAGAGCCTTTTGATAATTTTTAGCGCATATTTTACCTTTTTAATGCATATTTTGATACATGTTTAATTTTTTAGATTTTTTGTTATGCAATATTTTGGCTTTCGGTTTTCAATATGTATTTATCTACTTAAATATCTCTCAATGTGTTGCTTCAATTATACCATTAACATTTAATTTTTATTCGAAAATTGTAAGACAAAGCAGCTTGTCGTTAAAGATTAATGTTATTTTAAACTTTACAAATTTATATACAAGAAAAAGTTAAGAAAAAAGGAATTATGTACGTTTTTTGGTGATGTGTGTAAAAATAGAAATCTGGACCAATATGTTAGTATATCGACACAGAATCACTTTATTTTAAAGTGATAAAGCGGTATACATCCGTCCGTCTAGCTAGTTGCCTGGTCATGTTAACCTTGTGCGCAAAGTACATGTTGAAATCTTGTAGATAATTTGATCAAATTCGGTAAATACACTTTTTAATTGTACTAAGGACGAAGTCTATGTAAATGGTGAGAATCGGTCTACAACTTCACATATTCCCCATAAAAACTTCTTTCCAAATTAGACTTTGTGTTGATAAACCATTTAATTATGTTGGTATTTAGATTAAATTCGCCCCAAAATTATTCTACTGCAAATTAAATTCTTTTAGAAACGGTTCTCATATGCACAAAGCTCCCATATATAAATAACTTTAACTTCCTGTTAACTGTTTATATTAATAAACATTTTAGCGGCCGTCCCTAAGATCCCTTTTAGACAAAATATTCGGCACAAATTTTAACCTCTTAACATAACCATAATAAATACTATGGATTTTAGGCTTAACCGATTATAATTTAAGGATTGTTTTTAGTAAATGGAACTGTTATTAAATTGTTAAATATTTTGCTTTTAAATTAGCAATTGTTGAATTTTTTGGGGCATATTTTCAAGTTTTTACTTCATTTTTAATGGGCATAAAATGTGTTTTTTAGAGTATATTTCTGGTTTCCCTGGTTATTATTTTGTGTTATATATTTTCTTTAATTATTAGTATTGTGGTTATTTTATTGAACTATTTATGGTTTTTAATCCAAATTTTTAATATTTTTAATTAGGCTTAAGTTCATTAAATTTAATTTTCATTAAATTATTTTCATGAAGAAAGGAATTTTACAACATGAAAATTAATTAAAATTTTTATTGATAATTTTTCATTCTTGACTCAATCTGGGCTCGAACCCAGGTGTTTACGGACAGGTTACCCTGACATGTTTCGATTGCAACCACTCAATCTCTTCAGAGGGCTTGCCGTTTAACACTCGCAGCCATCGACGACTGCTGACGTCATTAGTCAAACATCAATCCTTAAACCAAATTGTATTCAACCCTTTGGTAGATCGAAATTTGCTTTTGAATGATTATCTATTTTAATTTATTTTAACATGTTATTCCTTTACTTCTCTTTTCTCGTACTTTTGTCAAGAATTCTTCTTGAAGTTCAAAGTACATATATTTTTTGTTTTTTCATTTTTTTGTCTTTCTTTTTCTTGTTGACCTTTTTCAGCACAACTTGAAGGACAAATGCAAACATAGAGCTGTACTTTGAACTTCAAGAAGAATTCTTGACAAAAGTACGAGAAAAGAGAAGTAAAGGAATAACATGTTAAAATAAATTAAAATAGATAATCATTCAAAAGCAAATTTCGATCTACCAAAGGGTTGAATACAATTTGGTTTAAGGATTGATGTTTGACTAATGACGTCAGCAGTCGTCGATGGCTGCGAGTGTTAAACGGCAAGCCCTCTGAAGAGATTGAGTGGTTGCAATCGAAACATGTCAGGGTAACCTGTCCGTAAACACCTGGGTTCGAGCCCAGATTGAGTCAAGAATGAAAAATTATCAATAAAAATTTTAATTAATTTTCATGTTGTAAAATTCCTTTCTTCATGAAAATAATTTAATGAAAATTAAATTTAATGAACTTAAGCCTAATTAAAAATATTAAAAATTTGGATTTTCTTTAATGTTAAAACAGATCCAAATAGTTCTAATACTTCAGAAATGTCCGATGACTATGGGGGTTCCAATGTTGTTATTACCAACGACTTTCGTGCATTGAAATTTTTTTTAATTAATTAACTAACTAGTATCGCATAAATTTTCCTTGCCAACAAATTTGCTGTAAATCCCACCACATCCCAATCACTTGTCGCCATAATTTCCACCACAACATCAATTCTCACTTAAAATAATAGATTAATCAAAACTAATAAGTATAATGACACAGTCTTGTTCACATCAAATCATCTTCAGCAGATGTGATTCTAGACAATGTGAATTATTTTAGCCAACAACCTGCCAGCAATATACCGGATATTGCGCTTAATGAATGAAAAAGTCTATTTCATTAAATTGACTTTGTCTCCTTTGCGTATGTGCGTATGTATAAATATGTACGATTAAAATAATGAAGCCACCAAACAAAGAATCAACTTCAATTAAGATACATGTCTTTAATAATCATAAATTTACTTACATCTCGTACAACAAGCAACTAGCGAGCAATATTTACCCATAACCAGCCGATCTACCGACCCATCTTGGCTTAAAGGCCCCTCATTTTAACAAATAAATGTTCAACAAGTTTTCAATATTCGTATGAAAATAATGTTTTACATACATGTTGTTGCAAGTCGGTGTTGTAGCATGTTGTATATTGATGATATTGTTGTTGATGTTGTTGGTAGACATTATTGTAAAACAATTTAGGGAGTAAGTCCGAATGGATGGTATGAAATAAAATTCAATCGCAATCGGCTGACGTTAAATGGCGATGGAGAAATATTCGTGCGTTAATTGAGTTGTTAAATGTCTATTCAACTTCTACATTTACGTTGTGTTGCAAGTAGTTGGATTTAACAGTTGCCAATCGGACATCTCTTATATGCATAAGCACAAAGTATTACTTATAGATTAAGTACACAGAAAAAATTATTAGTAGTTTTTTATCAATTAAAAAAATTATTTTAAACGTATTTAAACTTAATTATTGTAATAATTGAATCAATTATTTTTTTTTTGTTGAAAGAAAATTAAAAATATTTTTTTGATTTAATTAACGTTTTAGTTGTTTTGAAATAAATTTTGAATAAAAATAATAAATGGGTTGCTTGATTCTATGAATTTGGTATAAAATTGGTGATTAGAGAGCATTTTTAATTTTTTCTGTGTACTGTTTTAGAACAAGTTCAGATCAAAAAATTTCGTTTCGTTTTTTTATTGTACAAACATTTTTCTTGAATAGCTATGTTTTTGTTCTAGTTCAGTTTTAGTCTTGTTCTAGTTCTAGTTCTGTTCTAGTTCCGTTCTCGTTCTATTATATTTCTGATCTTTTTCTATTCTAGTTCGGTTTTAGTTTAGTTCTAGTTCTGTTCGACTTCTGTTCTAGTTCTGTTCTATTATGATCTAGTTATGGTTCTTTTCTAGTTCTGTTTTAGTTATGTTATAGTTCTGTTCTGCTTCTGTTCTAGTTCTTTTCTAGTACTATTCTAGTTCTGTTCTAGTTATGTTCTAGTTCTGTTCTAGTTCAGTTCTAGTTATGATCTAGTTCTGTTCTTATTATAGTTCTGTTCTAGTTCTGTAATAATTCTGCTCTAGTTCTGTTATACTTCTGTTCTAGTTCGATTCGATTTCTGTTATAGTTCTGTTCTAGTTCTGGTTTACTTCTGTTCTAGTTCTCTTTTAGTTCTGTTCTAGTTTCGTTCTACGTTTAATTGAGTTAAATTCTACTTCAGTGAAATTATTATTTAGTTCCAGTTCTTATTTTGCCTTGGTTCAGTTCTAGTTATAATATTTTAGTTCCGAATTAGTTTTAGTTTACGTCTGTTGCTGTTTTATTTAAAGTAGCAACAATTTTTTTGTAACTTTTGCTGCATGCCACGTCCGAAACTACACGTATTTTTATTACAATGAATTTTGTCATTCCTTCTACAACTAAAAATGTTGCATTTTTCAAATAGACTTTAAGTTTTATGGGCTTTACAAAGTAAAATTACTAAAACACAAAAAAATCGAACAGAGTGAAGCAACAATCCATGTCGGCTGTCATTCTAAGATGTGAACTCATTTGTACAGGAAATGCTTAAAGGATACCTGGCAACTCAACAATAAATGTTAGGGCATCAAGAGTACAACAAGAACAAATGCCTTTATAATGAAGCTTGAAATAAAACATAATACTCTGGAACAACATCATCACCGTCATCAACAGCAACATCAGAAGCTGTGCATCAGCACCAGCCAGTTAGTCCTCCTGCTGTAGCAAACAACAGCAAGTTTATTTTGGCCAACCGACCAATAGCCAACACATCTTCTTGATCATCCCGTTGCTGAGTAGGTATAAACATTTGTTAATGTCGTTTTTCGTATGTGTTTGTGTAGCAGCAACAAACAGCACTATTATTGTTGTAATCTAGCGCTACCGTTGGCATTTTGTCAACCCACGTGTTGTCAGTAAATTTCTTAGTGTGTGTATATTTTGCTGCTGCTTTTGTGTTGTTATCCTGTATAACAATTTTCTTTGCTTGTTTTTTTCTCGACAACTACTATTTGTTTGTATAGTTGTAACACTTGCCTCACTTTGTTGCCGGTGTTCACTTTAATTATGTTAAATGTTTTAAAAATTGGTTTCACTATTCACAACTCTGTCGCTCGCCTCTTTCCTGTCCTGCCTTCCTTTCTTACACAACACGTTTGTTGCTATTTCTTTGTTGTTATTGCAGCATCAACTACCGCCATATTAACGTACAGCTTTATACATATGTACATACATACATATGTACATCGGGTTGTCATTTTGTCATGGCAAGGTGGATAATTGGTCATTTGGTATGTGCACACGTGTAAGGTGACTTGTTTGCCTGTCAACATTTTCACAAAATAGTTTAATATGCACAATGTTTCAAGTATTGTACAATATGTATATGTGTGTGTTCGTGTTCGTGTAGGACATTTTCAACTTTCTGTACTGCATACATGCAACTGCCTTAATAGCTGAATTATAAAGTTCGCTTTAGTGAATTCGTTGTTTTGTGGTTTTTCACTACTCGATTCTGTTCTGTCTGTCATTGAATTATTTTGTAAATTAAATGAATTATAGCGTTCAATTGTTCTGAATTTCTTTACGGTCTACAAAGAATTTTTATTATTTTTTTTTTTTTGCGAACAAATTTTTCGTATGCCACTTTCTGGTACACATGCATATGTATTCATTTGATGCAATTTCGGCTCTACACCGCTGCCAGTGTGGGAATTAAGTTGTGGTAAGCGCATTCAATTTAAATTTTTATAGAGAATGGATTTAATTTTCTAGTCCAGTACAGTTTTAGTTTATTTCTTGCTCTAGTTAATTCCAGTTCAGTTGTAGCTCAGTTCAAGTTCAGTTATAGTTCAGTTATAGTTAAGTTCTAATTCAGTTCTAGTTCAGTTCTAGTTCGGTTCTAGTTCAATTCTAATTCAGTTCTAGTACCGTTCAAGTTCGGATCTAGTTCAGTTTTAGTTCAGTTCTAGTTCGGTTCTAGTTCAAATTAAGTTCTAGTTAAGTTCTAATTCAGTTCTAGTTCAGTATTAGTTCGGTTCTAGGTAAATTCTAATTTAGTTCTAGTACATTTCAAGTTCAGTTTTAGTTTAATTTTAGTCAGTTCTAGTTCAGTTCTAACTCAGTTCTAGTACCGTTCAAGTTCAGATCTAGTTCAGTTTTAGTTCAGTTCTAGTTCGGTTCTAGTTCAAATTAAGTTCTAGTTCAGTTCTAATTCAGTTCTAGTTCAGTTCTAGTTCGGTTCTAGTTAAATTCTAATTTAGTTCTAGTACATTTCAAGTTCAGTTTTAGTTTAGTTTTAGTCAGTTCTAGTTCAGTTCTAATTCAGTTCTAGTACCGTTCAAGTTCAGTTTTAGTTTAGTTTAAGTTCAGTTCTAATTCAGTTCTAGTACCGTTCAAGTTCAGTTCTAGTTAAGTTTTAGTTCAGTTCCAGTTCGATTCTAGTTCAGTTCTAATCCAGTTCTAGTACCGTTCCGGTTCAGTTCTAGTTCAGTTTAAGTTCAGTTCTAATTCGGTTCTAGTTCAGTTCTTATCCAGTTTTAGTTCAGTTCCAGTTCAGTTTAGAATAACTAAAGATTACCTTTTGGCCAAGTAGTCTAGAGCTCTGCATAAAAATTAATCTATGGCACACCCTCTTATAAAGAAGGAATGTAATTTATTCTTTATACATTATGGGAAAATGCAGAAATGTATACAATCGGTGTTGTGCTTAAATTTAATGCAACTCACTCATCTGCAAATAATAACTTTTTTCCCATAAGGATAACACACAGGTCGTATGCTTATTCGTTCCTCTGCATGCACTTCACAAAAAAATCCTTACGAAGATCTACAATTATTATCAACATTGAAAAACAGAGTGAAGTCAAGGTGTTGCATATGGATGATGTATTGTCTGGGTCCAAAGGGGGTGGTGGAAGCACAACATGTATGCACTTAAAAATGCAAGTAAAATGCATGTTCATTCAACTAAAAATTGCCAAATACATTTGTCATTTCTTTAGCATTTTTTTTTTTTTTTTTTGTTATTTTTTATTTTTCGTTGACTTCATTCTACTCCAGTGTGGAACAAAAGGATTTTTGTTGAGCGGATTGCACTTGTGCATGTCTAGACGGTAGACAACTTGAAGTTTATGACGTTTTTTGTTGTTGTTTTTTTCGTTTGTAATTTAACTTCATTTTTATCTACAACCCAGTATATGACAAATTAATAATAAATTAACACCTTACGGGAGTTTCTCATATAGTAAATGCAGCACACACACACACACACATAAAGTAGAAACAAAACATGAGAAAAGCAAAGTTGGATTTTTATATTATAGAAAAACAATCCCATCCATGTATGAGGACACAAAGTGCATGACAGTTTTCAAAAGGACCAACAATTGAGGCAAAAATGTCTTTCAGCGAGTGTGAGTTGTGGTTCAGGAAAAAAACTTACCATTACGGGTGTGTGTGTGTGTGTGTTGCAATCATCTTCAACATTTGTACTTGTGCTCGTTCTTCAGGCACTTTTGTGCCTTCATGTCTTTTGTCTAGTCTTAAATTTCACGGTCGTCAATAATTAGAAAATAAGAAGTGACTGGAGTGCTTAAAAGTTTTGCTAACAGACACATTCATGCTGCACACTTGCTTAAGCTGTTAGTGGCAGTGCAACTTAATGTCATAGACACATAAAAGCAGTTGATTTTGCTTGGACTTTCATACGGTCAGATGATGCTGGTCTTTTGACAGAACTCTCTTGTGTGTAATTCATCACAATGTCAATGGCATAAGACATGGCACAGCATAAAAGATGGGAGTTTTGTTTGCGTAAGTAGATGAAAAGACGGCATTTAAAAAATGATAAAGAAAAAGTAAATGAAATAATGTCCTGACGTTGTTTTTTTTTTATTTGTAACTTTTAATGAAAAATTGTCCTCGTTAACCCATTGGCGGAAGAGTTGAGGTGTTTTAATAACCCGTTATTTTTTTCTCATTATTTTGACAAATAGTCAATTCATGAATTCAAAATTTGGGCATGTGGATATTTCAAAGCTTTGGATATTAATTTTTTATGTTATTAACCATATTTCTGTTGAACAACATCCGAGTCAGATACTATCATAGTCTGATTATTCAGACAAACTTGATGGCGAAGAATACAGCATCTTCCGCATTATAACGGGAAAACGAATTCTTGATTTATATCTGTACCAGATAAAATTGCTTGTTGATTACGATTTGAGAAAAAAGGATTGTCTTTTTGGTCTTAAGCCTAGTACTCTGTTCCAATTTGTGAAAAATGTTGAGCAACATTAATTATTCCACACGAAAATTTTGACATGTATCAATGTTACTTATCATGCGAGTTTGTACAATTTGACGTTTTTATTCCTGCAGAGTATGCGTCATTGTTTTGCGTATGTAAACAAACCCCACATGTATTTAACTAAAAATATTTTTTTTTAATAAAAAATTTAACAAATAAGAAAGTAAATATGGATTAAAAACAGTTGTGTTATTTTCATTTTATATTTCTTATTTAAGATCAGTTCATACTTTTTTGCTTTTGCTAAAAAATTCCACGTGAAATAAATGCAGCTTGCATTATTTCGCAGTTGAAAAAAAATGTTGCCAGAAACATTTCGGAACTTTTTCACCAAATGAACAGAGTACAACTCTATCAACATTATTTCATAGATATTCCTCACAAGTTTTTTTCATATGCGTTTTGACAGCATTTCACGTGAAATGTTGAACAGAGTACCAGGCTTTAGATGTTAATTTCGGAAACAAAGAGTGTTAAATAGACAAGTCATATTAAAATTTTTTAAATTTATCCCTCCGATAGGACAAAATTTAATAAACCGATATAAAACAATATTAAGCCCACTATTTTTCCAATGCAGCTAACCAAATTCTTGATAGTAAAAACCGTAAAAAATGTTTAGGACAAAAACAAATTAATCTCGGTCATACATTTCAGGCGCCTAGAGTTACTCCTGGGCAGCTATGGGACTTTTCTTTAATATATGTGTTTCTAGTCTGTATTGAAAATTTTGTATGGGAGCACCCTAAAGAATTGAGGTAGCGGGTAGATATGTTAGAAATAAATGATGGAGATGAAAAATAAAATGGGGTAGGTGCATCCTATGCTCTCCAGGGGCCAAATTTAAGAATTTCAACCATACAAATGTGGCGGTTTAATTCTTAAATTCTAAGAAAAAAAAATTTTTTTTCGAAAACTCCTTGCAAAAATACTTTATTTTATATTGGTACGGGGCATTTTATTTTTGAGTTACAGTCTAATGTACTCATTAAATTTCCCAAAAAAAAAAAGGAATAATAATGTTAAAAACAATTTTTGTATTATTTAATGTAAACTTGTTTGCTGGGTTATTCAGGGCGAATGCAACTTAATAAATGTTTTGTGTTTAAATACAACGTCAGTGTTAGCTTTATTAAGTTTTAAATTATTTCTTTGTTTCTTTTCTTGGCTTTTGAAGTTGTACAATTTCAATGTGGCAGGGTTGGGTGTTTATTTGACAGACATTGCAACTTAAGTGATGCAGCAGAAACAGTCTTTCAACTGCTTTTCTGCTGCATGCAGCATACTAAATGTCAAGTTATCTTTAGGAATAGAATTTACTGTAACTAAAAGGTGAAGAGGATGTTACGTTCGTTTTTTGCTTTGCTTTGGTTCGGTGCAGCATGTATGTTTAACATGAATAATTGTCGAAAAGGTAACGCCTTTTTAAAACCTATTTATTTTAACAGCAAGTCTCTATTTATATGTTGCTCAGAAAACAAATTAATAAAATTTCAATGAAAAATTATGAAATTTTTTTTTATATAAATAAAACAAAATAGAAAATATTGACTAAAAACCTTTTATTTTGTTTTAAATTTAAACGCTTCTTAAAGACAATTAGCAAGTACAAGTTCACTTGAGACGCATAAACTCCTTTCTTAATTGTTGTTAAATTTAAAGTCATCTTAATCATTTACTCTTCATTCATGGCAAGGAATAATTAAAACCAAATTATAATGTGAACTTTTTTTATTTTTTTTTTTTTTTTGTTCGTTCGTTTACTTTTTGCAACATACCAACACTTCATCATATTCAAAATCAGTGGTAACGGTGGAAACCTTAAAAATGCTGAAAAAAAATTATATATTCTCACCTCTTTGCAGACAATCTACGAATGAAACAACTCAATTAAGAAGTTGATGTCAGGCTCAAAGAAGCTTTCCAAAAGAAAAACAAGTTACCGAAACAACAATACAAAAGAAACAAAATAATTTAAAAGCCTTAAGACACTCACTGACTGACTGACTGACTGACTGTCTGACTCTGCACTGCACTGCAACGAGTGAGCACATATTAACATGAAGCAGTCATGCCAACGAGAAAACAACATCCAACAACGAAACAAAATTATACAATTGCCAAAACACAAAACAGTGTCAAACATACGAAAAAAAAACGCCGGTTAAACTACAACAAACGAACATCCATCCCAGCTGAAATGAAGTGAATGAAGCAGGAGAAAAACACCAAAAATACGAAAACGAAAAAAAAAAACAGACTACAAGTGTGACTTGCAAATATGCAATCAAGCTCAAAGGATGATGAGACAGACGACGGTCTTTGGCTATAAAAAGAAATCTGAAAAACACTCTTTTTCTCGTTTACAGCTTTTAAGAAGAGAGGGGGGCAAAGAAAATAATGAAGAAAAAATTTGGCTAAAAAAAATGCAAAATCCAAAAATGTGAAATTTAAAAAAACACTGCATAAAATTACGGCTACAAAGATGCTGCTGCATACAATTTATAAAAAGTCATGATTTAATACAACAACAAAAATAAAGTAAAAAAAATGTAAATAAAATCGACTGCATCTCTAAATGCAGCCAATGAAGAACTCAAGTGTTTGATTACACAACATTTTGATTCCCAGTTTGGTCATTCCTAATGAAATCAAAAGAAAAAAAACTGGTGATTGTGTTTTAAGCAAAAATGATTTAAAATTAGCTGAATTTGGGTTGCACATATTAAACACAAGTTTTTCAGTGTTACCACTTCAATTGAGAATTCAAAATAAAGAGAAAGAAAGATTCGTAACTAGAGTTTTTCTTTTCCCGGAATTTTTCATTTCCCGGGAAAGCGGAATTTATTGTTTAATCTCCCGGGAATTCCCGCTCATTTAAAATCGATGCAAAATATTATTTAATATAATTTATTTGAACAAAAACATTTGCTGAGATCAATTAAATAAGTTTATAAATGCATTCAACTTTTTTATTTCTGTGTTAAAAAGAAAAGAGTGCTTAATGGCTCCTTAAGTTCTTTATATTTAAAAGTACACATGGGCAAAATTTCAATTATTTTGTAGGATTTTTGAGAAAGTTATAGCAAAATTACTTTTTGGTTATCTTTTTTTTAATGTGCAATAACATTTGGAATAAAAAAAACTTCCGATCTGTGACAGGAGGAGTGTTTAACAATAAAAAATTTAAAAACTATAACCGCTGAGAGCTGATGATTATATTAAATTCGGAGTAAACTTCAAAAAGCCACCTTTGAATCTTTAAATTGTTCTCCTATAAAACTAAACAAATAGACTTAAGCACTTATTGCCACAGAATTAATTCAAAGTCAACAGCATTTAAATAAAACCAAAAAAGTTAAATTATTTCAAAATATTTCTTTTAAAATAGGATTTTAGTTTAGAATAATCGTTTTCAGAATCGTTTGAAAGCCTATGTCTGGTTTGTATCAAGAAGATTTCAATGAAAAAACACGTTTACTTTCAAAAAATGTTTGCCTTTATAGCAGTTTAAAGTCAAAAGAACAATGTATAATCTCTAAACACTATCAGTTTACTTGGCACATCCTTCAAAACTTGTAAATCATTGAAAAAAAAACGTTTTCTTTATTAATGCCTTTTGTCAACATCTCTTACAGAATCTAATACGAAAAATCATTTATGCAGTTGTTCTGCATATCGTTACCTGAAACGCAAAAGGCCCTTACTATTTAAAAATCGACTTCTTCATTGATTCTGATGTATTGCATCTAAACAAATGCCCGCAAAAAATTTTGGAATCTTTCGAACAAATTTTGCGATTTTATTAGCAAAAGACAAAAGGCCCTATCTACAAAAGGTTAAACGGCAAACGCTTTAAGGCATAACTAACAGTTTGCATAATATTCAACATTGTCAATTGTGAAAACAACTGGTAGTTTTTACAAGAAAAATTAATTAAAAGCCGTTTAAGTTGATTTATCAATTTATTTTTTTAATTAGTTTTTGCTTCTCCTGTAAAATTTGTCAAATGTTAGATAGGGCCTTTTGCGTTTTAGGTGACGATATAAAATCATAAAATTTTTTAAGCAAGTGGAAACAACTTGTTTTCGTTTTTATAAAATAAATTTGGGTATTTAAACAAATTGAAAGTTCTGTTTCTATTATACTTCTTCTATCGATATTTCAGATCATTAAACATTGCCTTACATTGCCGATATGAATTGGCATTATTTTGTAGTTTAGCAAAACTGTCTTAAGTCAGTTTAAGTAGTTTTTCGTTATGTTAAATTGAAAAATATTTATTTGGTGCATTTCTCTGCTCTTTAGTGTACCTCCTAAACAAATCTTTTTTATATGAATTTTGTCCTTATTGTTCTAAGTGGTACCCATACAAAAAACCATTTTTATATATCTCTAATATTTTTTTATTAAATTGAGTTCAATTACAAGTTTGAGTACGATATGTATGTATATTTGTTTAATTTATTAATTTATTTTTGTAATAAAGTGGTTTTTTCTATTTTTGGCAACGACTTGCAGGAGAAATATTTTTTCTTCCTCGTTGCGGCACAAAATATTGTTGTAGTCCTCTATTAGTTGTACACCTCTTTCGGCAGAATCGTTGGCAACATGCAATTTTCGCACTGTTTCTAGTGATTGTTGGTAGTCTTCATGCCCTGCCCAAGTTTCTGGATCACTATTGAGAAAATCTTTTGACAATCTGAGGCGAGTACAAATTTTTCCTGTGTCTGGTGCAACATAATGACTAAAATTTTTCTCCATGAACTCTTTGTTTACTTCTTTTGGTGACAATGAAATTCTTTTAAAATTTTCACTGCCCTCTTCTGGAACGCTGTCTTCATCATAACATTCCTCCAGTCTGTGCTGAGTCTTTCTTTCCATCACAAATTTTTCAAAGTAATTTAAAAAAAAAAAACGTAAACAAAGAATTTATTCACTTATTAAAATAAACGCGCCACCCTGTAAGTATTTCCATATATTTTTAAGTCCTTGCTTAATACTTTTTAGTCGTTTTTTATGCTCGACTTTCTTGTAATACAATTTTTGTTTTGACATTTTGTACAAAATATAAGAAGGCACATTTCAATAAAACATTACTTTAATTCGACATAAGAAAATCTTAATTTATCTAGCTGCGCAAATGTTAAGCCCAATAACATTATCTAACATTAAATAAAACAAAAAGTTGCTACATCAATTAAAAACGTCAAGTTTCCGAAATTAATGTTTTTAAAAAACCGAATTTTGTTACAAGCATCTAGTTTTTTTTAAACTTTTTTCCTTAAAATCAACAAAAATTCTGTTTTTTTGTTCGTTTCCCATCCAGCCGGTGTTCATGTGTCCAAATTGTGTTTAACAAAAAAAAAAAAATAATAATTTGATGTAAAATTTAATAAATATTTTTTTATGCTTTTCTAAATAAATTATTCAAAGCAATAGATCATTTTATAAATTATGTGGCAATGGCTTAAATGAAAAAAAATAATTCATACATGCACTTGGTATTTCACTATTTGTGGCATAATGTTGTTTTTATAACCACACAACAATAGTGGAGAGGGTATTATGCGTTTGTGCTGATGTATGCGACAGATAGAAACATTAGTTTTACACACAACTTTTATTATACTGATCGACTCTATCCGTACATCCGGCTGAATGCCTGGTTGTCTTTTAATGTAACCTTGTGCGCAAAGTACAAATCGCAATTTTTAAAAGATAATTTGATGAAATTTGGTCCTTACGTTTTTATTGTCATAAGGATGAAAATGATGAGAATCAGTCCATAATTTCACATGGACCTAGGGTTGCCAGACGGACGGCCTGCAATTGCCTGGATTGTCCAAGAAAAAAATATATTTTTTTTTATTAATTATATGTGACCTTCTCCGAGAAAAGGGAAATATTGTGTCAAAAACGGAGTTGGACTTAAGAGTGGATTCTGGTACCTTAAAGGGTGTAGAATACGATGAAGCGCGTTTTTCTCAAAACTTCAGTTTCATACACTAGATCCCTTTTCTCGGAGAAGGTCACATATACTAAACATAAAGAACAAATTTATAATTTGCTTAAAGATATTCCAATTGATAGAATACGATTCATTTATTTATTTTTTAATAAAAAATGCGACAAAAATTATGTATAAAATCTATATTTCGTCACCTTTGAGTGTAAACCTGCTAACTAACTTCAAGCTAATTTTACAGTGCAGACTAAAAAACTTCAAATATTTTCAATTTAAAGATTAAGAAGCCATCTATTTTCTTACTTGAACGCTTTTTCTTAGTCGATGCGAGCACTATTTATCTTTCGAATGGTATCACAATGTCATATAATGTAAAAAATGGATAAAACAGGTTTATACTGTATATAAGTTGATCTCGTCTGCTTCATCCATAGTAATGGCCAATGCTTTTTGTGAAAATACTTCAAGTATTTTAAATAATCCTTACTCCCAAGAAAAGAATATAATGGCCTTCGAAAGTTTTAATAAGACTAAATTTTCATGGTGTAGCAGTTAAAGGGCTTGCCTTCAAAACCAAGCACCCCATGTTCATTCCCAGACAGACGACGAAAAATGTTTATCCTGGCTTACGAGTTTTACAAATAAAGAAGCAGGGGAATTCTTCTCCCCTCCCCTTGATAAGAGGATAACATCATGGCAAAGGTCAGGCAGCCGCCACCACTTTGAAAAAAGCAGGGCATCAAAGATGAGCAGGGATCCCCACCACAACACAATAAAAGGAGGGCGTTGTTTTTAGACAATGAAAGATGGCAGCTCCGTTCCTCGGACCTGCTACAACAGACCAATTATCTACTTAGCTGGAATAGCAACCGATTAACGAAACTAACAGACCGAAAAATACCCTTGGGGAAAAGGAACTAACAATAAACTTGTCACGTGATAGTTCTTAAGTGGTAGGTACCCTTCTAAATATGAAGGGGACCTGTCACTTTAACATGGATATGTCCTAGGAGGCTTTTAATTGCCACCTTTTTGATACCTGATAACAGTTCACTGCAATGACCTAAATGGACACATTAAATTTCCCTTAATAATACCTCTCGCCGATAATGTCCCGAGTGAACAGCAGCCGTATTCCGTTACTCGCTAAAGCTAAATCTCTATCGCTAAAAATCTATAAAGCTGATTTAGCTATTTTTGGCTACGAATCCAATTCTGTAACGTGCATTGCTAAAATTGGCAATGGCATAACAATTTAATTTGCCGCAGTTTTAGCTTTTAATGACATCGCTAAAATTTTTTAATTTTGTATTCTCTAAGGCATTTTAGCGATCGAGATTTAGCTTTAGCTAAGCGAATTACAGAATACGGATGCAGATCACTAATCCAACCAATTGTAAAAGCCAAAGTCACATAACTAGTTTTGTGTCAATTACCTTCGCTCTGGAGTAACTACACTTTAAACACATTATGACCAGCTGAGAAATTGTATCTTGTTTTCTCCAATCACAATTCGGTCCCTTTTATTATAATATTGCGCTAATGGGTCACGGAATCAGTTCTTTAAGAACAATTGTCACAAATTTCCCGCAGGTTAACAATTCTAAATGGATCAATACTCCAAGAACAAGGACAGTGAAATCTACATAAGAAGATGCGAAAGCTACTGCAACAAACCGCAGTACCCATGATCCGTAACTTTTATGAGAACTTCTCGCATCGAAAAGATGAGAAACAAAATATTCCATCGTTTCTCGGAAAGTGAGAAAAAATTAAGTCTGTAACTCATGTCAATAACAATCAAAAGAGATTACGTCGTTACGTCATAATATTTTAACCGAAGCCGATGTGAAATTGCAGACGTCACTCGTTCACGGCGTCCAAAATTTACTAAACTTGAAAAATGTTCAACGACAGCGACGAAAAAACGTCGGCTATACCAGATAATGTAAAGTGCGACTTAAATGTTTGTTTGTTTGTCTTTGAAAATATTCGCATATTTTTAAAAATAAATTAACAAAGAAAAAATCAACCAAGAACAAAATACTTGTCTCTAATGTGTTATTATTATTCATTGCATTTTTCATTTTTAATATATTTTTTAGTGTTAACATTTTTTCTTGTCCCGTTTTTATTCTTACTTGACAGCCATTACTCGCTAAAAATTTTACAGACGCAGTTAAGTGTGAAGCCCAATCGTTTGTTTTAATTTATGGCATTTTTTTGGCAAGTTTCTCCACGCGGGAGTTGCAAAACATCTGCACAGTTATTTGAATTTTGGTTTCTGGCCATCCTACATTGCACCCACGCAAAGTTCTTTCCGCAAAAGAGTCTTTGTGCCCAGAACTATTTTATGAGGTTTCAATTAAGATTAAAAGTGTTTCAAACTTATTTGAGTACAATCTAAATTATCATACCGAATTGAATTCGAATCGATCGATATTTCACCACAGCACCCATACAAATACTACTCCAAAAATTAGCTTTTAATGCCTAAAAATTGGCGACAATTTTACGAATGCTACTTTGGAATGACAAAATTATTCGCTTGAATATATTAAATTAACCATAGATCCCTTATCAAACCCCTCCCTAAAATCACTTAGATACGAATTAATTTTAGAAAGATGAAGATATCTAAATGATTATTGGCACAAAGAACTTTACATTTTTTTTATTTTTAAATCCCCAATCTAATCCCGCGAAGCTATACGCTTGTCTGCAGGAAAGAAGCCAGAGTCTCTGGCGGGAATCGAAACCGCAACTCCGGCGCTAATAGACTAGCTGACTACCAGCTCATCATAACTTAACTTTGTTATGGCTGGTCCATGATTGCCCGTGGGGGAACCAAAAAGGATGCACTTTCGCAAATTTGTCTTAATATACTGTAGTGTGAAGTATCAAATAGTCGGGCTTGACCAACTAATCTTTCTTAATTGTCTTTATTTTGATTTGTTTTTATATTTTATTATTATTTATATATTTATTATTGACCAGATAATAGGAAACGTTTAATCAACTTTAATTTTGAAATATGTGGTATAAATTCATATAAAGTATGAGTATGTGTTTGTGTGTTTTCGAAAAATTATGAAATAAAATTAATATATTTTCATTTGAAATTTTTTCAGTTTTTTTTCACCCAGTTTTTTCCGTTGTGTTTTATTTGCGGCTTAAAACCCCTGACTGTTAAGCACATTTTTTTCTTATTTCGATTTTTTACTGCTGGCTTTTTAATAAATATTGAAGGGTAAAAGATAAATCGAGTTAATCGAGAATGAAACGTAGCAACAGCAACAAAAAATCATTAAACCAAAAAAAAAAAAATGAACAGGCCAAGTGAGTTTTTGGTTGCAGCAGCAACACATCGGCCGTTTTACAAACCAAAATTGAATTTAAATGTTGTTATTGTTTTGTTGCATTGCATATGTTGAACATGACTTTTTTCGGTTGTTTAATTCTACCGTAAAATTGAGTTGTTCATAAAACGCAGCAGGGTGTATAGCGTCAACATTTTTTAACAGGCGAGACTGACTAGTTGTATTGACAGTCACCATATTCAAAAAGGAAAAAAATGTGTATTCGATAACAAAATTTCCCTTCTAAAATAATATTTTAAATTCTCTTATAGATAAATTTTTTTTTGCAAACATTTTATACATTAAAAACTTTAAAATTTTTGATAATTATGGACCAACTTTCCTACCTTTTCCTAAGCAACCCTCGTATTCATCTAAAACACTTACCAACTAACTGGATTCTTATTCTCCAAGCACAAAAACAAACACAAACGAACATAAATAACTTTGAGAATAATATTTGTTATATAAAATGATTATCATACTTACGTTCGCATTAAAATCATAAATTGCCAATATTTGACGCCGCTATCGGCCAGAGTCACACCAGTAAAAGAGAGCGAAAAAATTGTTTATGAACGAACTACTACACTACTGTCATAATTTATAGCTCTAAATGTATAAAATATACGATTTTTGTGTACATTCTACTGCGAGGAAAAATACGAACAAAATAACAAGTCAACTAAAACGGAAAAAACCGCAAAGTCTATGAATGTCGGTAAGAAAAACATGTGTCAAGAGTCAAGCCGATCGCAGGACATGCTACAATTGAATGTAATTTTTGATGAGAAATTTTATTTAAGTAATTTTATTATCTTCTGAATTTTTAATGTTTTCAGCGTTTTCTTTAAAACTATCCGTATTTTCTAGAAAAATTAATTTAAATTCTGATATTTAGTAAAAAAATGTTATTTTTATTAAAAAAAAATTAAATTTTTAGTAGAAATTTTAACTTTTAGTAAGTATTATAATTTTTAGTTAAAATTAAAATTTTTAGCAAAAAATTTAATTTTTAGTAAAAAATTTAATTTTTAGTAAAAAATTTAATTTATAGTAAAAAATTTAATTTTTAGTAAAAAATTTAATTTATAGTAAAAATTTAAATTTTAACTAAAAATTATAATACTTACTAAAAGTTAAAATTTTTACTAAAAATAAAATGAAATTTTTAGTAAAAATTTAAAGTTTTAGTATAAAATGAAATATTTAGTAAAAATTTAATTTTTAGATAAAATTGTATTTCTAGTAAAAAATTTAATTTTTAGTAAAAATTTTAATTTTTCTAAAAATGGGATCTAAGGTAAATTATGGCGCTTATATCACAAAATTGCATGACATTTTTGTGGACATATGAAGTTATGTTGGAAGAACTTTTATTGCAATATCTATATCTGCTACGGTTTTAGGCGTATGTAATTAATTTTAATTGAATTTTAAGCCATAAATAGATTATTAATCCAACAAATTTTTTATATATGGGGGATTTCATGTCAAATGAGCCAACTTTTGAAATCGATGTCCTTCGATTTGGATGAAATTTGCACCAAGGCTAGTCCTATTAAATAGTAGTTTATGCACAAGATCGGTCAAAAAGTTTCTAAGTTAGAGGAGGGGCTATTAGCTATTTCTTCAATTTTATTAATTTTTTTTTTTTTTTAATTTAAGACTTTTTTTAATTAGGTACTTTTTTGCCCAAAAGAAAGCTCAGCACTATTTTCAACTTTTTCCTATTTGAGATTAAGTATTTCTAAAACCTTAAAAATAAAACTTAGGCTGAAGAACTAGACAAATTAATCTTTCCGACTGTTTATAACAGACCTTACTAGCATTTCATATCTTCTTTACTGTAATACCCACAATGTGTTAATCGTAGGAATAAAATCACTTCCCTGCAAATAATATTGGACCACCTTATCCATTTTGATTAAATGGACTACTTAATGGACTGGTCCGAAGCATGGACCATGTCATTGTTAAAAAGAGTTTGTAGTGAGACGACATGTCTTCGTTTTTTAACAAAATGTTTTCGTTTTTAAACGAAGTTAAATCTAATCCTATTGTGTATACAATGGAGTAATTTTAAGACTACTCCCTTGTGATCCAAAGCTGGGTTATATGGTCCTATGGTCCCTAGGACATCGAAATGTTAAATAGACCATGTGTTTTCCATACGTTTAGGTTACTTTTGGACTAGTCCTCGTCCCTTGTGGGCTACATTTTACACGCGTGTTTGGACTAGTCCTATTATTTGCAGGGTTCTTTTCATATAAATTTTCATATTATTCGAATGTGTATTCTAAGTTTTATACTTTAATAGTCTTATTCCTTCAATATTTTCCAGGAATATTTTCTTTGCACTATCAAAATTTTTCATTTGTATATTTCTGTTACGAGGCTTACTTTAGCTATCCCTTAGCTAGCAATGAAGTAAATTGTAAAGAAAATTTATACAACTGTTAGATAACAGCAGAATGTAATGAATTTTCTGGCATTTTCATGCCTATTTTTTTTGTTTTTACTGTTTTCCTCTTCCAGCTGTCATAATATATAATATATACCGAATCCACTTAAATTTTATATCACTGACAATCTACAGTTTACAATGTACATAATCTTAATATATAAAATTGTAACGTTACTGACTGACTCACTCACTGATTCATCATCGCACAGCCTAAACGTTTGAAGCTAAAAACTTGAAATTTGGACCAGAGATTGATTGGTCACTCCCTAAATCGATCCACTAAGACGGGATTTTCGGAAATTCGAATGTTCTATCTTTTAAGCCAATAAACATAGAACCAAAGCTTATGCCACATTCGAAACTTATCAAAAAAAATACGAATACAAATTTGGTACTTTTTCGAAATTCGAACATTGAAGGGGTGAAAATCGAAACTATTTTTGGTACTTTTTTTTCAAAACATTTTCCTGCATTTTTTGACATATTCGTACTAAATTATGGGCTCCCACTACAAAACTGAAATTTTTGATAATTAAATGGGGGAAAAAAATAGTACCAAAAATGGAAATACGGGAAATTTGATATTTTTGTTTAGCTTTTTGGTTCTACAACTGGTATTTTTTAATTATCGTTAATATTGGACCTAGAAATATAAAATTCAACATGTAATGTCCTGAGTGGATAAGAATCTATGAGGGAACTTTTTGGTACTTTTTTATTCATTAACTGGTACTTTTTGAAGTTCGGTTAGTATTGGACCTAGAAACATAAAATTCAAGATGCAATGTCCTGGGTGAATGAGAGTCTATAAGAGTGCACTTTTTGGTACTTTTTTTTATTCTTTGACTGGTACTTTTTTAATTTCCGTTGGTATTGGACCAAGACAGATAAAATTAAACATGCAAGGTCCTGAGTGAATTAGAAAATAAACTTTGGCATATAGATATGTCCACGAAGAAAAGGGAGACGCTTACGTAGTAGCGGGTTAAATGCTAGTGCTTTTATAAGTTTTTTACCATAAAATAATAGAAAAAATAACTATTGAAATTTTTACTTTCCTGATTAGAGGCAATTTTTTATCCAACTAAGGGCTAAAAAATCAGAGCAAGTTAAACTCTCTTTTTGGTTTAAAATGTGTTTAAACCAACAAATCTATAAATCACCAAACATATAAACCACTTTTAAACGCATAAAATTGGGCGTTTAAACTACGAATACAGACCGTATGAATTTGCTAAGATTTATCGTAGTGCTGCCACATGTTATTATTTAACAACATATAATACATGGAACACTGATTTATAGCTGTTGAGTTTAAACTACATATAAATTTAAGTTTAGTTCAACTAAACCAGCGTTTAAACCATCAGTGATTTATTAGCCATTAGTCTGGTAGTAAACAGAAGTCACATTTTTACAGGGCATTATCAACACTGACGATTTATACGGGTGTGAGTTTTTTAGAATAAACACCAAATTGCATTTTTTTTTTTTAAATAAAATGTCAAATTTTTTTTTTTTGTAGTTAGAAAAGGAAACCATTAATTTGTTGTTAATCTGATGAAATGTTTCAGTTTTTACTTATTTTCAAATACCCAGTCTTTCCTATGTATTTTCTGTTTTTTCCAATCCTTCCTTGGCGTTAAAAAGTTCAGGATTAAAACAAAAAAAAAACAAATATGTGTATCACTTTAAAGCTAGGCCTTTTTAAGAGCCGTAGACATTGTTACCTTGGTGCAAATTTCATTCAAATCGGAAGACATCGATTTCAAAAGTTGGCTCACTTGACATGAAATCCCCCATATGTTAATACATATATCGTTTGTTTTTTAATGTCTCATGCATTTCGGTTATAGCTTCCAATTTGTTAAAGACAAAGTTTTTTTTTAATTAAAAATTAATAATTATTAATATAATAGTCTGGTAGTGTATAAAGTCGTTTCTGAAAAATTGAAGGAAAAGGACTATTACAAAAAAGCTTTATAAAATACATAACTGAAATTTAGCTCATAGAATAAATTCGAATAATAAAAAATGTTGAATTATTAATTTCTTTATACTTTTGAATTGAATTTTTTTTTAACGAAATCGTAAAATAGGCAAATATTAGACGAAAAGAATACGACTATTCGTAACATCACTAATACATATATTAATCTATCGTTTAAGCCAAAAACCTGTTATTTCATTAAAAATATTTAACGTAGCCGCTAAGGATTTTCTATTGCCATCTAGATACGAGTATTATTCTCCAATATCCTTCTGCTAGAATTCTTTCTTTCACTCAAAATAGCTTGACAATGTTGGCTGGGTTAAATTGAGGTCATTTTGGAAAGTCGACCCAATCGTCATGGGAACTTATAATACCTATTAAATTCCCTTTAGCATTCATCTGTTATCAGACTTGCGTTATTGAAAGCTTCGAGTAAATATGAAGTTTTTTACGTAAATTCTTTTTGCAAATACGTAGTTGCATTATGCAAATAAATTTATGTCTAGGAGCAGAATTTTTCTTAACACACATAAATTTAATGCTGCAACTATATTTTTTCAAGTGCTGCGTGATTGTCAGCCGGAGTCCATACACTCACAATATTATTTCAGTAACGGACTGTAGTTTATTTTAGAAGTATTCCGTTCACTCATTTTTAAATAAATAAACATTAAAAATTCCAAGCAAATTTATTTTTAACTGATTCTAACAGTTTTTTAAAAAACTAAGTGCATAATCATACGGATTTTCAGTTGCAGTTATTATTGTCCGTTGATTCAGTAAAATTCTTCTTTATGTAAAATTAAATAAACATGTAATTTTAAGTAACGAAAAGTTCATTTAAATTTTACTGTCAAAAATTCAACCGCTGGTATCTTAAGATTCCGAGTTCTTCTGTAAACAAACGAGGTCAGTACAACAAAAGTAAAACAAGCGTGTGTAACAGGGTAATTAAACAATAATGATGTCCTCTCTCTCATTATAAAAACAAGCGGACAGGTGTCTGTATGGTGTTTTTTTTAGAAATTCGGCTCTTTTGTGGAGTAAACGAAAATGACGGAATTTAATAAAATAACTGAAAATTTATTTGTTTTTACGGAACATGGAGTTGAATTTTTGACAATAAAAATTAAAAGAAGTTTTCGTTAATAAAAAATGAAAAATATGTAGACCGGTTTTTAAGTGAATTTTTATTTATTTTATATTAAAAATTCAGTTAATTTTACGTACAGAATATTGCGAGTGTAGATTTTAAGACCGAATTACATTCAGATTTCATTTATACATTTATTTGATATTTTTTTTATATTTAAAATAAAAATAATTTTCCATTCATTTCAGTTCAATGAAATATTATTTATTATAATAAATTCTCATAATAGAGATATGAAAAGTTATTTTTTAATACTTCTACAAACACAGACACGGATACATTAATAAAGGGTTTTAATTAATGGTGGAACCATAAAACATACTTTATACAAACAAATACTAGATATATTACTTCATATACATATTTAGTTAAAATGTTGCATGTTTTTAACAATCAATTCTTAAATTAATAAATTGTCTTAATGAGTTGTACACAAGTCGTTACAATACGACGACGAGTATGTGAATGTAAATGGTATCACAATACGTGTCGTAAAAAAAGAACAACCGTTTAGATACACGTACATATAAGTTCGAGTATGAAATAAGCTTTGTCTCGTATCTAGTTTGTTGAAGTATTGGATTGGCCTACAGATTGTCTTTATAGACGTTTTTTTTTTATTTGTTGAAAGAACCTGTTCACACTGCATGCATGCAACAAGTGTGTTTGTGAGTTTAAGTTTTAATTAAACTACTTAAGATAGTCTTATAATTAATTAAAGTACTTAAATGCAAGCAGTTTTGTAATCAAAACAAATGGGAAATGATGTGTTGGTTCATTTTATTGTGGTAAAATAACCAAAGGAGTTTAAAGAAATTTTCGATTAAATGTGGTTAAATGTTGATGTAGTTTCTGTTCGTAAGTTACACGAAAAGTTGCTGAAGTTTTTTTTCTTTGTTATTAAATTATTAAACAAAGATTTGTTTGAACCAATAGACCTAATGGTCGGACCATGGCACAAACTAAAAGCAAAACCTTGGCTATTGATAAAAATTTCTATGACAGTGGTAAAAGCAAAAATAAAAGGCTTCAGTTGATTAGGTGTTTTAAAAAACTGGTTCTCCTTAAGGCTAGTTTACACTATTATTCTTTGTATTTACCCTGCAAATATTATTGGACCACCTGAGCCAATGTCATGAAATGGAATTCTCCATGGACTGGTCCGATGTATTGCAAGCATGGACCATGTCATTGTTAAAAAGTGTTTGTAGTGAGACGACATGTCTTCGTTTTTAACGACATGTTTTCGTTTTTAAACGAAAATAAAACTAATTCCTTGTGTGCACAATGGAGTAGGTTTAAAACTACTCCTTTGTAGTCCAAAGATGGGTTATATGGTCCTGCCCTAGGACATCGTAATGTTAAATAGACCATGTTTTTTCCATACGTTTGGGTTACTTTTGGACTAGTCCTAGTCCCTTGTGGGCTACTCTTTACACGCGTGTTTGAACTGGTCCTATTATTTGCAGGGTATACATGTTAAAAACTCAAATAATATGTAAAAGTCTGATAGTGTGAATGCATGTGTAATGAAAATGACAAGTATTATGAAAAAAGTTTGACGTCCCATACGACTTCATCGTTTTTTGAAAACTTTCTAAACAATAAAACTTTTAATTGGATCAGGGTTGCATTTTATATCATGTGTGATTGTTTATACTTTGTGTGATGGTGTGAACAGAAACTGTTATGTTACATTAGATTTTTTGGCAGTCGCAACAAAACTCATTCGATTTCTATCTCACAAAGTATTATTCTTGCAGGGAGTGCAAATAGTAAATCTGTAGTGAATATTTAGTGACATTGTCAGTAGTATTACTGACAAAGTGTACCCCAACCAATGTAATCTTCTACAGACATTTAGCATTAGCTTGTCATTGCAAATCCACCAGTTGACTGTAGCACTACTGACTAGGGGGTTTTTTTTGAGATCACATGCTGACATTGGAACCAAAGATTTACGATGCAATAAAGAATAACTGTTAAAAAATTCTGAATCTAGTGACTGCTCAGCATAAAACAAAAACAAACTATTGATGACTTCGTTGACAATGTCCCTAGAAATGCACTAGAACTGTTGTCGGTAACTTTACTCTACTCGACCAACAAAGCAAACTTGTCGACATTTTATTTGGTGCAATTGTTGCTACATAAAAGAGTGGTGACATAGAGATATATTGTTATACGCTGACTACAGGGATGGAATACGTAAGACTTGTGAGGTAGTGTAAACTAGCCTTTAACCATTTGGGATTAAAATCCAACAGAATCCGTTTAGTAGGAAAAGAGTTACATATCGCACACCTGTCAAAAATGTGATCGAAATAAAAATTGTATGAATTTTTTATATTTATGTGAAGGAACAAGTGACCCAACTAGTATATCTTAGAAAATAACTGTCCAACCGTTCGCCATATTTCAACGCTAGCGTAAACAGCACCTTTTAAAAAGTTGTCACAAATTGTTGAAAATTTTGTAATTGTTTTACTTGTTTGCTATTCAGTTGGTCTATGGGTTTTTTTCATAATCATTCCACCAAATTTGGTGTGTAAAAAAAAACTTTTCGTTTTTCGTAGTTTTGCAAATGTCAACCAACCATAACTGAACACAATCAATAATTGCAATTAACTGGTATTAAATATTTAGTTGCTTTTATTTAGACAATATTTTTCATAGTTGTTATTGCTGGTGTTGTTGTAGTTGTCTTTAATAATAAAAAAAAAACAATTTTATTAAAGAAAATATAATAAAATTAAACTAACCTATTAGAGTTGACTTTGGTTTATGTTTGTTCGACTTAATGTTCATGTTATTTTCGTAATTTGCAATATTTATTTTTTTTGTTTGTTGATATTTTGTTATTTATATTTTAAGATTTATGTTTAAATAGCGTGTTAATTAATTTCGTTACGTAATATTTTAATCAAACCATATAAGACTGTTTATAAGCAGAATTTGTTTTTTGTTCTTATAGAAAATATATTTTCAATTTAAAGATCAATAACGATAAGCACTTTAAGAAATAATTAACAAAGACAGACCTTTCACGGAATCAAGAGTGTTAAACTTATAACGATTTTAATAACTAATTTTGCTTTACAAAAAGTTTCTTTGCTTAAGTTAATAGCAGCAGTAAGCAGTAGAATTATAGAAAACAATTTGAGTTTTAAGGGTCCTTCGAGCCGTAGATTACATTATTTCTTAACAGTTTTTTTTAATAAATAAAAAATGTCTACAATTTGCGCATTTCAATAACACGATATATTTTTTTTCCTAATAGAATATGCAAAACATGTTTCCAATCCAACCTACTTATTAAACAGGGTAGTTTAAATAAATTTGTTACTGTTCCAGCTTATATTTTCCATGTACATATTACAACCACTTAGGCTCAAAAAAGTTTTCAAAATGTTTGAACGAATATAATAATCTCAATACAATTTCCCTAATACCAAAAGTTGAGTACAAATTTAAGACTAAATTCAGGGCTCTAATACCCTTTGTTACACTTGCATACATTTCGGTTGAACCATGTTGAGAATGTGAAACACGCATGCACACTTGAAACATCTACTATCAATAAAAAAAAGTCACCATTTCTGAAAAAAAAATTTTTATTTTTCTAAATATTTTTTCTAAAAAAGTGCCAACATTTTAAAAGAAAGCACCAAAATGCATTTATTAAAAAAAAAATAATGCAAAAAGGAAAAACTTGGCAAATGGTAACGCTGCTTTCAAAAGAGATGCAATTTTGTCAGTGATGCCACAATAATAATAATAACATTTATTGCCATTTTTCAAGTGATGATACTTAAAAAGTCGGAAGATGTAGAATGGAAAACAATGAGCAGGAACATCTTTTAAATATGTTGATTTTTAGCTCCATAAAGTATTTTTTATAGCCTTTTTACACTTGAGCACATCTTAGAGGAGTGCGTGAAAGATGTTGAAAATGAAAAAAACTTGTTTACATTTGCAACATCTTTCATCACAAAAATATTTATCTTCACGTGTATGAGCGAAAAAACCAAAATAATCGAAAGATGTTGAATGAACCAACTTGAGAAAGAAAAATATTTCAGATGATGAAAGATGTTGATTTTAATACCCTTTGTATACTTGCATACATTTCGAAGGAACGCATGGAAGATGTTGAACACGTGAAATACGCATTCACACTTGACGCATCTAACATCTACAATCAATAAAAAATGTCACTATTTCTGAAAAAAAAACTTTTATTTTTTAATTACTTTTTTTCTACAAAAGAGCCAACATTTTAAAAGATAACACCAACAAAAATCAAGTAACATAAGGCTTGCAAAAAAGAAAACACTTTAGAAATGCTAATGCTGCTTTCAAACCAAATGCCATTTTGGCACTGATGTCACAATTATAATAGAATTTATTGCCACTTTCCTAGTGATTACACTAAAATAATGTTGAAAAGATGTTGAAAAATTTTGATTTTTAGCCCAATGTAGTTCTTATGGGAAAATTCCAACACCTTCGCAAATTGATGTTAAATGATGACAAGTGTGAAAAGGCTATAAGCCCTGTACAATTCTTATAGGAAGATGTAAATGGCTAGTTTACACTATTAAACTTTGTATTAATACATGTCAAAAACTCAAGTAATTTGTAAAAGTCTGAGAGTATGTATGATTAAAATGACAAGTATTATGAAAAATGTTTGACATCCCATACGACTTCATCGTTTTTTGAAAACTGTCTAAACAATAATACTTCTTATTGGATCAGGGTTGCATTTTATTTCATGTATAAGTGTCAATACCAGGGCTGCCAAGAACTTTTTCCTGGTCCCCAAAAAATCAAATAAAAATCCCCAAATTAGAAAATAAAAAGTTAATATTTTTTAGTGTTATTTTTCTGACAAATTTAAAAATTTTTTTAAAAATAATAAGAAAAATGATAAAAAGAAATCCGCAAAAATTCCCAAATAAAAATTGTTCAAGATCGATCAGCCGTTATCGAACACGATCCATCGAAGGCCCGTCAATTAACGGTCCCAGGGCAGTCGTCTAGCTCCAGTCTCAGCTAGGGCTCGGAATAATCGCAGATCCAGACGAACACAAGCTGCAAGTGCTAATTTTTAACCACCTTCCAATCCGCCTCAGCAAAGGGCACGACTACGTTTGCAGCGCTTGAGGCACCATCTTCGTCGCCAGCAGCAACAACTTCAAAGGCAACAACAAAAGCTACAACAACAATCAAGAGGACGGCAGCGGCAACCTCAGCTCTCTCCAGCTCTTACGGAGGTCCCGCATACCACCCAGGGGCTCGTAAACCAAATCCTCACGGCTTTGTATTAAAGTATTAAAAGTATTAAAAATGGATCAAAATACTTTTATATATATTTATAGTTGTGAAAATGTATAAATTATTTAAGGAAAAAAATAACAGCATTAAGCAGAAATCGTGGCCGGTTGTACACTTTCATGTTGGCCGATTCTGCATTATACTCAGTTTGAGGTATGTTCAGTGGATTCTTTGTGATTAATGAAGATATCAAGTTGTAATCATGTCAATTTGAAGTGATTAACAAATCACTTCAATGTATGGGTAATCATCTCGATTTTTACTAGATTAGATTAGAGCTTAATAACGTTCGAGTTGCTTAAACGCGTTTAAGAACCCAAGTGTGAACATGGTTAGCTGAGAACATACTATTTCAACTAATTTTTTTATTTGAATTTTTTAAAATAACCTTTAAAATTATTTGGATTTAAAAAAAAAAAAGATATTCAATGAAATTTATCTATGTATTATACATATATTAAATAAACTTTCCGACTTGATTTTCATTATGATCTTTTAAATTCCCTTCGTTGAATTAAATTTTGTTTAGATAATTTTTTTCAACTATAAATTTTGTATATAAAACCATGTGATAAAACTTGCTGAATTAATATATTACAGCTTAATAAGAGGGAGTATATGTTTCTATTTAAAATGTCAACCATATTTAAAAGGGTTGACTGAAATCATTTCAGTTTTAGGTTTGATTTCATGATATTTGCTAAGCTGAATTAAATTTTACATAATTATAAAATCCTTTACAAAATACATTACTAACCCTAAATGTGCTGATAATGGCCTAAACATCACCTGAATAACGATTTAGTACTTGATCTAGGGCGACAAATTTGTATTTTAATATTTCATTTGATGTTGAAATTAGTCCAAATCGGCCCATTATTGCATACACCTGGGCCCAAATCGTCGAGAGCTTTCGAATCGAGATTTGTTTAAAAAATGTAATAGATTTTATGCTTGTATATAAATCAACAGTGCTAATAGTGACTTCGACTTGTCAAAAAGAGCAACGCAAAATTTTAAAAAATTCGGAAAACTATAGAAATTCGCAAAAATTTTACAAATTCAGAAACATTGCAAAAATAGCGAAAATTCTCGAAATTTTTAATACATCAAACAAGCCATTAAATTGATTAAAAGTACAAGGAATGGCATAAATTCGATAAAAAATTTGAAATTAGCGGAAATTCGCAAAAATTTGCAAACAGCTGCATGAAAGCAAAGTCTAGTATTTATTAAAAATTGTTAAAGCTGTAATGAAACAGATAACTTAAAGAAAAAGTCGCTGATATTGCGAACATGGCTAAAATTCGCGAATAATTGCAACCTTGGTAACAAACCCATAAATTTATTTGAAATCGGTTAAAAAAAAAACAAAATTTCAATAATTAACAAAAAAAAAGTTTACAAAAATAGCGAAAATTTTCAAAAATTCGAATGAGCCATAAAATTGATTTAAAGTCCATAAAAGTATACGGAATGGAAAAAATATTGTAAAAATTGCTAATTTAGGGGAAATTCGCAAAAAATTGCAAATAGCAAAGTCTACTATATATTAAAAATCGTTCAAGCTGTAAGGAATCAAAAAACTTACAATACAAAAATCGCTTCTATCGCAAACATGACTAAAATTTGCAAAAAAATTTCAAAACAAATTGTTATTATTTTTTTCCTTATTGCTGAAAAAAGTTTAATACTTACATTTTTAGCTATTTGTTGAAGAAATCTAATAATTATTCTCAAAAAGTGTGTAAATTGTTTCTAAAAAACAATTAAATGTTTTACGAAAGCTCTTAACCTATCGAATGACATTTCGAGTAAAAGCATTCGATCGACTACTCGTTATCGAATTACATAATCTCAAATTTCGATCGAAGTTTTTCGATAACGAATGGGACGATTCCAAAAAGTAAAATTTCAATCAAAGTCACTCGATCACGACTGCGACGATGTGGGCCCTGTTTTCCGGGAAAAAGCTTTTGACACGATAAACAAAATCTAATATATGTATACAAAGCTTGCTGGACATAGAAATTAGACCAGTTGGTTGGATTTTTTCTCTTACTCCACAGTTACTCTTAAGCTGCAGATCAGCTGTTCCGTTTTCCTAACTTAGGTTATGTATAGATATGTAGGTACTCTTACAAAAACGTAACGTTGCGTTGAGGAAGAACCTGATAAAAAAAAATGTTCCCCGATTGTACGCATCAGCTTTTAAAGAGTTTTATATTTATTGATAAAGCGAAAATTCCACCGACATACATGACGTTGTTTTTTTTATAGAAAACGCATAAATAAACATACAGGCCTGTTCTGCAAATCACTTTAGCTCAAATCGCGTGATTTCCAATTACATGCCCCTTTTTAAATCACACGTGCAATGTTTTGGTGTTCCGTTTTTGTGTATTTTAGTGTGATCTGCAATTGCCGAAAGCACACTATGAAACACAAAAACGGTATGACTTTCAAAATCTCACAAAATCACACTTGTGATTTTAAAAGAACGTGATTTGAAATCACGTGATTTTCAAAACAGGCCCGATAACTTGAATGTATAAATTAAATAAATTTTGAAAAATAATCTATTTTCCTTTTACAGTACTTTTCGCTTATAGTCCCCCAACAACCACGAAGTCAAACCTTTGATATGAAATTACTTTATCATTTGACATCAAACGCAATTCTCAAACGTTTTTCAATTGTTTGATTTAACATTTAAATTCAAATTGATAATGATTTGAAAATAAACATTTGATACCAAATGTTTTATCAATTTGATGTCAAATGTTAAAATCAAATCAAAAATAAACTTGGCAATACTAAAGCGAAAAATAAATGTAAGCATTAAAAATGGCGATTAAAGCTACATTTTTTCCCTTGTGGTTACATGTGTTTTACTATTAAAAAGAAATTTTAATATAAAGTGAACAGTTTATTTCTTGTGAAAAATAAAAATTATTTGTAAGAAATTACAATGATTAAAAATACGAAAAAAAAAAGAAAAATAATAAAACGGGAAAGTGAAGAAAGTTTGTTGAACGATCGCGGTGCTACAATCCTCAAAATAAAAGGGAGCCAAGTATTTTGTCTTTCCAAGAATTAGAGGGCGGAAAGAACACTATTTCATCTTTTATCTATGGTACCGAATGTTTATCTCAAAGTTAATTTAAATAAATAATAAATTTAAATTAAAAAAAATTAAATAGTTTTATTTATATTCCACACTGTATTATAATTCACATTTAAACAACATTTGAGAATTACGTTTGAAAGCAAGTTGAAAATGAAGGCATTTTTCAATTTGAAAATAATTTCCCCTTTTTGTTGAGAACGCTATGATTTTCAAATGATTTTCAAATCATTATCAAAAGTTTGTCGTTTGAGAAAACTTTTGATTTCAAATCATTTTCAATTTGAAATCAAACCTCCGGATTTAAGCCACAACTGTCATATTCACTTGCAGACTTTTTCGAATTTCATACAAATTATTTGTTCTAAGGTCCATTTCGCTATTAGTCCATTTTCGTTTAAAAACAGCAATATGCGCATAAAATTCTTTATGCAAAATGTTCGCTTACAGTTTTTTTTATTATGTTTTTATTTGCCTTTCTGGCAACTATGTATAACAAATGCCAAATTTCACAACTTATATTTCATAAAGAACCAATGAAATTGATATTCATGTTGTGTTTGATTTCGACATCCAAATAATTAAAATTAATATCATACTTAAGGCCGTTGAAGCATTGAAATTATTTACATTTTTGTTTTTATTGTAAGCTTTTAAAGCATTGGAATTAATTTAAAAAAAAAAGACTTGTTTTAACTTTTTATTTAAATTAAATCAATATTTGGTTATGATTAAAATAAACTTTTCTTTTGTTTAAAAATAGTGGTTTTATTGAAGAAAATAATTTTTATAAAGTCCAAATGTTATCCATAAAATGGCTTACAAAAATAAATCGGTTATAGTCCAACTTTGCGTAAAGTCTACAAAAGTTGTGCAACTATAGTAGTGGACTATAAGCGAAAAGTACTGTAAAATATTTCAATATGTTTACGTACCATCAAACTTGCCGGCAACATTTACGTACGAGTAACGATGCCACAATATTCCTCCATTATGAATGTAATTGTTAAATATTTTCGCTTACGTTTTAATATTATTTATTTATTATTTGTGCATTTGCATAAGTTAGATTCAGATACAGAAAGACCAAATATAAGGGCTAACTGGTTTAAACTGAAATTGTTAAATGTCCTTATATTTCCGTAACTCTAGTCGTGCTATAACGATAACCCTTAATGCTTTCTATAGCTTTAGTTTCATTTTCATGACGTATCGTTTTAAATAATGAACCAATTGCCGAAATAATCCAAAGACTCAAAGCTTAAAATGGAAAATTATAAATATATTAAAAAAAAATTAACTTTTTCGAAGTTTTAAAAATATTTACCAGTTCCAAAGAATAAAAGCAAAACGTATTTACTATGATCTTTGGCTAAAACATAAATGACAAATATCACTTCACAAATAACATTCACCAAGGCAACTACCAGCCAAGGCATCATTAGCCAATGTAGTTTCTAAAAAAAATAAGATTTTTTTTTTTTCTAAATTAGTAAATAAATCTTATTAAATTTCCAAAAAAAAAACACACACACACAAATACCTTGACAATCGCATAAATCAATAACATGGACATAAAACCCAAAATCAGATAAACCACCAAATTAATGAACAATATCATTTGTATATTTCCATCCTGGATATTTTCACTTAACACCGATCTCAGGAATTCAAATCGTAAAATTGAACCGAGTAGCGTTAAGGAGGCGAGTATTAAGCTAGAAGTAAATTGATCTAAACATTTCGATTCCATTTGTTTTAATTTTATTTGTATTTTTTTTTACGAAAAATTATTTAATCATTTAAGCAGCTTAATGTCACTACTGATAGAAGAGAATCGACTAAAGTTTTAAAAAATTAAATAATAAAGCAAAGTCACAAAAAAACTAACTGAATAAATAAAAAAACAAAAGTGGAATAATAATAAAAATTACACAAAAAATTAAAAGAAATAACAAATAGTTCTTTTTTAAAAATATGTAGACTAATTTTACATTTTGTGGTGAAAAGCAGAAAAAATAAACAAAACCCACTGTTAACACTGTGGGATTATGAATAAACAATTGAGCTTGCGGCAATAGCAGCAGAGTGTATTAAGAGATAAGAGACTTGTTAAAAAAAATATTTTTAAATTTGTTTAGTTTTGTTTTTGTATCAATCACAAATGAATAATTCCAAACAAATAAACGACATTTATAAAATTCTAGCTGTTTGGTCCCGGCACTGCTCGGGATTTTCTAAATAAAATATGAAATGCTGAAGAATTTTGTTAATAACTTGACCCCAGCGCTGTCTACCATCAATAACAAATATTTAAATATCCTGGCACCTATCGGGAGTTTTTTTATACACCATCAGTGAAAGTAGACCTTTTCAACGCATTTTTACTCGTTTGAAAATCGGTTGAGTAGTTGTCGAGTTATAAAATCACGAACATAGGACAACTTATTTTTATATATATTTATAAAATATTATAATTATTTTCTCTTTTAATATGAAATTCTAGTTGTGTTTCAGAACACTGTGTTATCGCAATTTGCTAGTTAGTATTTTAATTTTATATGTTATACTGGATAAATTTGTTGCAAGCTTAAAAAGCATGAGAGTAGCTGGAACCAAAATTTACGGTCATGGCCATCACAAATTGATAAGGCTTTACTTAGATAAAAGTATTAGAATAAAGTAAAACTAAAGCGGATCATACACTTGCAAAAAAATTGTTCAGTTTTACGTATTGTACAATTATATCGCCAATGTGTATGTGATATACGTTAATGACACAATATATTGGCAACAATCAAAATACTTTTGATTTTTATTGCACAGCGAAAAAAAAGTGAAATGTGTTGGCAACATTGTACAATGCCGTTTATGTTATTTCTATAAATTGTGTTCACCTTTTTATTGAATGAATGAAAACATACAGGGGTGTGCTGGAAATCGCAAACGTAAAACGCAAGAATTTTAAATGTCGTTTCTTAATAAGATCTCTGTAATAAAAGAATTTTATGACAAATATTAGGCAAATATTTCCCTCTTAAGCAGGATTTAAAACCAAAAATTATAAGAATTAGGTTTAAAGTTTATTAAAAACAACTTCCAAATTCTTGCGTTATGCGTTTGCGATTTCCAGCACACCCCTGATAGTGTGACTTATTGCTTAATATAGGACAAAATGGAAATAATATGGCGAATATCATATAAAATAATATTGCAAGATTAAAATTTGTTTTTGTAAATTGCTAATTCTTTTTTCGAATTCATTTGAATGAATTCCAAATCAATTCAATTTAAATGAATCTGTAAAATGAATTCCAATTCACTTTAACATATTCATTTGAATTGGAAACGAATTAAAATTCATATCTGTCTAATTCGTTTGAATTGAATTAAATTTCATTCAATTCTTTTTTGCTGTGAAAAGAATTAATTCAAAATTAAGCTTATTCGTAACGAATTAAAATCAAAAAAGAATGATTTATTTACAGCTCTTGTACATATATTTGCGTTATGTAGGGGCTCGTCAAACTTGATTTCAAAATTAATGATCCATTTACACCTCCGATATGTGCATATGCACACTGAAAAAACAAATCAATCCGCCCGTACTTAAATCAAGCCGATGCGATGTCAATAGTACGGTATGTACGAATTTCCGTTAAATCAAGCACAGAACGCTTGATTCAAGAACGAATTATTTAATTGCGAAATAACAACTTGACTTATTCATATTTAATCCCGAATTCCTACTTAAAATAACTTGATTGACTTAATTAAAAGTGAGATAAAATTAATCTCAAGCTATGCTTGATTCAAGAATATCCAAGACGGTTTAATCCCAATTCGTACTTGAAATAATCCGAAAGTGTTATCAGATTGATTCTAGCCTAAAAACTTACCCCACAGAACCTGAGAGAATATTATTATTTTGCTACCTCGTTACACATGTCTATTTCACTTTTGTTGTATTCCGCCCTTTGCTTATAAATGAATTCTCAGTCATAGTCTGGGATCACACTTTGAAAGTTTTCTTTCAGAAAGTCTGAGTTTATGGGTGAGAGAGGAGAGAGAGGAGAGAAAAAAGCATATTCTCTTCCCCTCTCACCAATAAACTCAAACTTTCTGGAAGAAAACTTTCATAATGTGAACCCAGACTTAACATAAGACATGTAGGCATGCCCAATATGGTTTCCCAAATCATTCTACTTTGGAAATTGTATGTTTTCAACTAAATAATTTAAAAAAATAGAAAATGGGAATTAAACATGAAAATAATCTATATTTTTCTTGTGGTGTTTTTGTTGTGTCTACAACAAACTTTTATACCATTTTGGACTGTTCTAAGTACTTGTAAGTAGTGTTCAAAAATAAACACTAAATATCGTTCCTTAGAGTTCCGTTCGGTAGATTTTTGGAAAACACTAACGCTAATAGTGTTTGTGTAGAAAATCATTAAAAACATAACGTTTCCCTGTTAGTCATCTTTCGAACACAATAATAATATTGTTTTTTATTAAACTCAACAATAGTTTCAAGTTCCACATAGGAACTACGGGAATAATAACAAAAGATGAGAACATTTAATTCTGTTCGGTTTTTTTAAATCCACAAACTTTATTGTGTTCGGTTAGTTAGTTAGTCCCTTTTGGCTGGAAAATAAAACCAAACATTTTTAACAAAAACAAAATACACATACGGAAAAACAAAAAGCCAGAAAAAAAAATTAAACACAATAAACACACAAGCTGTTCGTGGTGCGGTCGATGCTAAAATTTTTTTTTGTTTAATTCATTATCAATGTAAAAAAAGAAACATTATAGAACATTAAAATATAATGTTTGTCTACAGTACACTAAAATTGTTATGTTTTTAACGAAGATCAGATTATTATATAATGTTCGGTTATTCCTTGAAAATAGTTACGAACGGTATTAAGGGTTGTGTTCGCCTACACGATCACTAAAAAAAATAGATATCGTTCTTGGGTGTGTGAGCCGAACGCTAAATAATGTACTGTTTATTTGCGAACACTGATTAAAATTAACAATTAAGTAGAAATAATGTGAGACTTTTTTCTCTTGTTTTCTCTTTCGCGTTGTTTGTTTTTGAACCTAAATATTTCTTGCATTTAGCTAAAATCAGTATTTCGTTATCGTCATGAATTTTTTTTCATTAATGTTATGAAACATTAAAATTTACAATTTTTTTCATATATTTTCATGTCAATCGCTAAAAATTTAATAGGAAGACAATTTTTTAGTTTTAAGTATTTTGAAGTTAAAGAATCTTAGCTTGTCTTCATTGAATTTGTGACATTTATCATGGGATATATGAAGTTACAAAGATTCTTTTTTTCATTAACTTTAAAATATTTGAATATTTTTAATTAATAAAAAACCTATTGAAATTATGTATAACAATAAGATTTCAAGTTGTAAAATTCCTTCCCTCAGTGAAAATAATTTAATGTAAATTAAATTTGATGAACTCAAGCCTAATTAAAGAATATCTAAAAATTAAAAATTAACAGTTCAACTAAAAATCAAAATTGTTCTTAGAAATAGCTATGGCACAAGCTCTAATGTTTACATTTGTACTTTAATTTGTACAAATAAAAATGTCGACGAAAGTGGACAAAAAAAACATAATAAACAAATGTATTCAGGTTTTCAAGACAAAGTCTTGACAGAAAGAATACGAAAAAAGAGAGGAAAAAGGAGGCAACATGTAATTTGAAATTTAAGTGATAATAACAGCAAATTTCGAACCACCAGTACTACTGGTTAAAGATTGATGTTTGACTGTTGGCTAACGGGCACCGCAGTGGTGCAGTGGGTAGAACACAAAGATCTTCTGACGATAGAAAGTGGTGTTTCTTGAAACATGTAAAGATCAACCCGGGTTCAAATCCCAGCTCAGCCAGGAAAAATTATCAATAAATTTTAATAAAAATTTCAAGTTGTAAAATTCCTTCCCTCAGTGAAAATAATTTAATGTAAATTAAATTTGATGAACTCAAGCCTAATAAAAGAATATCTAAAAATTAAAAATTAACAGTTCAACTAAAAATCAAAATTGTTCTAATAAGATGAATTTTTCTTTTGAAAGAGATATTAAGTTGTCAATAATTTAATGAAAATGTTAACGAACTAACGAAACTCAATTTCGTAGTGTTAATGAAATTGCTTCATTATATTTGTAAAATGTCATTCCTATGATGAAATTTTTCATTGGATTAATTAAAAAATTTGATTCATTAGATTTATGAAAATAATTCAGTGTATACCAGTTAAATTATTGGTACTCCTTTCACTGGTCATGAGTTCTTTCTTTTTGTACTTGTTCTATTTTCACAAATCCCAGGACCTGTCTGTTGGACCAATTTACACAAATTTCCCACAGGGATACTACTATAAAATTATAAATGAAAAAAATATTTTTGAGCGACTTTAAGGGTCAAATACCTTACCTGTGTAGTGACTTAAGCCAGTTCATGCATATTATGGTTGGGCCTATAACCTTTTTTAAATACGTTTTAGGAACCTCTGACTTTTAAATACATTTGATTTAATGCATCCCAACAAGAAGATGATCAATGATGGTCATAATTTGCATAAATAGTGATACAAGCAGCAACAGTAATGCAACTACTTATGTACTAGAAACGGCAGTGGCGGCGTTGTTGGTTGATTGTCAATTATTTTAATAGTTTCTTCTTGCCACAAAAATCGAAAAACGTGGTTGTTAAGAAAAAATCAAAAAAAAAATGAAGAAAATGAAGAAAAAAACGACAACCACAAACCAAAAGACATTAATGGATAAAAGCCATATAAATAAAAAAAGGAAAATGAACTAAAAGTAGAAACATTTGGATTAGAGATGATATACAATGTTTACGAAAAAAAAAACAAAAAAACTTGTAAATTTAAAATTACAGTAGCCAAAAATGGTATTGAAATAATAACAAGTACATGAAAAAATAACAAAAAAAAAAAAAATCAAACTGCTTCAGAAAACTCAAAACTCCAACAAAAAAACACCAAAAATGTTTGCAGCATTTGCTGCTGCTTCTGTAATTCAAAATCTGCATTAGCAAAGCGAGTTTCAAAAAGGAAACAAAAACTTAAGCCTCCCTCTCCTCCTACAAACTTATTTAGAAAAGATAAAGTTATATGCCAATGAAATCGGAAGCTTTTAGCAAACATATTACAAAAAAAAAAACCAAACAAAAAATTAAACAACAAAATTGAAATGAAAAACACATTATCTTTATGAATATCAGTGAACGGAAATCAAACAACTTAATAAGGTAAAAAATACTCCTCTATAAAGTTAAATAAAAAAAAAACCCATAAGACTCTATAGCTGTTGGGAATTTTAAGAAAAAGAAGGGGATAAAAAAAGTCCTTGTGGAAATTGTAAAAGTTCGTTGTTTATAGATTATAAGATTTTGTATCCTACCTTGTTTTTTTTAGCTCTTGTATAGATTTCTTGAATAACAGCGGGTGTCTAAAAATCAAAATTTTAAGAAGTGTCAAAAATTGGTTTCTATAAGAAAATTTATTTATGAAATTCAGTACCCCAAGTCCGGGAGCTTGTGAAGATCAGCTAAGGAATAACTCAGAGATTAGGGGTTAAAAATGTTTGACTATTGTTAATGCTTTTGTAATTGCTTAACTTAACTAAAGAAAAAGTAAGAGCAAATAGTTTGCTTAATCTCCCAATGTTTATGTTCTCTGCTTAAGCAGTCAGCAAAGCAACTACTTTAAAAATAATTGCTGTAAGTAATAAGTTTTTGTTCCATTTTTTTGGCAATTGCTGCGCTTTAATATATATAATTTTATACCTACGAATTAGTAAGTAATAAGTTCTGTGCTGTTGCTTGATGTGAAAAATAAACGAATTAAATATTGACGAATCATTTTCGAATAGTACCTATGAAATAAATATAATTAAATATAATTAAAAACATATTCTATGAAATTTATACGTGTACACTGTACATTAAATAAAATTTATTTCATACTATTAGAAAACAAATGATCAATATTAATTTCGTTTGTTTTTTATTTTTACCAGCAAGCAACAGCACCGATATTCATACTTAGTCTAAATTTACACGTTTCATGTTTTGATACCAACGAATAAAAACATAAGGCGTACTGACCGAGTGCAGGCATCTCCGTACTAACCCCTTTTCATATTTCTTCTTTCACCTAAAAACATAAGAGTTGAGCATCAAAAGATGAAACGTGTGAAAGCGGACTAACTGAATTCAGCGCCGCAAAACTATTTCTTTTAATTTAAAGGGGGTGCTTTGCTGACAGCTTAATACCATGTTCACACGGACAGCAATATTCGTGTTTCGCTCTCTTATTCCTGTTTCGCGCCCCAAACATGACTGAAATGACAGGTCGTTTCATTTTGAAACAGGCTGCGAAACAGGAAAAATGTACTATCATCTCCAATTTTTAAAACAGTTATCGTTAGTTTATCTGAACTAGCTCTCAAAAAATATTAAAAGCAAAGAAAAAAATAAAAATTGATCTTTAATAAAATAAAGTGATAATTAAAATATAATAATATTAATAACAGTATTAAATAATATATTCCTAAGTTTTATTTACTTTTTTATCTATTTAAAAAAAAAAATCACACTAACAACACAAAAAAATGTCAAAATGAAACAGGAATAAATCGTATGAACAGCATGTTTGGCTATCTAGTTTAAGAGAGCGAAACCAGTGGTTTCTATCGTCGTATGAACATAGCATAAGCTAACAACTAGGAATGGGCAAAAAATATCGATATATCAAAATATCGATATTTGAAAAAAATATAATCGATATATATCGCCGATATTTTAAATACCGATATATCAATGTATCGATATTGAAATATGACTATCGAATTCGATATTTTTTAAAGTCAGTCTTCATTAAGAACTCAAAATTTTAGCCGTTTTTCAAACAATATGTTTTTAAGAGTTGGAATCATTGCATGCATCATATGTTTTTTTAAACAAATATGAAGATCTAAAAAAATTGGCATTTATAAGAAGCAGTGCCGGATACAAGAAGCAGATTGTCTGGAGTGTACACAAAACAGAGAGTGCTCCTGATGTCCATATCTGATGATTACTGGTTTGACTAAAACCAGTTGGTACTTTTGGGGTGCAATTCAAATTTTAAGAAAAGTTGGTACTTTCATGACTTATTTACTTCCATTTAAATTTTTCGTAATTTATTTTTTTTTCTTATGGTTTTTTGTATTCTTCCCTTTTGTTTTTTTTATAATTGAATTTTTTGTTTTGATTAAATTTTTTTAAATAAAAAGAAACAATAAAAAGTAACAATGTAATTGTTTCATACATATGTTTGTACAAAGGTATACCGAATTTTTTAATTTGGAAATAGTTTCAGCAAAATACGTTCGATATATCGATATTTTTGAAATAATAAATATCGATACTCTAAAAAAATATCGATTCGATATATATCGATATATTTTTTCAACTTGCCCATCCCTACTAACAACAACAACTGTTGCCAACTTTTTTTGAAGATTTCCCGCCAAATCGGACTTAAAACCCGCTTGAAACCGCTATTTTATTTAACGGGAAAATACCGCTAAAACATTAACATTTTTAAAAGGTGATTCGTACTTGTTAATTTAAAAAAAAATATATTATTCAATATACATGTATAGGTCTGTTCTGAAAATCACGTGATTTTAAATCACATGTGCTTTTGAAATCACACGTGTGATTTTGTGGTGTTCTGTAAATCACACCGTTTTTGTGTTTTTCTGTGTGATTTTCAATTATCGAAAGCACAAGCACATACAAAGGGTTTGTTTTCAAAATTATAGATCATTTTTATGTTATTTTCCGACAATTTGTTTTTTTTAACGCATTTAGCGATTTCAAATTAGTTTTATGGTTGTTTAAAATGTTGAATTTTTTTTGCGGATTTTAGCCATGTTCGCGATAGAAGCGATTTGTTCCTGCATGTTTTCTGATTATTTGCAGCTTTAACGATTTATATTAAAAAGTAGACTCTGCTATCTTGCCGCTGTTAGCAAAATTTTTGCGAATTTCCGCTAATTTAGAAATTTTTACCGAATTTTTACCATTCCTTATGGTTTTAGGGAGTTTTAATCAATGTTATGGCTTGTTTGAAATATAAACATTTTTCGCGAATTTTCGCTAGCTATTTTACAAATTTTTTTTTTCTTATTTTCCGACATTTTGTTTTTTAATCAAATAATATCAAATAATTTTTAGGGTTAGTTTTTTCGCGAATTTTAGCCATTTGAGAGATAGTAGCGATTTATTCCTGTGATTTTTTACAGTTTTTACGATTTTTAATAAATATAAGACTTTGCTTTCATGCAGCTGTTAGCAAAAAAGCGAACTTTAATTCAACTAAAAAAACAAACCTGAAACCACAACAGAAGTCACAAAAGCAAATATCATTTTGTAGTATCATCGAATTTTCTTAATTTTAAATGATTTGTTGTAAATAAAATAGCTTATTGTATAAAAAATTAATAAACAACACATGGAATATTTTATTTCAGAACTTACAACTTACAATAGTCGAAAAGATAACAAAGTGATTTCAAAAAGTTGTTTACTTAGCTGAACGTTTTGAAATCACAAAATAATATACCCAGAACACCTTTCTTGTGATTTTAAATCACTTTCAAAAAATGTGATTTTCAGAACAGGCCTGATAATTTTTTTTACAATATTTTATTGTCAAATTTTTCTATTCATTTTTCATTTAAATTTTTTCCTTCTAAAATAAATTTAACTTTTTTTTAATAAAGTTTAATTTTTTTAAATAAACACAAAAAGTTGATTTTTGTTTCGTATTTTTTATTAAACAAATAAAAAATAGCAAACGAAGAAACTATAAATTGGTGACCCCTTCAAAAGAACAATCGATATCGCTTTATTTCATTCACCATCACATGGAATTTAAGATTCGGTTAATCAAGACCAAGCAAATCCAAGTTTACGCCAACAGGAATCATAAAATCGTGCATACTAAGGATTCCAACATCCCTAGCTATTGTATTTCCAAAAAATAAGTTAGAGTGATGTATTGGACTATGCCGAACGAGAATAGGATATACATATATGGGGCCAAAGGTAAATTATGGTCCTATCTGTAGGATTTCTTGTCTTATAAAACTGTGACAGATGAAACTTATTACAACAGCCTTATTTTTTACGGTTTTAGGCGTACTTAAGGTTTTTTTCGAGAGGGGGCTTTATATGAGGCATATCGATAATTATGAACCGATCTTCACAAAATTTAACGGTATGATTTTTACCCCCTTATTCGTAAAAAATATTTCAGTTTTATAAGAGATTTATTAAAAAAAATTTCATATACATTTATTATACAGCATTTATTTTTTCTTTTGAGTCGTTTGAAAGTGAGTTTGATTTTAACAGACGGATAGACAGACGGGCATGGATAAATCGACTTAGAATTACTCAAGGACCTAGAAAATATAAATTTGTTGGGGTCTTAGATATATATTAACACAGTTTAACACGGAAGAAAGAAAATCTCACATACAGTCATTCGTTAATAAAAGCTGTTAATTTAAATAGGTATTGAGAAATGTTTTTGTAGCGAAAATCAGCCGCAAAGAGATGTTTTGAAATCGCTAGATTTTCCGCTTACCGCTAAGACGTATTTTTTCCAACCATAGACATTTCAAAAACGCTAGATTTAGCGGGAAAATCTCTAAATTGGCAACAGTGCTAAAAATTTAAAAACGTTCGTAATGAAAAACATTGAAAGTATGGTTATGTTTTGGAAAGGGTTGGCTCGGAGGTTTCTTCATAGAGAAACGAGATATAAAAGTTTCCTTGCGTCTGCCGGATTAATGTAGTGTCCTGCAGGCAAAAATCTCAACTATTAGGCGGGCGTCTAACTGGCGTATATTTACTGATAGGTTAACTGTAGAATGTCGGATGTCATTGAATGAGATTGCGAAGCATTCAAGGGTAACGCTAATATGGATACCAGGGCACTCGGAATGCCCGGCAATCAGATAGCAGATGAGCTGGGCAAACAAGCTTGTCACAAGGATGACACATTCATTGATCAATTCGTTGGCCATCTAGTAGCTAACTATAAGTCAGTTATCAAAATCGAGTATTATAGAATTGCGCAGATAGGGTGGACCTGATAGTGGTCCAACTGCATCATATTCAGGACACTATGGCCTATATATGATGAACGGAGAACTAGCTATCTACTAAGGTTTAATAGGGACCAAATTAACACAGTCGTATCAGTTGTAACTGAGCACTGGCCGGTGGGGACTCATGGTCGAAAAATGTTCTTTTTCAATGCCCTGAGATACGGGGCGCCAGAGAAAAATATCTGAGGGAACCGGTATTTGCCTGATGGATCTTTCTATGATAGAAATTAGATCTTTTTTCTCTTTATTTGGAAGACGAATTGGTTAAACTTTGCAGTGACGCCATCTGAGTAACTACTCATTGACGCTGGGTTTCACAAAGGGACCAATGAAGGACCCAAGTGAGCTGTCTCTCGATGGCTGCCCAAGGAATCTAACCTGACTTAAGTATTGAAGCGAGGTATATAGTTGTAAAAATGCAATTGATAGCCTTCCATTTATTTAACTTTCCGTACCAAAAATCTGAACTTGAAATGACTTTTAGTGTCAAACAACTTAGTAATCATTTTGACGAAATATACAAAAAGTGATTTATGGAGTGAAGACGAGGATGACAAAGTTTTCAAATTTTATAAAGCAATGGCTAATTATAAAAGGAAGTAAAATCTACTTAGAGCTACAGTTGTATCATAATTGTTTGTTTTTTTTTTGTGTGTTACTTGAACAAAGTATTATATAACTCTTTTTTACTGAAATGTTGCCATCACTGGAACTTACCATAGTGAGATACTGCAAACTACCCTGCAAATATTATTAGGCTCCTCTGATCCAATTTGATTAAATGGACTACTCCATGGACTGGTCAAATGTAATGCAAGCATGGACTATGTCCTTATTGAAAAGTGTTTGTAGTGAGACGACATGCCTCGTTTTTAACGGCATGTTTTCGTTTTTTAACGAAGTTAAAACTAATCCTCTTGCGTATACAATTGAGTAGTTTTAAGCCTACTTCTTTGTATCCCAAAGCTGGGTTATATGGTCCTGGCCTAGGACATCGTTATGTTAAATGGACCATGTTTTTCCCATACGTTTGGGTTACTTTTGGAGTAGTCCTAGTCCCATGTGGGCTATATTTTACACGCGTGTTTGGACTAGTCCTATTATTTGCAGAATATTTACTCACAATATTTCTGCTTTTGCTCATTACCCTAGAGGGAAGCGAACTGACACGAAAGTAGTCCCGTGATAGGGCTTTGGTGGTCGAGACCGGTTCTAGTTCTAACACTTTACATGGGGTCGTCATTGGAGGGGGTCAATTGACACCATTTGACCAGTCACAGATCTACTCTAAATGAACGTGCTTAGTGTCAGTTACTACAATGTAGTATTAATTTAATATAATGTAGTAGTATTTCAATAAAACAAGTCCTAGAATTAAATTCAAGAACAAAATTTTAGAAAGTACCAAAAAATGTTTCACAGCAGCGTTGAAGACTGTACTGCAATTCATTACTTTTTCTACCTTTTTGTTTTTCATAAACCAGTTAAGGGATTGGTTCCTCTTGCACTGGTCATGAGTCCTTTCTTTTTGTACATGTTCTATGTTCACAAATCGCAGGACCAATTGACATAAGTTTCTCACAGGTTATCTATTAAAGTGTTTAGTAAGCATTCAGAAATCAAGCTTTTCAATTTGCTGCAAGTTAGGCAAAGCAAAAGTTTTAGTGCTATGGATATTTAAAAGCAAGCAGTCTAAGCAGTGAATAAGGCCTCCTCAATATAAAATGCTTTTTGCGGGCAGGGATGTCAGATTGATTTTGGCCTTTTTCGCCAAATTCAATGTCAAAAATCGCCAAAATCACCAAAGCCTATATTATTCATTTGTGACAGTAAAATAAATATTTCGTAAATTAAATTTCAATATTATGTATTAAGCTTGAGGTTTTTCTTTTTTTATAAAAAATTAGATAATATTTATTTTATACAAATTCCAATATTTCGATACAGCAATGTGTATCATCGTCAGGGAAATAATTAAACAATAAAAATAACAAAATAATGAAAAAATAATAACAATTGTCACAATAGAAAAAATTATTTACAATTAGAAAAATTTTTATACAAATTATCTATTACATTCTAAAAAATTTTTTAATTTCCTGTTTTGTTTTTATACACTAAATGTCTATAATTTTGTGCTACATTTTCCGTGTCTGATTTAAAATTAATTCTTAACAATTCTGGTACTTTAATGATTTGCAACATTTCTAGCATTAAACGTCGTTTATAATTTTTTTCTGTGTTTAAAACTGATACATTCTCAAAGTCCGGAGAGTGATTTAAACTGGCACAGTGGGCTGTTAATGCTGTTTTTTGTGATGAAATATCCCTAAACTTTTGATTTGATTTGTGACCCGAGATTCAGGTTTTCAGTTTGTTCTTTGTCGTACCTACATATACTTTGTTGCATTGTCCATTATCGTTTCTGGTAGAATTATTAATTATTATACAATAGATTATTTGTTTACAAATTTTTCTAATTGTAAATAATTTTTTCTATTGTGACAATTGTTATTATTTTTTCATTATTTTGTTATTTTTATTGTTTAATTATTTCCCTGACGATGATACACATTGCTGTATCGAAATATTGGAATTTGTATAAAATAAATATTATCTAATTTTTTATAAAAAAAGAAAAACCTCAAGCTTAATAAATAATATTGAAATTTAATAAATAAAGGTTAAATAAAATAAAATTTATATTTCGTAAATTATTAAAAATATTTTTTATAAATCCTAAAAAAATAAACTGGTTCCGAATAGCTTAAATTCGTCAAAAATTAAATAAAATCGCCATAATATCGCCAAACAGTGGTGTGTAGAGCAAAACAACACTTAGGCCAATACCAGGGTTCACAGCTCAACTCAGTTGAGTTGTAATTTTTGTATTATGGTTTATAACATTGCTATATTATGGCGAACAAAAACATAAAAAAATTACTACTCAACACAACTAGTTGCCTTATTTACAACTCAACTGAGTTGAGTTTTGAACAGTAATAGGGGTCTTAACAGTAATGAAAAATTGAAATATTTAGATGGTTCTGGCCACCAAGCAAAAGGGTACTTTTTCAACATTTTGGTACTTTTTTAAAACATTTTTTTTTTTGCTTATATCTCAGCCATTTATGGACCGAGCTGGCAGAATTTCAACAGCAATTCTGTTGAGGATATCTTAAATTAAAATATGTCAACAAGCAGTGTTGCCATAACCTTTGGATAATAATAAATTTTGTGTAGGCAAAGTTGTAAACAGGGCTGTGGAGTCGAAGCTGTACAGTCGGAGTTAAATTCGCGAGTCCGACTCCAAAATTTTTCGGCATAAAAAAATTTAAAAAAAATATTCTAAAAATTTCCAAAATAACAATACTTGCGATGCCATATTAAAAATATTTTTTACTTAATCCTTTTCTTGATATATTAAACCATTTAAAATGTACTGCATTAAAAAAGAGTTTAAGGTCAAAGGAGAATAAGGAGTCGGAGTTAGAACTTTTTGTAGACGACTCAATATTAAAAAAAAAATCAACGCTATATAAAGAAGAAACATAACAAAAAGAGTACTTAAGCGGACGTGGGGGTGCCGTGGTATTTTTGAAAGGAAAAAGTACTCAATTAGTACTGAAATAGGGTGCATTTTTAGCTGCATTACAACTTAAAATGATAACACAAGAAAGAAATATTGTTGTAATGAAAGTTTTTTATTTTAGTCTGGTAGATAATTTCATGGCATTTATTTTTTTTTAATATGATTTTCGGAGCTCCGATTTACATGGTCCATTCTATCAGTCGAGGATTTGCCTACTCTTCCCAATAAATATGACCGTATGGCGTCAATGGTGTCTTGACTATTGGCTTCCAATGCTTCAAGGATTGCTAGTTTGTAGGCATAAGCCAATAACTAACCAATCCTCATAAAAAGTAACCCCGAAGCGTTAAATCGTATGTACGTATCGGGACCAATGAAAATTACCACTTCTGGAAATAAAGTAATCGCCAAATTGATTTTGCAATACATATATCGATTGTAAACCCGCTGTATGGCAAGTTTGTTGTCTTGTTGGATCTAAATATGGTTGATGTTTGGCTAATAAATTTAGAAAAACAAAAATTTAGTCAGCATGGCTCTATAGACCTCGCATCGTAACGGTAACTCATTTCTATCTTATTCTCTTCGGTATGTACATTTCTTTGCCTTGGAATAGTAAAATTAGTGCGAAAACAATCAATAACTGCAAGAATAGCTTGCACATTAGTCCGATTATGTTGACCGTAATATGGGCGAAGTACTCTATAAACTTCGCGAACAGATTTTTTTTTAAGTAAAAATCACAATTTTGAAGTTTTTTCTAGCGTTAAACCATTTATGATACATGCCAATCCTTGCTGAACAGAAGTGTCAACGCAGTTTGACATTCTCCGCTGTCAAACCATAGTTATCGATATCGAAAGTTCTCATGCAGCTGAAACAAAAACGATAGAAGAACTTAAAAAAAGCATAAGGATTAGGAAAATTTCAAGGAGTGTTCTTATAAAGAAGCATTGACAAATTTTGAGCTGATCCTAAAAAAAACTTTGTTAAGACTCTTGTAGAAACGATATTTCTTAGGCCAGCCACTCACGTACAGTTTAAACTGTCAGTTTCAACTGTTCAGTTAAAACTGTTACAAATATAAATATTTTATATTTCTCAGTTACACTGAACTGTTGAGTTGAACTGCCATTAATTACCCACATACGTACAGTTTAAACTGTTAGTTTCAACTGTTCAGTTACAGTTTAAACTGTTCAGTGAAAACTGTACGTGAGTGGCCGGCCTTAGGGGTTTAAGAGCTCTAAAGATATAAGGTATACGTATAGGGTAAGCTTAAATCACAAGCCGAGATCAAATCTGAAAATTTACTTGAGGGCGAATTCGTTCATTACAACCATCAGCCCAAATGCTGGGAAATGAAAGCAGTAAAGGAAGCTTCTTTTAGGATAGTTTACACTATTATACTTTGTAAATATGTAAAAGTCTGATAGTGTGGAAGCATGTGTGATGAAAATGACAAGTATTATGAAAATAAGTTGACATCCCATACGACTTCATCGTTTTTTGAAAAATTTCTAAACAACAATACTTTTCATTGGGTCAGGGTTGCATTTTATTTCATGTGTCAATGTTTATACTTTGTATGATGGTGTGAAGACAAACAGTTATGTTAAATCACAGTCGCAACAAAACTCATTAGATTTCTATCTCACAAAGTATTTTGGAATACGTAAGACTTGTGCGATAGTGTAAACTAGCCTTTAGCACTACTTTTACTCTTTTTTTTTTTTTAAAAAACGTGTTATTCGGAATTTGAAAGACTTTTATACAGCGATAGAATTTGTGTTGGTTCTATGGGGGGCTTCTGTTAAGTGGAACTCCATGCTGACTTCTACCTTACCTAACCAATTACAGTGCTTTTGAAATAGATCGCATAGATTTGAAACTGTGAGGCCTTATTCAAGAAGCCAAAAGGAAGAAATGAATTTTGTAAAAGGAAAGCAAATGCCTTTTAGAAGGTAGAATAAGTAAAGGCTCGCTAGAATCGATGCTGGTAAATAAAAAAACGGATATCTTTTTCTTTGTATCAGATCGAATTTACAACATTAAAAAATTATGCAATTATTTTAAACTTTTCATCACAGCTTAAAAAGCTCTGATAAAGTCTTCTTTCATGATGCGATTTATAAATTTCCTATTGGGTCAAAATTATTAGCAAATATTATTTGTTTGTTTTTATTTTGGAATTAATACTGTAAAAGGGCTTTCAAACGTGAGTTTAAAGACTACAACAGTAAAAGGGTTTCATACAAAAGTATGACAAGATTTTTTCGCTGCTTTTCTTTAATTTTTGGTGGAATTGTTCAAAAAGAACGATAAAACGAAAAAACCGTTTGATCTTACCCAAGTGGCGCCACAATAATGACTTTATTTTCTTTTGTTTTGTTTTGTTTTTTTTTTGGTTGTGATGCCAGCAGTATGTTTTATATCGCGTATTTCGTATTTAAAACAAATGTCATTTGATTTAAGATCTTCAATGATAAAAATTCACAAAATGTTAAGTGCTGGTGGTTGTTGTAGCTGGTTTAATACAATCAATTTTTTGCAGATTTTTTTTACATTTTTTAAATTTCAATTTGGTATTGAAATGTTAAATTTACATAGAGACACGTGTTGTTATCCTTTTTTGTAAAGAGTATTCTGCATAAAAAAACTGCACATTTTTTTAAGTTAAAAATTAAATTGATTTTTACAAATGTCATAAACAACAACAGCAAAACAAAAAAAAAATTTTTTTTTAAATATATTTCCAGTACAAGCCTTGATCACCAGATAGATGTTATAAAGATGGTGATGAGCCAGTTGATCATTATTTCTTTTTTTCTCCCATTATTTTTTTTTTTTTTGCCTTTCACAAACTTGTGGTTTGTTTCCTTTAATTCTTGCTTTACGCAGTCTTTTAGAGTTTCAAATTTGCATGGTTTGAAAATAATAAAAGAAATCTAAAGAAATATGGCTTAAATACATTTTGAAAAGCTTGTTAAAACAAACAACAAGAAAAAAACTAAATAAAATAAAAGAAGTAATGAAAATCACAAAAAATAAACATAAAATCGGTTGTATTGATATGAGACCAATTAAAGCTGCACGATCAGTGATGAAAATCTTAATGCGATCTTGTTATTTATTTGTAGCGCCACATTGACAACACTGACTGCACAGAGGCAAACAGAAAAACCTCTATACCATCCCAGTTATTAAAACGACTGGTTATCTGGTGCAGTTGGCAGAGATTTAAAAGAGTAAACCAATTTTTTCTTTATCGAAAAATTAGATATCTGTTGTGAACAACCCCTCATAATTCAGTGTGTGAATTTAAATCAGCTGATTTAAAACAAATTATGTATATAAAAATATAAATAAATATTTTCCAAAAATAAAAATTTTTTTTTATTCTAATCGATGAATTAATAAATTAAATTAGATCTAATACCGTGTTCAGATATACCTTTTTTATTGTGCCAATATTCATTTTATTGACATAATTATCTTTCTGTTCACACATACACAATTAAGCTAACTCACTTAGCAATTGGCAATTAACTTAAGCAAAATGTAAACAACTTTTGACATCTTTAAAGAAAAAATAATATAAACAACTGGATTTTGCGCAGACCTTATGGATGGAATTTGTTTTTGTTGTCAAAACACTTTGTTAAGAGAGTTGGGTTTTACTCACTTAACACACTTGTAACAGTGTTGCATTTTAATTTTACTCTATTTTTTTAACCAATTTCGTATTAATTGAGCAATAACTTAATTACAATTTGATATGGATAATTGAGCTCAATAATGTCATTAATTGCGTAAACACAATTAAGGTGCATATCTGAACACGGTATTACCTGACTATTTGCATTTTTTAGACGCGAATCAGCAAAAAAAAAATTTATTTTGCTTGTTTACCAAACAGCAGAGTCCTAAGATGATCTTATTTGACGCCGCAAGTGATTTGTTGCAAAAATTGATAGCCGCAGGTTAAATTAGGAAGTTAGCCGCATGCAATTTTACCATCAACAGCGACGGCTTACAAAAACTAATGCGGCTCGGATTAGCCATACAGCGCAGGTCGCTTCGGATTATTTACGACAGCACAATAAACATAGCAAGCATAGTTCTATTTATGTAAGACACTTTTTGTTTACAAAGCTACAACAATATTTGTTAACCATTAGAAAAAGTTTGAACATTATGACGACATGTCATGAAAGCACATTTTGTGAATACCCCAAATGATTAAAAGGGAACAATATTTAACTTTTTTTGAGCGGCTTGAAACTTTATTGCAAATTTTTACTAATCTGAAGTTGCTGAATTCAAATCTAATCTCCGGTTTTCTCCATCAGCTCGCATTTTTAAGTTACAGGTTCTAATCGTATTTTTGCATTTTTCAAAAATTAAATGTTCAAAATATCAAACTCTTAATTAAGCGATTTTAAAATTTTTAATTTTTTTTTAAGATGTTAATATTTGCTTTACAGAAATCACCAATTTACACTAGGGACATTTCTTGCCGGACAGACGAAGTTTGATGGCGAGGGGTCTAAAAGGTAGAGTGTGTAGTACGTGACTATATGTACTGGACATTTTTTCATTTCTCATTCATACTTTTCGTAGTTTACATATAAGTATTAATTTCTGTCTGACTTGTAATGTTTCATATGTAAACGCGTTTAGGTAAGATTAAGAGAGAATTCAAAAAAAAAATTGGGACTTACGTAAAAAAATGAGACATAGGCCATAAAAACCGATGAACGCGTTTCGCTTTTATTCACAATTAACTAAAGGTACCCCATTTTTAAGTGAAGCAAAAGGCGTCCATAAATAGAACAGCAACAAACCCACACACACATTAAAAAATTTTATTTTTGTATGGAAATCGCGATTTTTATGATAAAAATTTTATCAATTCAGTTTTCTCAGTAAATTGTGAATAAAATCAAAAGTTGTGCACCGAATACAATGAAATATAGCTCATGTTTAGCTTAATTTGTTTAAGCCACAACTGTTACAGAAAAATATACTTTGGAAATTAAGAAGAATTTTTGACAAAAAGTTTAGAAAAAAGCAAATAAAATGGAAGAACATCCAAATACAGTGGAGGCTCGAAAAAATTAAGTCATAGAAAAGTTAAGTATATGGAAAAGTTAAGCAGCTTTCATTCACCACACGTGATTCTAAAAAGTTAAGTGCTTCTTAACTTTTTAGAGACAATTTTATTTTGTTTTTCTGTTTCTAAGTGTATCATTTACCATTAATTAATTTTTTTGCGAATTTTATATACAAACCTAATCTTGCATAATGTGTTTGCTCTCAGCAGTTGGTTGTGAATGAAAATAGTCGTAGAATTTGTTTTGTTTTGATCGCAACAATGTTAGCAGCAATGAAGCAAAAAAGTCGCCGAAAAATGCAAGATTTTAAAAAAATTAGATGAAGGCGTTCTTGCTAATCGATTGGCCAAGGATTTTCATGTTTCTGTGTCAGCAATTTCAAAAATTAAAAAAAACAAAGCAAACATTTATGCAGCAGTGTCAAATACGTATGAAAAAATTAAGTTAAAAACATAAGGCAGAATACGTCGATTTGGAGAAGCAATTATACAAATGGTGTTTAGATCAACGATAAATAAATAATGTATAAATACACATATAACCACATGCATTTTTCATACCACGGAAAAGTTAAGATTTCGGAAAAGTTTATCACCCCCAAAACAAACTGCTTAACTTTTTCGAGCCTCCACTGTACTTAGTTTAAGAATTGAGTTTGACTATTGACTGCCAGCCGTCGTCAATGGCGGTGAGTGTTAAACGGCAAAGATCTCTGAGGAGATAGTGTGGTTACTATGGAAACCTGTCAGATCAATCTGTCCGTGAACTTGGGTTCAATCCCATCGTCAGTCAAGAATGAAAAATTATCAATAAACTTTTATTAATTTCATGTTGTAAAATTCCTTTCCCTTAAAAGTAATTTAATAAAAATTAAATTTTTGAACTTTAGCCTGATTAAAATATAAATGTTTGGGTTAAAAAACAAAGAAAATTGTTAAAAAAAAAAGTTCACCAAAATTTATAGAATGAAAACGAAAAATTTCTAAAAAGAAAATTTACTATTTTTCAAGATTGGATACCGAAACGAATTTCGGTATCGGTATTAAACTTTTTTTTTATTTTAATATCGATATCATGCTGACAAATTCACTCGTGTACGTGTGCTGGATGTAATATTAACCATCATATCTAAAGTTTTTGATTTTCCATCCAGCATCGACGGTGTCACACATAGAAACATATTTCCACACAATGCTTGATGAGTATATTGATAAGTGTATTTGGCCCTTCAGAAAGCTGGCCGAATGTTTTTATACTTGAACTTTTGTATTTCAAACTGTCAAATGCCACACCTAAAAATGTTCTATATAATGCTGTTGTTGTAGAACTTATGTCACATTCTATGATTTTATCATAGTTAGGGCTAATAAATCAGTGCAAGTTAAACTGTCTTTTTGGTTTAAAATGTGTTTAAACCAGCAAATCTATAATTTAGTAAACATTTAAAACATCACCAACGCATACAATTGGGCGTGTAAACCAATACAAACCATGTGCATTTGACAAGATTTATCATAGTGCTGCCACATTATTATTTTTTGCACCACATATAACTGTTTTACAGCTGTTAAGTTTAACTACATATAAATTTAAGTTTCGTTCAACTAAACAAACGTTTAAACATTCATTCATATTGGAGCCATTAGTAATAAAACAGTAACAGTGTTGCAACCAAAGAGCGTGAAGTTAACAAACATATTTTTCATTAGTACTTTTAATATTTTTTCTATTTGAAAAATGATATAAATTTTTAATGCCGAAACGATTGTACCGGTATAATACCGGTATAATGGTTAAAGGTATACGTAAACGGGTATTTTGTGCAAAAAAAACTAATTTCGGTATCGGTATTCAATTAAAACGGTATTGTTACCGGTATCGGTTTCCAGCCTTGCTATTATTAGACACTTTAGTGTTTACATACCTTTAAGACTCTGGCAAAATGGGTTCAAATATTAACCAAAGTTGGTTGTTAACTACCGCTGTTGCACGCTCCATGCTTGTCGTTTTCCATTGCATTTATTGTGGCAAACGTTTCACCTGCATTTTCGTTTAAAATTCTTTTTTGCTCACCAAAAATTTTAAGCAAAGTAGTCTGGCTTTCAACTCTACAAAACCCCGCTTGATTTTGTCGTTTTCTGAAATTTTGTAATAAAAAAAACCACAACGATGCTGATCATTATGATGATCACCAACCGGCATCATCATCATGATGATGATGCCCTTTTGCAGATAATTTGCATGAATTTGCGATTAAGTATTGTGCCGATTGGTAATCGATGTGATCATCGTTGTGATATTAGTTTTTTTTTGTCGTTTTTATAGTTCCAGTGTAAAGGATTTTATGCGACAACGTTATCGTCAAAGCATGCAAACAATGTTTGCATGTTATTTAAAATGCAGCATACAAAAAATGTTGCATTAAAGCCAAATCGTACAAAAAAAAAAACTAAATTACCTTTAAGAAAAAAACTTACGCAACAGGCAAAATAAATGCCTACTGACTGCTTTCCAGGCTGCGTGTATGAAATTTCCCTCTTCGTTTTAAGTGGTTAAAACAAATAAAGTAGTCATCTGCCAAATAGTCAAATGCCAAAGATTCTTATCTCAGCAAACAGAATGTGTATATGGCGATGTTAAGTAAAAGATTGCGCTTTAAAATCTTTCTTTCTTTTTTTTTGTATTTTTTATTGCTTAAAAAAAAGTGTTATGGTGCTTTAAATTCAATTTAAAGCTTATCAACAACTCTTCTCTTAGTTGCCAATCAGATAAGTTGGTTAAATGGCTTCAATTCCAAATGATATAGTGTTTGTTATAAGTTGTTTTACAAAATATGATCTTTATAATATTGATTTTATGATAGTTATCGTTTTAAGATTTTAATGAGTTTCTTTTTAGAAGGCATTTCGTTTTCGAAAATATGTTTTGTATCGCAGGAATACGCGTGAGGCACTTTACATTTTAAATAATTCAAATCTTTGTCTTTTTTTAATCGATATCAGAAATTGGTTTGTTATTTAAATGAAGATAAAAATGTTAATTTATGTGTTATTTCAGTAAAAAATATTATTGTTAAGAAGAAACCTGGGAAATAAATTTTTGAATAAACTTTTTTGTTCAAATCTGCTGTTTTAATATGACACATCACAAATCGAACTTAAACATTACAATGTTATAAGTAAGGATCAAATATATTTGATTTAGGGATCATCAAATGATTTCGATTTATAAGATCATTCCCTAGTCAAGTCTGTTTTGTTTAAGTCCACAGATTATGCAAGTACCAATTATCCACCAGCAGTTGGGAATAAGGGTATACTATCAGCATTGCCCACGTTATCGACCCTATTGCTGGCTTGTATTTGCAACGACAAACAGGTGATTTGCACCCCACTTCAATTTTGAACACGACAAGTCGATCGACATTTAGCGCTGCAAGCGATAAATCAATGTTTAGAAAAAGTCGCTGCATCGTTCATAAACATCGATCTTGTGGAGAACGATATATCGGAGTCAAAACTAAAGTAAATGCTTGGGAAGTTTCCAAAAGATCAAGCGATTTGACGCCTTTAGACTTTTTTGTGGGGCTACGTCAAACATGCCGCTTATTGAGCATTATTTGATGATAATGGTCGTCATAATCGATTGTCTCTGCAAGTAATTGGCAAGATTGTCAGGCCTGTGCATTATCGCAATGTGCACAGAAAAAATTCAATAATATTTTACACCAATTAAAGCAATAATCAAAAATAAAATCAGTTTTAATCGAAAATTTAATTAGGTGGACTAAACGTTTAATCAAGTGAATTTAATGTTTAATCAAGTGAATTAAACGTTTAATTGATACTATTAATTTGTTAACTAGTGCAAATTTAATTAATTTTTTAATTAATATAACAAACTTTTTAATTGAAATCAATTTTAATTTGTTTCTGTGTGCGCAGTGCCGTAGAAGCGGAAGAACCGTTACCGTCAAATCTGAGCGCTATGGACGTATAATAAACGACTTTCTTTGGCCTGCAATTGATTCAAAGGGACGGTACCAGAGCCTCACAATGCATCCGAATTTGGCTTTATTGCAGGCAAAGAAAAAATTTCTGCGCCATTCATTAAGCTAACGCCGAGATACCGCCCGAAATGTGCGAAAACTAACTCAAAGGGTCGACTGCTGCAACCAATCAAGAGGCAGTCATTTAAATGACATTGTACTTATTTCGTACGTAATGGTGACGGGGAAACAAGGTAACCCAACGGGAATTTATTACTGGACCCACGTGAGCTGTGCTTGTTTGTGGCTGTTAATGGAGCCTAGAAAAAAATGATGCACCAGTAAAAGCATTAATCAATAATAAAATCAGTTTTAATTAAAAATTTAATCAAGTGAATTAAATTAAATTAATTGATTACATTAATTTGTTTACTCTTGAATTAATTAAATTGAATGGATTAAGCGTCGAATCAAGTGAATTAAACGTTTAGCCAAGTGAATGAAACGTTTAATCAAGGGAATTAAACGTATAATTGATATTATTAATTTGTTAACTGGTGCCAATTATTATTGTCAATTAAACGTTTAATGCACTTGATTAAACATTTAATTCAATTAATTAAAACTGATTTTATGTTTAATTAATGCTTTTACTAGTGCAATATGTTTTGCTGTGAAAACGAAACGATTAGGTTCTTTATTTCTTAATTGTAGTTCAACAAAATTCAACGAATCATTTAAATTTTTAATTAAAAGAGATGTAAACTTCAAAAAAATAAAGTTCAAGATCTTTTAAATATGTTAAAAAAATGTCCGGGATTTCGGGATATTCAAAATAGTTTTTCGGAAAGGAAAAAGTCTGAAAAGAAAAACTGTTAATTGGAACGTAAAATATTTTTTTTCATAAAAAATCCTTTAAAAATTAAATAGTTCACTTTTGCTTCTAACAAATTCACTTTAATTTTTTTTTTAACCAAAAAAAAAAACAAAACAAAATGCATTTAAACCTTCGATTAAAGGTTATTTATACCAACTGATTTTGGAGTTTAAAAAACAACAATATAGACAACCAAGAACCTTTGCCTAATAACCCACTCCTTAATTTGTCGCAAAAATTTACACATGTTGACAATTGTTCTATTAAAATCTGAGCAATCTGCTGCTACGAGTACATATTACAAGAAATATTTATCTTGAATGTTACCAAAAGGCCTTTAATTCTTTCAGTTACATTCCCTTTTGTTTCAATTCTATAGTTCAATAGATGTACTTAACGAAACCAAAATTGAAAAACATTTATAAAGTTTTTGTTACTTTAACCATTAACTTGACATTATTTAAATAATGACAAAATATGATTAAACCACAAAATCCAATTTCAACAATATTTCTTTTTTTTTTGTGTCAAGCGAACAAAAAGTTAAGAGATGTTTTTAAGAAAAGAAAAAAAAACAGTACTGAAGTACTCAATAGGAAAAATTAGGGATGAGACAGACAATCTGATTATAATTAACGAATCTTTGCAACATTTATTGATTTAAATTTTTAACTGAAAAATATTCCAGATCTTAAAATAAACCTTAAAGAAGCTTTTGCTTACCATAACTATTGCTTAAAGCTTAAATTAGATGTGACATAACCATAACCATACAAAACAGCTGTTTTAACCAATCTTATAGGAAACAATGTATTTGATTGTAGGGGACTCGCCATAATCATAGAAACAATTAAATTTTGCTTTTTTGTCATAGCCATAAACAGCTGTTTCAGCTAGGCTCGAACAATCTTAGACGATTAATTGTTCGATTAATTTAAAATTCCTAATTTCGATTAAAGGATTAATCGAAGAATTTGTACCAATTAATCGAATAATAATATTTATATGTTTTTTTCTGTTAAATATATAATTTTCTTTAATGTAAGCAATTTGTTTTTGTACAATGTCAAAAACAGAAACAAAGATAATAAACAAAATTTTGACATCCAACCATGATTTTTTTTTTAAGACCACCTCTTGGTGTGAGTTTCTATCGTTTTTTTCAGGGAACTATAACACATTTCAAGGAAATTCAAAATGAAGCCGGAAAGCTGGCTGAACGTATTTCCACGTATGGTAAACTTTTTGAAGATTTTAAGTCGCTTGACAACTTAAAATCTCCTCCTCAATCTTCACCCAAACGTCGGAAATCTTCGAGAATAAATAAAGAAACTAATGAAATGCATTCTGTCGCTCCTGTCAACTGTGCTGCTTCATTGCTCTCAAAATCTGGTACGGTGAGTCCTAAACCAGGTCCTGTTGTTGTGAAGCCCCCTGATTTTCCTTGTTCATCATCTCAAATCATTACCGGAGAAACTTTGCCCGTCGTTCAAAATTACAATAAAAAAGAGCAACAAAAAATCAATCCCGCTACAGTTAATCAAAACAAAGAAAATGACGGGAATATATCTAACACGCATAGAGGTCTACGAGTGATTCCTCCAAGCAAACATATATTTATATCACGTCTTGCATCTGATACAACAGCAGAGGAAATTGATTATTATATTAAATCTAAAATAAACATGAGCTATGGTATAACCGTCCATAAATTTACATACTCGCAACAGAGAAGCATAACATCTTTTAAGATATCTGTCCCTTTTGACATTTTTAGTCAAGTTGTTGATCCGTCATTCTGGCCTCTTCATGTCTTAGTCCGCGAATATGAATATAATAATAATAATCGCAATACTGCTCATCTTCCTTCTCGTGTGTCAAGATTCTCAAAAAACTAAATAATTTATCAGATTATCAACTTTTTATTGTTTACCAGAATGTTCGTGGTCTTAAATCCAAACTTCCAAACTTATATTTGCAAAGCTTTAATTTAAATCATCATATTGTTGTATTCACCGAAACTTGGTTGAACAACAGTTTTTTGAACTCGGAAATACTTTGCAATAATTTTTATATTTTTCGTCGAGATAGAATTACAACTACGACTGGTGGTGGAGTGTTAATTGCTGTCTCAAACATTTTTCCAATGGAAGAAATAAAATTAGACATACCTTTTAATATCGAGTTCGTTGCAGTGTCTTTAAAGATAAATAACATTAAAATATTTATAACTTGTTCCTACATCCCACCTCATTCTGATCCAATTATCTACAAACAACATATAGAAGCAATTAAAAACGTAACTTTAAAACTCAGTCCCGTCGATTTAATTTTTGTGTTTGGTGATTTTAATTTGCCTAGTATCTCATGGGAATTTTCAGCTGAACATAATTATTACTTGCCCACGCAAAGTAATGATATTGGAGATGAAGTTTTTAGAAATATATCCGATTTATATCTGCATCAAATAAATGGTATTTGCAACATGTATGGGAAACTGCTGGATTTAATATTTGTGAACGAGCCAAATGAATGTATTGTAAACCGTATAGCCCCTGTTTCTTTACCTGAGGATCTTTATCATCCTACAATAGAAATAAGCTACAATTTAGTTACTAATAACCCAGTAAAAAAAAATTCAACTTTAAACGGAAAAGTTTTCTGTTTTAATCGAGCAAATTACATGGAACTAAACAATCGTCTATTTAACACTAACTGGCTTCAATTGCTGACTACTCCAAATAGCTCGTCGTATTCTGTTGACGATTTGACCAATACATTTTATAAAACAATGCTTAGTCATATGGAGGAATGCATTCCTAAGAAATTACCACGTAACAAATCTGGCCCACCCTGGAATACTAAACAACTTTCGTCTCTTAAGAATTTGAAAAACAAATACTTTAAAAAATATAAAACAACAAGAGCTATTTTTTACTATGAAAAATATGCAGTTGCGCGTGCAGAATATAATTTGCTTAACACAGAACTGTATAAGATTTATCTCCGTAATGTTAAGCGAAACTTAGTTCAAGATCCCAAATCATTCTTTAAATTTGTTAATACCAAAAGGAAATCCACAGGATTTCCAAATGTCATGAAATACCTAAGTTCCGAGTCTAGTGATGAATTAAAAATCAGCAATATGTTTGCCGACTTCTTTGCGTCTACATATTCCGAAGCTCTGTATGATGCTAGTAATGTTTACCCTTACAATATAATTTTTAACCAAAATATATCTTCTTTTGCTATCACTACCTCTCACATTCTAAACTATTTAAAAAACGCTAAGTCATCATCTTTTAGTGGACCAGATGGCATACCAAGTTGTGTTTTAAAACATTGCGCAACTGCTTTGGCGACACCTTTATCTATCATCTTTAACGCTTCTTTAAATTGTGGTTACTTTCCGAAAGTTTGGAAAGATTCATATATTATTCCATTGTTTAAATCAGGAAATAAATCCGATATATGCAATTACAGAGGTATAGCAAAACTAAGTGATATTCCAAAACTTTTTGAAAAATGTTTAATGGATTGCCTCACTCATCAAGTTTCTGACTTATTGTCACCACGTCAACATGGCTTTCGGAAAGGATCCTCTACTATGACTAACATTCTCCATTTAACAACATTAGTTAATAGAGATTTTGTCAACGGACACCACACTGATGTTATTTACACTGATTTCAGTAAGGCCTTCGACAAAGTTAATCATACACTATTGTTGAAAAAATTGGACTTAATGGGCTTCAATAGTAACTTCCTGAGCTGGATCAAATCATATCTGTCATGTAGAACTCAATCTGTAAAATTTAATACTGCAGTTTCGGGAAAAATCAATGTAAAATCTGGGGTTCCTCAGGGTAGCCACATTGGTCCAATCTTGTTCCTTCTTTTTATTAATGATTTGCCTGAAGCAATTCAACATTGTAATGTATTGATGTATGCAGACGACGTAAAATTATTTTTGACTATAAAACTTCCTAGTGATCAACAACATCTACAAAATGACCTGGATAATTTTGACAAATGGTGTAAACTTAACCTGATGGAACTAAATTTAAATAAATGCAAACATATGCAATTTTCCAGAGTAAAAAAGTGTGCTTACTCCTACGTTATTGATGGCTGTACTTTACAATATGTTAGTGAAATAATGGATTTGGGAATATTGTTGGACAAAAAACTTGAGTTTATTCAACATATAACGATGACTGTTAATAAATCCCGCAGTGTTCTGGCTTTTATTAAAAGATGGGCAAAAGAATTCAACGATCCCTTAATCACAAAACGTCTTTTTACTTCGCTCGTCAGACCAATTTTGGAATACGGCAGCATTATTTGGGACCCGATCTATAATATTCATAATGATCGTATCGAATCAGTTCAAAAACAATTTCTTATTTTCTGCTTAAGAAGTGATTATAGAGGATGTCTGGTATTACCTTCATATTCAACAAGACTAGCTGAAATAAATTTACCAACGTTAAAAAGCCGGCGAATGATGCTAAATATATCTTTTATGTTTAATCTTATAAATGGTAGTACACATTCCGAATTTTTATTGAGTAACGTTACTTTTAATATTCCTCAACGTTCACTTCGTTTTTTCAACCCTCTATATGTCAGGACATGCCGAACAAACTTTGCGATGTCAGATCCAATAAGAAAATTATGCAGCTGTTTCAATGAAATGTATAACTTTATCGACTATTCTCTGAACATAAATATGTATCATAAAAAGCAATATCATATTATATTTAAATCAATAATGTTTATACTAATTGTTCTTTCTTTGCTTAAAAAAAATAAATTATTATGTTAATACATTAAGATAGTCTGTAAGGAATTTGTCCATAGACTTAAATTAAATAAATAAATAAATAAATAAAAGGTACATACATATGTGTTTAGAAAATATTTTTGCATGCAACATATTTCCTTTTAGCAATTAATTCTTAAAATACAGTACAAAATCAGTAACTAAGGAATTCGGAAATATATTTTTTGCAGAATCTTTTGTGCCGAGCTTTGCCAGGACGAGTAAAATGATGAACTAACAACAGCAGAAACTCTCGGTAGGAACACAAACAATCTTTCAACAGAATTTTCGAAAACAATTTTAAAAAATATAAACCGGACTGTAATGGCAAAATAGAAGATTTTATATGTTAAGAGAAATACTGGAAAAAGACCAAGAAATAAGATATTCTGTATTATGGGTTGCTTTCGATTTCTCCAACATCATCGATAAGTAAAAAAACTATTTTTTTTGATCGTTTTAGTCCAAGAATTGTTTCGTTGGTTATGTTATTGTTTGTCTTTTGCTAATAAACTTCAAATAATAAATAATTTTTTTTTTTTATTTATTGAAATTACTTAATTTATAACAAAATTAACCGATTAAACCAAAACCTCGGTTAATTAATCGAGCGGTTAACCGATTAAAGCAAAAGCCCGATTAAATAAATACCCTAGATTCTACTATTATACAGTCAAATCCCGATAATTCGTAATCACAAGGGACCGGCCGTTTATTACGAATTATAGGGGTTTTCGATTTAGCGGAGTTTCGATTTAACGGGGTTAAAAACAAATTAATACGAATTAACGGGGGTTTTCAATTTATTTACTAAAACGATGCGTGTGCTTTGACATTTTTCTTAATGATTCATGTAACAAACTGATCTTACCCAGCAAACAATATGAGTCCTAAAAGAGTCTTTTAGTCTTTTAGGACTCCTTTTTATGAGCAAAACGCTCAGAAAAAAGCTCCTAAAACCCTCAGATATGAGCGTGTTTTCCTATGAAACCGTCAAAAAATTTTGTACTGAATTGAGCGTTTTAGGACTCCTAAATTTAACGATTTGTATGGAAAATCGTGAGCATTTTTGCTCACAAATCAATCATAAAAACCTCTTAAAAGAGTCATAAAAGATGGATTTCGGAGCCAAAAAAGAGTGATATAGGAGTGTTTCTTTTTCTTGAAATTAGGGTATTCATTTTATTTGTAAATTTATGCTTGTTAGCTTTTAAGGGAAAAGTTTTATTAATATATGTTTTGTGCATTGAAATAATAATCATTTTAAACCAATTTCAACAAACAAACCACCTAATTTTCTTTTAACAAAGGCTTCAAATGGATAGTTTTGTCTAATGAAAAGATTTACACGGACAATGTTTAGTCAACTATTCACACAAAAAACAATAGTGAATTACTGAGCTCAATCCAAGTGACAAAATATCGGAGGTTGTTATGCCAACAAGACCTGAATTTAAAGGGGAATCAAAAAAAATTTCTCTAATATTTTATCAAAATCCCAACCGAACAGCGCAAAATGATCACAATAATGACAGACAAACGCAAAATATTGAAATTATTAAGAATAAGAAAACAAACTACCGTTGCCCTCCAGAAAACCCTCATAAAAAAGAGTTTTTTAGGAATGTGCTCCTAAATTGCTCATAAAAATTAGCCTTTTAGGAGTTCTGAATTCTACAGGATCCGAAATCAATCAGAATTGCTTATAAATTATGAGGGTAATCATAAAACCCTAAAGAAAAGGTATCTTTTAAGAGTCATATTTAGGAGCGCTCCGAAAATTGTTTGGTGGGTAAGAAAATAAACACACACACAAGCAAAAACCCACACAAAAAATAGCGGTAAACAAAATATCATTCTTTCCATGTTTTTGTTGTTTTTATTACGAATTTTAAGTAGTAGTTAGCAAACAATTACGATTTATAATTGGTAAAGAAGATTTTATTTGGAAAAAAAATTACGATTTAGCGAGGGGACCAAAATGAATGGAAATTTTACGAATTAACGAGATTTTTTCAAGGGACCGACTGTTTATTACGAATTATCGGGAATTACGATTTATCGGGGTTCGAATTGTCGGGATTTGACTGTATATGAAACAGTTGATTATACTAGTCAAGATAGTCAGATAGCAGAATTAAACAAAACAATTTAAAGCGTCCAAAATTTAAAAAAATCAAAAAAGCGACTTAAATAATATAATCAACGATTTTTTCTATTAAGAAAAAGCAAAGAAGAGATCTGAAAAGCTTAACACTACTTTCGAAATCAACAACTTCTACAATTAGCGAGAGAAATTTCTCAACGTCTGACTTTATAAAAACAAAAGAAAAAAATCGTCTTGAAGCAAAACATTTAAACAACATTTTATTTGTAAAAGATTATTTTAAAAGATCTGCTTAATTGTTTGCACATATAAAATTATATGATATTAACAGGGTTTCGAACAACTGCTATAAGCAGTCGAAATTTGCTAAAAATTGCATTTATTTTCAGCAACATGCTGAAAAAAAATGAACTGTATTTTATTTGCATCACACACATACTTAAATCAGTTGAACTGTGTGCGCACAGTTACTGAAAAAACAGTAACAGAATTTACTTTTTTTTCAGCAGTCAAAAGAATCAGCAGCCGACTCACTCCATTTCATACACACACACTGCCGAACTTGCGACTGAAACACAGCAGTTGATGTGTTTACAGTTGACGTAAACATTTTTTTTAGTTTTCAAAACAGCGTAGCTAGAAACTGGCAGTTCGACTGTATAGTCGCGTAACACAAACTGGCTGGTGACTATATTGAGTTCTGTATAGTTAAAAACACATTTGTTTTGTTTTTGAAAAGAAAAGAGAAATACAATTACATACATTTGTATGCATTAATAGAATGAAGAAACTTATTTGTAATGTTTGTAATGTCAATTATAATACTTTTTATTAAAAAATATTTATTTTTGGTTTATTAAGGTACATATTTAATGAAAAATTAAAAAAATGTTTTTAAGATAAAATGAAAATAAGATTTTGTATGGAAAAAATAGTAAATATAATAATTGTTTTCTGTTAGTTTTAAATATTATAAGTTTCTACTGAAATTATTTATAGGTAGTAATCTAAGTTTTTTTTTTGTTTTGTTTATACATACATACATATGTAGGTATTTTAATTATTATACATTTATATTGATTTATGTCTGTAGAACATTGTCCTTAAATTAGTTAATTCAAAATATTATATAAAATTATTTAAGTATTATTTTCAAGATTTAAAAACTATTTACAAAATATTATTATAAAAATTATATTTAAATAGGATTGTTTCTCATATAACTAATAAAAACGAAAAGACTTAAAGTTGTGTTTTGATGTACTAAATTCCATAACAAAAGTATGCGACAATTTATTAAATAGAGTTCAAGCTCTAATAAAAGGACTATTAAATAAAAAATTAAAACGATGCAGTTGAATAAAAAACATTTTATGGACACGAAGATTCCTGCAGGGAACGTTAAAAGCAACAATTTATGTGTAAATAACCAATTTACTTAAAAATAAATGTGACAGTAGGTAAAATTTTTGGGTAAGAAGATGTGTTTTATTGATGTCTTAATGAAACTTTACCATTTTATGGTAACTATTTAACGTAAATTTGTCCTGTCACAATGCCTTTATACATTTTTTGCAGGCAAACTCAGGTGCGCATTTGGTATTTTGTAAAAAGTTATGATATACCATTAGGTAGAATAAAAATGTATGCACAGATATTTGAATGAATTGTTCTGTTGCTTTTTCTTATTGTACATTTTTCTTAGTATTGTGGTTACATGATTATCATTGTGGCAGGCAATAACTGTAAAATATTTTGCACTGGCAATGCAAAATATATACATATATTCATATAGGTAGATAGTTTTTACTGAAAGCAGTTCATAATTGGTGATTGACGACGACGAAAATAAAACGCAGTTTATTTTCAAACAGTGCGTCAACATTAGTGGGGCCGCAAGTTATATGGACAATTTTTTTTCGTTTTTTCACTTGGAAAGCCCCTTAGATTGATTCCAAATTAGAAAAAAATAATATATAAAAAAATTTAGATCGTTTGCATAGTTATTGGGCGTGCCTTGAGCCCACAAAATTTGCTAAAAATGCTATTTTTCTCACTATGTGTCGCTTTAATTATTGATAACTTCAGTAATATTTATTTTAGAGAAAAACCTTATTCACAAATATTCTAGGGCTATATCTTATGAACAATGTTGTTCTGTATTAGTTTTCTTTAACATTAATATTTAATCCAGAAAAAGCCAAATTAAAAAATAACACCGAAATTTTCACATATCTACGCATTCTTTGCCTGGTGATTACACTACGTGACAAATTTTCAACAAAGTCGTGACCAAATGAATCTAACAGCTAATCTTTATGCAAAACTTTCCCCTGAATCCGAAAATGAAGTCAGAATTGTCAAAAGTAGAACCGTTTTTACAAAATAACCGTTATTTGTGTTTTTAAAAAAGATGATGACTGAAATGCAATTATCTTCAAAAATTTTAAACGGACTATGTATTTCTTTCTTTTTGAGAGGTAATAAAATTACTAAAATAACAATGGATTGCTAGTGAAGATCAGTGATGTTATACACTTTTTTGAAAAGTTCTTACGCAGTCCAGAAAAAAACCTATTATAGATAATTGCATTTCAGTCATCATCTTTTTTAAAAACACAAATAACGGTTATTTTGTAAAAACGGTTCTACTTTTGACAATTCTGACTTCATTTTCGGATTCAGGGGAAAGTTTTGCATAAAGATTAGCTGTTAGATTCATTTGGTCACGACTTTGTTGAAAATTTGTCACGTAGTGTAATCACCAGGCAAAGAATGCGTAGATATGTGAAAATTTCGGTGTTATTTTTTAATTTGGCTTTTTCTGGATTAAATATTAATGTTAAAGAAAACTAATACAGAACAACATTGTTCATAAGATATAGCCCTAGAATATTTGTGAATAAGGTTTTTCTCTAAAATAAATATTACTGAAGTTATCAATAATTAAAGCGACACATAGTGAGAAAAATAGCATTTTTAGCAAATTTTGTGGGCTCAAGGCACGCCCAATAACTATGCAAACGATCTAAATTTTTTTATATATTATTTTTTTCTAATTTGGAATCAATCTAAGGGGCTTTCCAAGTGAAAAAACGAAAAAAAATTGTCCATATAACTTGCGGCCCCACTAATGTTGACGCACTGTTTGAAAATAAACTGCGTTTTATTTTCGTCGTCGTCAATCACCAATTATGAACTGCTTTCAGTAAAAACTATCTACCTATATGAATATATGTATATATTTTGCATTGCCAGTGCAAAATATTTTACAGTTATTGCCTGCCACAATGATAATCATGTAACCACAATACTAAGAAAAATGTACAATAAGAAAAAGCAACAGAACAATTCATTCAAATATCTGTGCATACATTTTTATTCTACCTAATGGTATATCATAACTTTTTACAAAATACCAAATGCGCACCTGAGTTTGCCTGCAAAAAATGTATAAAGGCATTGTGACAGGACAAATTTACGTTAAATAGTTACCATAAAATGGTAAAGTTTCATTAAGACATCAATAAAACACATCTTCTTACCCAAAAATTTTACCTACTGTCACATTTATTTTTAAGTAAATTGGTTATTTACACATAAATTGTTGCTTTTAACGTTCCCTGCAGGAATCTTCGTGTCCATAAAATGTTTTTTATTCAACTGCATCGTTTTAATTTTTTATTTAATAGTCCTTTTATTAGAGCTTGAACTCTATTTAATAAATTGTCGCATACTTTTGTTATGGAATTTAGTACATCAAAACACAACTTTAAGTCTTTTCGTTTTTATTAGTTATATGAGAAACAATCCTATTTAAATATAATTTTTATAATAATATTTTGTAAATAGTTTTTAAATCTTGAAAATAATACTTAAATAATTTTATATAATATTTTGAATTAACTAATTTAAGGACAATGTTCTACAGACATAAATCAATATAAATGTATAATAATTAAAATACCTACATATGTATGTATGTATAAACAAAACAAAAAAAAAACTTAGATTACTACCTATAAATAATTTCAGTAGAAACTTATAATATTTAAAACTAACAGAAAACAATTATTATATTTACTATTTTTTCCATACAAAATCTTATTTTCATTTTATCTTAAAAACATTTTTTTAATTTTTCATTAAATATGTACCTTAATAAACCAAAAATAAATATTTTTTAATAAAAAGTATTATAATTGACATTACAAACATTACAAATAAGTTTCTTCATTCTATTAATGCATACAAATGTATGTAATTGTATTTCTCTTTTCTTTTCAAAAACAAAACAAATGTGTTTTTAACTATACAGAACTCAATATAGTCACCAGCCAGTTTGTGTTACGCGACTATACAGTCGAACTGCCAGTTTCTAGCTACGCTGTTTTGAAAACTAAAAAAAATGTTTACGTCAACTGTAAACACATCAACTGCTGTGTTTCAGTCGCAAGTTCGGCAGTGTGTGTGTATGAAATGGAGTGAGTCGGCTGCTGCTTCTTTTGACTGCTGAAAAAAAAGTAAATTCTGTTACTGTTTTTTCAGTAACTGTGCGCATACAGTTCAACTGATTTAAGTATGAGTGTGGATGAAAATTGATGCGTCGAACTATTTTCAGTATAGTTGCCTGTCAAAAAAAAAAAACTGGCGACTGAATTTTAAACACTGGATATTAATTCATTTTTTATTTATTTTGTTCGTTTTAAACGTTTTATGAATTAGTATGATTTGTTATGTTGTTTGTTTTGTTTTGTTTTTTTTTTTGTTAATAAAATGTTACAATACTTTTTTCTAAAATTATAAAATTTCTGGATTTGGAATTATTCGAATAATCGATTAATTTTAAAATTTTATTCGCTTAATCGAATATGTCAAAAATGCCAAATATCGATTAATCGTTTAATGGAACAAGTTTAAGCTACGGCATTATGGTATGGCTCGCCTAATTTGACCTTAACAAACATTAGCATTGATCGCAAAAATCTTTTAACCGCAATTGTGTCTTTGAAAATCTTAATATGTATATGGAAAAATTAAAAGTGATCGTTGAAATGACTTCCTGCTTTTCTGTTAAATTTCCTAGTGGTTGCCAACAAATTAAACAATAAAACAAACAATAATAAACTTTATAAAAATTGACAATATTTATTCCGCATCGGCTAACAAGCAAGTGTTCAAAACTTTTATGAGGAGTAGGACGAATCAACCGAAAACCTACTGCTGGTTGGCTACCACCATTTGTTGCTGCTACAGCAACATGCAGCAGGTTTCTGTATTCACTTTAAATAAATATTTATAGTTGTACAAAATTTGGGCAACTATTGACTTAGGTGGAGAATGTGCAAAAATATTTGTTTTTTTATTTATTGTAAAACTTCAATTGTTAGTACCCTACAGAGGATTTTCGGAAGGCGAATAAACAAAAGCATAATGGAGACCTTCAAATAAATAAAAGAAAATGTAAAACCTTGATAAATTCTTTGTCGAGAAAACTTCTTTAAAAAGCAATTGTGCCGAAAAGCTTTTTAGTTAAAAAGCTTTACTATTAGAAGCTATTTAATCGAAAACTTTTAATAGAGAAAACTTTTTCATTGAAAAATTTCCATACAGAATATTTTCTCTTCAAAAAGTTTTTTTTTAGAGAAAAGAAAGCTTTTTTACCTAAAAGCTTTCATATATAAAGACTTATCGCTAAATATCTATAACATATAAAATAATGCTCATGTAAATACTTTTCATAGAAATAAATTTCTGATACAAAAGTTTTCACACAGAACACTTTCTCATCGGAAACTTTTGATATTAAAAAAACTTTTTATAGAGAAAAAGTTCCCATTAAAAAGTTGTAACAAAGAAAACCTTTTTAAATAAGTTTTTGGACAGAAAACTTTCGCTTCGAACCTAAAAGTTCTTGCCACGCGTTCAATAATTTGATGCGTTTTTGCATCTGTCAAAAAAGTAGAGTCGGTGTTTTAATTGTATTTACAAGTTACACATCACAAGAGTGAATGCAGTACTCCTTGAACACATTAAATATTGTGAAAACGTCAAAAAAGTACAAAACCATAGAACGCGTGAAGAGGGCGTCCAGCTTGAAAATTTGTGTTAAAAAAATTTTCTCTTTGAAAGAATTTCACATCGAAAATCTTCTTGTCTAAAAATGTTCATATATAAAAAAAATGTAAGTGGAAAATTGTTCTATTGAAAATTTTCCCATCGAAAAGTTTTGAACAAGAAAACTAGAAAATCTTTTCGTCAAAAATGTATCATACCGAAAACCGTTTTCATCAAATAGTTTTAATGTCAAAAACTTTCTTCTCGAAATTTGTTAATAAAGAAAACATTTTGTCAAAACATTTTTATATTAAAAAACTTTCTCGTCAAAAAGAAAAAAAAACTTTCTGTAGAAAAACTTCACTTTTCAAAAGGCTTTTAAAAAAAGCTTTAATTATATAGTAAACATTTGCGCAAAAAAGTTGTCACAAAGATAAACTCATCTTCAAAAAGTAAAAAAAATGTTAATAAAAAATTTTAGCTCCATTTTAAATCGTCTACTTACCTCTCCTTCTACTGTTGACAACTTGTGTGGGGGCCTTTCTGGGCTACAAACCAATAAGAAACTCAAAAAGGAAACAGGTAAATTTACTATATTCAGCTATGCTGAATCTTATATACCCTTACCCATGGTGCGATAAGAACACAAAGTTATATATATACAATTCTTCACATATAAATAAATCTATTTTTTGCCACGCCTACTTCTCCAATCCTCCCCACATTTTGCCAGATGCTGTGCAATAATAACTAAGATGCTTTGGCTGTTGCTGTTCTCAAATATACAGGAATCTATAATGTATTTGTATGGGAAGTGCCACAACGTATTTTTCAATCCCGCCTACTTTTTGCAGGACATTGTGTATTGATAGCCAAGACGTTTGAACTTAGCTTGAAAACTTTGGCTCTTGCCGTTCTTTAGATATGCAAAGAAAAAAGACACCAACAAGGTGGGTTTTGGCCGATATCTCTTCCATTTAGGGACCAATTTGGCAAATATTAAAAGCTATTAATATTAATAGTTAGGCCACTTTATATCTGGGCTATTCGGAAGGCCTTTTTCAACAGACAGACGGACACTTTGATACTCATAAGAATCCAGAATAGATGTACATTAAAGGGTCTGACATCAATATTGTTGATATTACAAACGGAATGACAAACCGATATTTACCCTTTCCACCTGTGGTGAAGGGTATAAAAACACAAAACAGCTACAGAAAAATAACTCCGGTTCAGAGTTCAAACTTCGTTTAACTAAAAACAAAGAGCGACGAGACATCGATGTTGCAAAAGTAACAAAAATTATTTAGCAACAAAAGATTGTACCTATGCCATCAAATAAAAAATAGTAACAAAATATAATACCTTGATCTAAGGTGCTGGTTACTGTTGCCTTACAAAATGCCATAACTGGTGTTATGGTTGGTCTCTTTTTTTCTGTCCTCTGTAAGAAGAAAAAGGGAATTTTAAATAAGTTTTGATCATTGTTTGACGATTATGCAACGTTATCGATCGTAACTTTATTTGTGAGGCCAGCATAATTGAAGTTTTTACAAAAATACGACGAAAAATGCTAATTTTCTTTCAAGCTTGATAAGTCAGTGATAAACTTTGATCGTCATTTGA